>CM051258.1:49702614-50127614 GCA_027921565.1 Artemia sinica
TAAAATTCTAAGACTAGCAACTTTTCAGATGTTTTCGGTATAATGTTATAAGAAAAGAACCATCTACCCGTGCGCCATCTACAAATTCACCTTTTTGCAATCTTGCCAGCGCTGGTAATATGAATTTCAAATTGTATTTGGAAATGTGCATGTAAACCGGTAAGAAGTATTGCTGCCTAACATTTAAATTACACGATTTGTGCACAGCCCCCCAAAAGTTACTTCCCCTTGAGCTATTTCCTGCCATAAATGATCATTATCTCGGGCTTTTACATCCTCCTCATTAATTGTTTTCTTACAAACCCAGCATATATTCTTATTTTTAATACCCAGCTCGTCTTCTGGTGAAAGGTTCACTGGATAGTGAGTAAGGCACTGCCGAGAAATTGCCTCATTTGCTGTTTTAATAAGTGCAGCCATAGCTTTGCCAACACAATCTTTTTCACCCAACGTCTCAACAAAATCTACCAATTACAAGATATTACTTGAATCTAAGAGATCGTATCGGCTTCATGTTTTTTCACAAGATTCAAATTTGACGGATCCGAAACATCCGATAGGGCAGCTTCAATGTCCAATGATACCTTGTTTCTCTGCAACAGCGTGTTCTGAAAGCTTTTGACCCGCAAGATGGCATTGTCCCCTGAAACAATTTCCACAGACTCGCACCCATGACGCTTGCAGCGTCTCAAATGATTTTCTTATTTTAATTCTGTATGAAATTTTGAAAGAAAAATTGGGCAGTAATGACGTGAAGTGTAGTATTTACCCTCACTTAAAACCCTGCTAAAATAGGGGATAGGAAAACAGTGTCAAATTGATTCAGGATCTTTGGCAGGCTCGTAGAGAAGCCATACCCAGTGTTTCGCTGACTCAATGGACTCTGCCCTTACGGAATATATTAACCCCGTTTTACCACTAAGCTCCCCTTCTTTATATTCTTCATCAAATTGCAAAACTGTAACCCCAACTTTTAAATGTTCATTAGCCCATTCAAAAAAGTCTATTCCCTTAAGTGTTATTGGATATTGCCCCTTCAAAGAATTAAAATCTACTTTCGGCAATTCAGAGTCCTCCCCACCGCTATTAACTGCCCAATCACCCAACTTTGTCTTAGTAACGTCCCTTTGCAAAGGTTTATGCCCTGCTACAAGGAGGGCATATTTGAAACGCTCCAAGCCCGTGTAGAAAGAGAATCGTTGTACACCCTGACATCCCTTTAAATTTGCAATATATCTAGCACCCCGACTCCCTTTCCCGCCTCTTAAAACAAATTCTTTTCAAATTTAGTTATATTACGTTCTAATTTTCTATAAATAAAACTACTAACCCACTTTCATTTTCATTATGCCCCTCATTCCTATTAAAAATTTCACCCAGCCAATCCGAAAAAATACACTCAAAAATATGCAGGTTCGGATGCAGCGTCTGCATCTTTGTCTGTATATTATGCCCTGGGCATAATAATTTCAATTTCCAATCAAATGGGCACTTTTTGAAATTTATAAAACAACTTTCTATACAAACTTTATATGACCCCAGGCCATAGCCTACAGCCCTTACACTGAGGGCTCTGAGGGGGTTATCATCCTAAAATACCTTATTTCAATAACTTTCAACTATGTTGAACAAAATGGATATCTCAAAATTTTGATTGGATGTGCTTGGGAAAATGGTGGGCGTGAGAGGGGCGTTAGTCGCTCTCTAATCACTTTCAACTATTAAAAAAGGTATTAGCCCTTTCAATTTCCAATTGAATGAGCCCTTTTCAAGTTTCTACGCTTTCAATAAAAAATTTACACGCCCCCAGGGCATAACTTACATCCCTTGCCCTGAGGGCTCTCGGGGGAGGGATTGTCATCCTTAAGGACCTAATTTCAAAAACTTTCAACTACGATGAATAAAATTGGATTGGATGTGTTTGGAGAAAAGATGGGCGTTAGAGGGGGGATAGTTGCCTTCAAATCACTTTTGAATATTAAAAAGGGAACTAGCCCTGAATTTCCAATCGAATGAGCCCTTTTTCAAGTTTCTACGACAAAGATTTCAGTAAAAACCTTGTATGCCCCCAGGAAATAACTTATAACCCTTGCCGTGAAGTCTGTGGGGGAGTGTCCTGCTCAAAGGTATACTTTCCTGAACTTCGAACTGCATGGAACAAAATGGCTATCTCAAAATCTTTATTGGATGTGTTTGGGAAAATGGCGGGCGTGAGAGGGGCGTTAGTCACTCTCCAATAACTTTCGACTATTTAAAAAGGGCACTACCCTTTGAATTTCCAATCGTAAGAGCCCCTTTTGAAGTTTCTAAGACAACGCCTTCTATAAAAACCTTATATGCCCCCAGGGCATAACTTAAAACCCTTGCCCTGACGGTTTTGGGGAGTGTCCTCCTCAAAACTATATTTTCTATCTGGAAATCAAATACGCTGAACAAAATGGCTATCTCAAAGTGTTTATTGGATGTGTTTGGGGGAATGATGGGTATGGGGGGGGGCTAGTTGCCCTCCAATCACTTTGAAGATTAAAAAGGGCGCTAGCCCTTTGAATTTCCAATCGAATAAGCCTGTTTTGAAGTTTCTACGACAACGCCTTCTATAAAAACATTATAATCCCCCAGGGCAAAACTTAAAACCCTTGCCCTGAGGGTTGTGGGGGAGTGTCCTCCTCAAAAACATATTTTCTATCTGGTAATAAACTACGCCTAACAAAATGGCTATCTCAAAATTTTGATTGGATTTGTTTGGGGAAATGAAGGGCGTGGGGAGGGGGGGCTCTTTGCCCTCCAATCACTTTGAAGATTAAAAAGGGCGCTAGCCCTTTGAATTTCCGATCGAATGAGTCTTTTTTGAAGTTTCTACGACAACGCCTTCTATAAAAACCTTATAAGCCCAAAGGGCATAACTTAAAACCCTTGCCCTGAGGGTTTTGGGGGAGTGTCCTTCTCAAAAACACATTTTCTATCTAGAAATCAACTACGCTGAACAAAATGGCTATCTCAAAGTTTTGATTGGATGTGTTTGGGGGAATGATGGCCGTGGGGGGGCTAACTACCCTCCAATTATTTTCGACTATTAAGAAGGGTACTAGCCCTTCGAATTTCTAGTCGAATGATCCTGTTTTGAAGTTTCTACGACAACGCCTTCTATAAAAACCTTATAAGCCCCCAGGGCATAACTCAAAACCCTTGCCATGAGGGTTGTGGGGAAGTGTCCTCCTCAAAAACATATTTTCTATGGGGTAATCAACTACGCTTAACAAAAAGACTATCTCAAAATTTTGATTGGATGTGTTTGGGGAGATGACGGGCATGGGGAGGGGGCTAGTTACCCTCCAATCACTTTCCGCTATTAAAAAGGGCACTATCCCTTTGAATTTTTAATCGAATAAGCCTTTTTTGAAGTTTCTGTGACAATGCCTTTTATAAAAACCTTATATGCCCCCAGGGCATAACTTAAAACCCTTGCCCTGAGGGTTGTGGGGGAGTGTCCTCCTCAAAAACCAATTTTCTATCTGGAAATCAAATACGCTGAACAAAATGGCTATCTCAAAATTTTGATTGGATGTGTTTAGGGGAATGATGGCCGTGGGGGGGGTCTAATTGCCCTCCAATCACTTTCGACTATTAAAAAGGGTATTAGCCCTTCGAATTTCTAAACCAATGAACCTGTTTTGAAGTTTTTACGACAACTCCTTATATAAAAACCTTATAAGCCCCCAGGGTATAACTTAAAACCCTTGCCCTGAGGGTTGTGGAGGAGTGTCCTCCTCAAAAACATATTTTCTATCTTGAAATCAACTACGCTGAACAAAATGGCTATCTCAAAATTTTGATTGGATGTGTTTGGGGGAATGATGGGCGTACGCGGGGGGGAGAGCTAGTTGCCCTCTAATCACTTTTGAATATTAAAAAGGTACTAGCCCTTTGAATTTCCAATCGAATGAGCCTGTTTTGAAGTTTCTACGACAACGCCTTCTATAAAAACCTTATACGCCTCAGGGTATAACTTAAAACCCTTGCCATAAGGTTTTTGGGGGAGTTTCCTCCTCTAAAACATATTTTATATTTTGACATCAACTACGCTGAACAAAATGGCTATCTCAAAATTTTCATTGGATGTGGTTGGTGGAATGATGGGTGTTGGAGGGGGGCTGGTTGCCCTCCAATCACTTTCAACTATTAAAAAGGGCACTAGCCGCTCCAATTTCCAATCGAATGAACTGTTTTTGAAGTTTCTATGACAACTCCTTCGATACGAAGTGGCTGGGTATGGAGAAAAAAAAAACAAAAAAAACACATTGTACCCACATCATTCTTTACTTAGGCAGCGCTAGAGCGCTGCCTATGATATTGATAGGATGTATTTGGAGAAAAGATGGGCTTTAGAGGGGTGTTAGTTGCCTTCAAATCACTTTCTACTATTGAAAAGGGCACCAGCCCTTTGAATTTCCAATCGAATGAGCCTGTTTTGAAGTTTCTACGACAACGCCTTCTATAAAAACCTTATACGCCTCAGGGTATAACTTAAAACCCTTGCCATAAGGTTTTTGGGGGAGTGTCCTCCTCTAAAACATATTTCTATCTGGAAATCGACTACGCTGAACAAAATGGCTATCAAAAATATTGATTGGATGTGTTTGGAGAAAAGATGAGCGTGAGAGGGGGGCTAGTTGCGTTCAAATCACTTTCGACTATTTAAAAGGGCACTAGCCCTTTGAATTTACAATCGAATGAGCCCTTTTTCAAGTTTTTACGACAAAGATTTCAATAAAAACCTTATATAACCCCAGGGCATAACTTATAACCCTTGCCCTAAAGACTGTGGGGGGAGTGTCCTGCTCATAGGTATAATTTCCTGAACTTTGATCTGCGTGGAACAAAATCGCTAGCTCAAAATCTTTATTGGATGTGTTTGGGGGAATGATGGACGTAGGGGGGGCCAATTGCCCTCCAATCACTTTCGACTATTGAAAAGGGTACTAGCCCTTGGAATTTCTAATCGAATGAGCCTGTTTTGAAGTTTCTACGACGATGCCTTCTATAAAAACCTTATAAGCCCACCAGGGCATAACTGAAAACCCTGGCCCTGAGGGTTGTGGGGGAGTGTCCTCCTCAAAACATATTTTCTATCTGGTAATCAACTACGCTTAACAAAAAGGCTATCTCAAAATTTTGATTGGATGTGTTTGGGGGAATGATGGGTGTGAGTGGGGGGGGGCTAGTTGCCCTCCAATCACTTTCCACTATTAAAAAGGGCACTAGCCCTTTGAATTTCCATTCGAATGATTCTTTTTTGAAGTGTCTACGACAATGCCTTCTATAAAACCTTATATGCTCCCAGGGCATAACTTAAAACCCTTGCTCTGAGGGTTGTGGGGGAGTGTCCTCCTCAAAAAAACATTTTCTATCTAGAAATCAACTACGCTGAAAAAAATGGCTATCTCAAAGTTTTGATTGTATGTGTCTGGGGGAGTGATGGGTATGGGGGGGGGCTACTTGCCCTCCAATCACTTTTGACTATTAAAAAGGGTACTAGCCCTTTGAATTTCTAGTTAAATGATCCTGTTTTGAAGTTTCTACGACAACGCCTTCTATAAAAACCTTATAAGCCCCCAGGGCATAAACTCAAAACCCTTGCCCTGAGGGTTGTGGGGAAGTGTCCTCCTCAAAAACATATTTTCTATGGGGTAATTAACTACGCTTAACAAAAAGGCTATCTCAAAATTTTGATTGGATGTGTTTGGGGAGATGATGGGCATGGGGGGCGGGGCTAGTTACCCTCCAATCACTTTCCACTATTAAAAAGGGCACTATCCCTTTGAATTTTCATCGAATAAGCCTTTTTTGAAGTTTCTGTGACAACGCCTTCTATAAAAACCTTATATGCCCCCAGGGCATAACTTAAAACCCTTGCCCTGAGGAATGTGGGGGAGTGTCCTCCTCAAAAAAACTATTTTCTATCTTGAAACCAACTACGCTGAACAAAATGGCTATCTCAAAATTTTGATTGGATGTGTTTGGGGGAATGATGGCCGTGGGGGGGGGGGTCTCATTGCCCTCCAATCACTTTCGACTATTCTAAAGGGTATTAGCCCTTCGAATTTCTAATCGAATGAACCTGTTTTGAAGTTTTTACGACAACTCCTTATATAAAAACCTTATAAGCCCCCAGGGTATAACTTAAAACCCTTGCCCTGAGGGTTGTGGGGGAGTGTCCTCCTCAAAAACATATTTTCTATCTTGAAACCAACTACGCTGAACAAAATGGCTATCTCAAAATTTTGATTGGATGTGTTTGGGGGAATGGTGGGCGTGGGCAGGGGGGGAGGTCTAGTTGCCCTCTAATCACTTTTGAATATTAAAAAGGTACTAGCCCTTTGAATTTCCAATCGAATGAGCCTGTTTTGAAGTTTCTACGAAAACGCCTTCTATAAAAACCTTATATGCCCCCAGGGCATAACTTAAAACCCTTGCTCTGAGGGTTGTGGGGGAGTGTCCTCTTGAAAACATATTTTCTATCTGGAAATCGACTACGCTAAACAAAATGGTTATCAAAAATATTGATTGAATGTGTTTGGAGAAAAGATGAGCGTGAGAGGGGGGCTAGTTGCCTTCAAATCAATTTCGACTATTAAAAAGGGCACTAGCCCTTTGAATTTACAATCGAATGAGCCCTTTTTCAAGTTTTTACGACAAAGATTTCAATAAAAACCTTATATAACCCCAGGGCATAACTTATAACCCTTGCCCTAAAGACTGTGGGGGGAGTGTCCTGCTCATAGGTATAATTTCCTGAACTTTGATCTGCGTGGAACAAAATGGCTAGCTCAAAATCTTTATTGGATGTGTTTGGGGGAATGATGGACGTAGGGGGGGCAAATTGCCCTCCAATCACTTTCGACTATTGAAAAGGGTACTAGCCCTTGAAATTTCTAATCGAATGAGCCTGTTTTGAAGTTTCTACGACAATGCCTTCTATAAAAATCTTATAAGCCCCCCCAGGGCATAACTTAAAACCCTTGCCCTGAGGGTTGTGGGGGAGTGTCCTCCTCAAAACATATTTTCTATCTGGTAATCAACTACGCTTAACAAAAAGACTATCTCAAATTTTGATTGGATGTGTTTGGGGAATGATGGGCGTGGGTGGGGGGGGGGCTAGTTGCCCTCCAATCACTTTTCACTATGAAAAAGGGCACTAGCCCTTTGAATTTCCATTCGAATGATTCTTTTTTGAAGTTTCTACGACAATGCCTTCTATAAAAACCTTATATGCTCCCAGGGCATAACTTAAAACCCTTGCCCTGAAGGTTGTGGGGGAGTGTCCTCCTCAAAAAAACATTTTCTATCTGGAAATCAACTACGCTAAACAAAATGGTTATCTCCAAATTTTGATTGGATGTGTTTTGGGGAATGATGGGTGTGGGGGGGGCTAGTTGCCCTCCAATTACTTTCGACTATTAAAAAGGGCACTAGCCACTCCAATTTCCAATCGAATGAGTCCTTTTCGAAGTTTCTACGAAAACTCCTTCGATACGAAGTGCCCGGGTATGGAGAAAAAAAACAACAAAAAAACACATTGTGCCCACATCGTTCTTTACTTAGGCTGCGCTAGTGCGCTGCCTATGATATTGATAGGATGTGTTTGGAGAAAAGATGGGCTTGAGAGGGGGTTAGTTGCCTTCAAATCACTTCTACTATTGAACAGGGCACTAGCCCTTTGAATTTCCAATCGAATGAGCCTGTTTTGAAGTTTCTACGACAACGCCTTCTATAAAAACCTTATACGTCCCCAGGGAATAACTTAAAACCCTTGCCCTGAGGGTTGTGGAGGAGTGTCCTCCTCGAAAACATATTTTCTATCTGGAAATCGACTACGCTGAACAAAATGGCTATCAAAATATTGATTGGATGTGTTTGAAGAAAAGAGGCGCGTTAGAGGGGGGCTAGTTGCCTTCAAATCACTTTCGACTATAAAAAAGAGCACTAGCCCTTTGAATTTACAATCAAATGAGCCCTTTTTCAAGTTTCTACGACAAAGATTTCAATAAAAACCTTATATAACCCCAGGGCATAACTTACAACCCTTGCCCTGAAAACTGTGGGGGGAGTGTCCTGCTCAAAGGTATAATTTCCTGAACTTTGAACTGCGTGGAACAAAATGGCTATCTCAAAATCTTTATTTGATGCGTTTGGGGAAATGGTGGGCGTGGAAGGGGTGTTAATTGCTTTCCAATCACTTTCGAATATAAAAAAGGGCACTACCCATTTCAATTTCCAATCGAATGAGCCCTTTTTGAAGTTTCTACGACAACGCGTCATGTCAAAACCTTACATGCCCCCTGGGCATAATTTACAATCCTTGCCCTGAGGGCTGTAGGGGGGTTGCCATCCTCAAAGACCTAATTTCCAGAGCTTAAAACTACGTTGAATCAAATGGCTATCTCAAAGTTTTTATTAGGTGTGTTTGGGGAAAAGGTGGGCGTGAGAGGCGGGTTAGTTGCCCTCTAATCACTTTCAACTATTTAAAAGAGCACCAGCCCTTTGAATTTCCAATCGAATGAGCCTTTTTTAAAGTTTCTACGACAACGCCTTCTATAAAAAACCGTATATTCCCCCAGGGCATAACTTACAACCCTTGCCCTAAGGGCTTGCCCTAAGGGGGACTGTCCTCAAAAACATAATTTCCATCTGGAAATCAACTACGCTGAACAAAATGGCAATCTCAAAATTTCGATTGGATGTGTTTCGGGAAATGGTGGGCAAGGAAGGGGTGTTAGTTGCCTTCCAGTCACTTTCGACTATTAAAAAGGGCACAAGCCACTCCAATTTCCAATTGAATGAGCGTTTTTCGAAGTTTCTACGACAACTTCTTCGATACAGAGTGCCCTGCTCTACAGGAAAAAAATAATAAATAGTAAACTGTGCCAACATCGTTCTTATAAGCCCCCAGGGCATAACTTAAAACCCTTACCCTGAGGACTGTGGGGAAGTGTCCTCCTCTTTACTTATTCTCCGTTTCTTGTCTCGTTCTCGAGTGTCCCCGTTCTTTGCTTAGGCAGCGCGATCGCGCTGCCTATGATTTATGCAACAACTTTCTATATAAACCTTATACGCCCCCAGGGCGTATTATCATCCCAAAAGACCTAATTTCCAGGACATTCAACTACGTTGAACAAAATGGATATTTCAAAATTTTGATTGGATGTGTTTTGGAAAATAGTGGGCGTGAGAGGGGCATTAGTCGCTATCCAATCACTTTCAACTATTAAAAAAGGCACTAGCCCTTTCAATTTCCAATTGAATGAGCTCTTTTGAAGTTTCTACAACAACGCCTTCTATAAAAACCTTATATGCCCCCAGGGAATAACTTTAAACCCTTGCCCTGAGGGTTGTGGAGGAGTGTCCTCCTCGAAAACATATTTTCTATCTGGAAATCGACTACGCTGAACAAAATGGCTATCAAAAATATTGATTGGATGTGTTTGAAGAAAAGATGGGCGTTAGAGGGGGGATAGTTGCCTTTCGACTATAAAAAAGGGCACTAGCCCTTTGAATTTACAATCGAATGAGCCCTTTTTCAAGTTTCTACGACAAAGATTTCAATAAAAACCTTATATAACCCCAGGGCTTAACTTATAACCCTTGCCCTGAGTAGAAATGACCCTAAAGGTCCGATCCCTCACCCCTGCTGCCATCTACAACTTTTTCACATAATTTTATCGATCCACGAACGGGTCAATGACACCTTTTTCTAGGTCAATCATGGGATGTTTCCAAGGAGAATTGTTTCTGGAAGTTTATTAATATCTTTGGAGTTCGACCAGAATTGTTTTCGGGGCAAAGTTTAGATCACACGTGACAGATGATGTCATGTTTGATTGATTTGACGCAGAAGGGGAATTAATTTGTTGTTTCTAAGGGGAATTATTGATTCAAGAAAGGGGAATTAATTTGTTGTTTCTAAGGGGAATTATTGATTCACGAAAGGGGAATTAATTTGTTGTTTCTAAGGGGAATTATGGATTCACGAAAGGGGAATTAATTTATTGTTTCTAAGGGAAAGTGGGGAAGAGATATACTGATTGCGTAATCGAAGGGAGAGAATTCCCGAGAAATTGATTACATAATCGGTAGAACTCTATCAGGTGCTCATGACGGGAATCCATTTATGTGCATAGAATGACGTAATCAACTAGGACAAATGGATTTCTGAGAAATTGATTACATAATCGGTAGAACCCTATCAGAAGGTCATGGCGGGAATCCATTTATGTGCATAGAATGACGTAATCGACAAGGAAAAATGGATTTCTGAGAAATTGATTACATAATCGGTAGAACCCTATCAGAAGGTCATGACGGGGGTCCATATATGGATATAGAATGACGTAATCGACTAAGACAATGGATTTCTGAGAAATTTATTACATAATCAGTAGAACCCTATCAGAAGGTCATGACTAGACTCCAAGCAATACTTTTCAAAAGGCATTTCAGAACAAGTTCTTTTCTTAGTGACCGCCCTAAACCCAATTTCCAACTTGAATTACTTATCTTTTTCACCCACAACTATACTTTACAGCTTTTTGGATACCTCAACACCAAGAAATACTTTTCAAAGACCATTTCAGAGCAAGTTACTTTCTTAATGTCCCTCCTAAACCAATTTTCCAACTTGAAGTACTTATCTTTTTCACCCACAACTATACTTTACAGCTTTTTGGATACCTCAACACCAAGAAATACTTTTCAAAGACCATTTCAGAGCAAGTTACTTTCTTAATGTCCCTTCTAAACCTATTTTCCAACTTGAAGTACTTATATTTTTCACCACAACTATACTTTACAGCTTTTTGGATACCTCAACACCAAGAAATACTTTTCAAAGACTATTCCAGAGCAAGTTACTTTCTTAATGTCCCTCCTAAACCCATTTTCCAACTTGAAGTACTTATCTTTTTCACCCACAACTATACTTTACAGCTTTTTGGATACCTCAACACCAAGAAATACTTTTCAAAGACCATTTCAGAGCAAGTTACTTTCTTAATGCCCCCCTAAACCCTTTTTTCAACTTGAAGTACTTATCTTTTTCACCCACAACTATACTTTACAGCTTTTTGGATACCTCAACACCAAGAAATACTTTTCAAAGACCATTTCAGAGCAAGTTACTTTCTTAATGTCCCTCCTAAACCAATTTTCCAACTTGAAGTACTTATCTTCTTCACCCACAACTATACTTTACAGCTTTTTGGATACCACAACACCAAGAAATACTCTTCAAAGACCATTTCAGAGCAAGTTACTTTCTTAATGTCCCTTCTAAACCTATTTTCCAACTTGAAGTACTTATCTTTTTCACCACAACTATACTTTACAGATTTTTGTATACCTCAACACCAAGAAATACTTTTCAAAGACCATTTCAGAGCAAGTTCCTTTCTTAATGTCCCTCCTAAACCCTTTTTTCAACTTGAAGTACTTATCTTTTTCACCCACAACTATACTTTACAGCGTTTTGGATACCTCAAGACCAAGAAATACTTTTCAAAAACATTTCAGAGCAAGTTACTTTCTTAATGTCCCTCCTAAACCCATTTTCCAACTTGAAGTACTTATCTTTTTCCTCCACAACTATACTTTACAGCTTTTTGGATACCTCAACACCAAGAAATACTTTTCAAAGGCCATTTCAGAGCAAGTTCCTTTCTTAATGACCCTCCTAAACCCATTTTACAAGTTGAAGTACTTATCTTTTTCACCCACAACTATACTTTACAGCTTTTTGGATACCTCAACACCAAGAAATATTTTTCAAAGATCATTTCAGAGCAAGTTACTTTCTTAATGTCCCTCCTAAACCCATTTTCCAACTTGAAGTACTTATCTTTTTCACCCCCAACTATACTTTACAGCTTTTTGGATACCTCAACACCAAGAAATACTTTTCAAAGACCATTTCAGAGCAAGTTACTTCTTGATGTCCCTCCTAAACCCATTTTCCAATTTGAAGTACTTATCTTTTTCACCCACAACTATACTTTACAGCTTTTTGGATACCTCAACACCAAGAAATACTTTTCAAAAGACATTTCAGAGCAAGTTACTTTCTTAATGTCCCTCCTAAACCCATTTTCCAACTTGAAGTACTTATCTTTTTCACCCACAACTATACTTTACGGCTTTTTGGATACCACAACACCAAGAAATACTTTTCAAAGACCATTTCAGAGCAAGTTACTTTCGTAATGTCCCTCCTAAACCCATTTTCCAACTTGAAGTACTTATCTTTTTCAAACACAACTATACTTTACAGCTTTTTGGATACCTCAACACCAAGAAATACTTTTCAAAGACCATTTCAGAGCAAGTTACTTTCTTAATGTCCCTCCTAAACCCATATTCCAACTTGAAGTACTTATCTTCTTCATCCACAACTATACTTTACAGCTTTTTGGTTACCTCAACACCAAGAAATACTGTTCAAAGACCATACCAGAGCAAGTTCTTTTCTTAATGACCCTCCTAAACCCATTTTACATGTTGAAGTACTTATCTTTTTCACCCACAACTATACTTTACAGCTTTTTGGATACCTCAACACCAAGAAATATTTTTCAAAGACCATTTCAGAGCAAATTACTTTCTTAGTGTCCCTCCTAAACCCATTTTCCAACTTGAAGTACTTATCTTTTTCACCCACAACTATACTTTACAGCTTTTTGGATACCTCAACACCAAGAAATACTTTTCAAAGACCATTTCAGAGCAAATTACTTTCTTAATGTCCCTCCTAAACCCATTTTCCAACTTGAAGTACTTATTTTTTCACCCATAACTATACTTTACAGCTTTTTGGATACCTCAACACCAAGAAATACTTTTCAAAGACATTTCAGAGCAAGTTACTTTCTTAATGTCCCTCCTAAACCCATTTTCCAACTTGAAGTACTTATTATTTTCACCCACAACTATACTTTACAGCTTTTTGGATACCACAACACCAAGAAATACTTTTCAAAGACCATTTCAGAGCAAGTTACTTTCTTAATGTCCCTCCTAAACCCATTTTCCAACTTGAAGTACTTATCTTTTTTATCCACAACTATACTTTACAGCTTTTTGGATACCTCAACACCAAGAAATACTTTTCAAAGACCATTTCAGAGCAAGTTACTTTCTTAATGTCCCTCCTAAACCCATTTTCCAACTTGAAGTACTTATCTTTTTCATCCACAACTATACTTTACAGCTTTTTGGTTACATCAACACCAAGAAATACTTTTCAAAGACCATTTCAGAGCAAGTTACTTTCTTAACGACCCTCCTAAACCCATTTTACAATTTGAAGTACTTATCTTTTTCACCCAAAACTATACTTTACAGCTTTTTGGATACCTCAACACCAAGAAATACTTTTCAAAGACCATTTCAGAGCAAGTTACTTTCTTAATGTCCCTCCTAAACCCATTTTCCAACTTGAAGTACTTATCTTTTTCACCCACAACTGTACTTTACAGCTTTTTGGTTACCTCAACACCAAGAAATACTTTTCCCGGAAGAAGAAAAGGCCCAAGACATAGAAAATTTAAAGTTCACTTCTAAATTTTTCCGTAGGAGATAGGAAAAGTTATACCATGATTGTGACTATTTTCTATGAAGATAAAAAGTTTCACTTTAATTCTAAATTTTCTTAAATTCAGTTCCAGCCTTTCTCAAAGAGATGAAAAAATTTAAAGTTCTGTTCCAAATATTTCCCCGGAAGAAGAAAAGTTCAACTTCGATTCTGAATTTTCTCAATGAAAATGAAATAAGTTATTGATCAATTTTATTTTCTCAAAATATTATAAAATTTTCCACTTCAATTCAGATTTTTCTCAAAGAGATGAAAAAATTTAAAATATTGTTCCAAATTTTTCTTAGAAGATAGAAAAGTTCAAGTTCTAATCTGAATTTTACCAGTGAACAAAATTCAATTCTAATTTCTCCAGAGAAAATAAAAAGCTTCCACTTCAGTTTTAAGTTCGCCAAGACGTAAAAAATTTAAAGTTCAGTTCTAAATTTTTACACAGAAGATAGGAAAAGTTATACTATGATTATGATTATTTTCCATGAAGATAAAAAGTTTCACTTTAATTCTAAATTTTCTTAAATTCAGTTCCGACTTTTCACATAGAGATGAAAAAATTTAAAGTTATGTTCCAAATTTTTCCTAGAAGATAGAAAAGTTCAAGTTCTCTTCTGAATTTTACCAAAGAACACAATTCAATTCTAATTTCACCAGAGAAAATAAAAACCTTCCACTTCAGCTTTAAGTTCACCAAGACATAAAAAAATTAAAGTTCAGTTCTAAATTTTTCCTTAGAAGATAGGAAAAGTTATACCATGATTGTGATTATTTTCTATGAAGATAAAAAGTTTCACTTTAATTCTAAATTTTCTTAAATTCAGTTCCGACCTTTCTCAAAGAGATGAAAAAATTTAAAGTTCTGTTCCAAATATTTTCCCGGAAGAAGAAAAGTTCAACTTTGATTCTGAATTTTCTTAATGAAAATGAAATAAGTTATTGATAAATTCTATTTTCCCAAAATAATATAAAAATTTTCCACTTCAGTTCAGATTTTTCTCAAAGAGATGAAAAATTTAAAATACTGTTCCAAATTTTTCGTAGAAGATAGAAAAGTTCAAGTTCTCTTCTGAATTTTACCAAAGAACACAGTTCAATTCTAATTTCACCAGAGAAAATAAAAAGCTTCCACTGCAGTTTTAAGTTCACCAAGACATAAAAATTTTAAAGTTCAGTTCTAAATTTTTCCGTAGAAGATAGGAAAAGTTATACCATGATTGTGATTATTTTCTATGAAGATAAAAAGTTCCACCTTAATTCTAAATTTTCTTAAATTCAGTTCCGACCTTTCTCAAAGAGATGAAAAAATTTAAAGTTCTGTTCCAAATATTTTCCCGGAAGAAGAAAAGTTCAACTTTGATTCTGAATTTTCTTAATGAAAATGAAATAAGTTATTGATCAATTCTATTTTCCCAAAATAATATAAAAATTTTCCACTTCAGTTCAGATTTTTCTCAAAGAGATGAAAAATTTAAAATACTTCCAAATTTTTCATAGAAGATAGAAAAGTTCAAGTTCTCTTCTGAGTTTTACCAACGACCACAATTAAATTCTAATTTCTCCAGAGAAAATAAAAAGCTTCCACTTCAGTTTTAAGTTCACCAAGACATAAAAAATTTAAAGTTCTGTTCTGAATTTTTCCGTAGAAGATAGGAAAAGTTATACTATGATTGCGATTATTTTCCATGAAGATAAATGTTTCACTTTAATTCGAATTTTCTTAAATTCAGTTCCGACTTTTCACATAGAGATGAAAAAAATTTATAGTTTTAAATTTTTTAAATTTAAAAATTTAAATTAAAAAAATTTTAATTTTTTCATCTGTTTGAGAAAAATCTGAACTGAAGTGGAAAATTTTTATATTATTTTGGGAAAATAGAAATTATCAATAACTTATTTAATTTTCATTGAGAAAATTCAGAATCGAAGTTGAACTTTACTTCACTTCTTTGAGAAAAATTAAAAATTGAAGTGAAACTTTTAATCTTCATAGGAAATAATCAAAATCATAGTATAACTTTTCCTATCCTCTATGTAAAAATTTAGAACTGAACTTTAAATTTTTTATGTCATGGTGAACTTAAAACTGAAGTGGAAGCTTTTTATTTTCTCTGGAGAAATTAGAATTGAATTGTGTTCGTTGGTAAAATTCAGAAGAGAACTTGAATATTCACGATCAAAGTATAACTTTTCCAATCTTCTATGAAAAATTTGGAACAGAACTTTAAATTTTTGCATCTCTATGTGAAAAGTCGGAACTGAATTTAAGAAAATTCGAATTAAAGTGAAAGTTTTTACCTTCATGGAAAATAATCACAATCATAGTATAACTTTTCCTATCTTCTACGGAAAAATTTAGAACACAACTTTAAATTTTTTATGTCTTGGTGAACTTAAAACTGAAGTGGAAGCTTTTTATTTTCTCTGGAGAAATTAGAGTTGAATTGTGTTCGTTGTTAAAATTCAGAAGAGAACTTGAACTTTTCTATCTTCTATGAAAAATTTGGAAGTATTTTAAATTTTTCCTCTCTTTGAGAAAAATCTGAACTGAAGTGGAAAATTTTTATATTATTTTGGGAAAATAGAATTGATCAATAACTTATTTCATTTTCATTAAGAAAATTCAGAATCAAAGTTGAACTTTTCTTCTTCCGGGAAAATATTTGGAACAGAACTTTAAATTTTTTCATCTCTTTGAGAAAGGTCGGAACTGAATTTAAGAAAATTTAGAATTAAGGTGAAACTTTTTATCTTCATAGAAAATAATCACAATCATGGTATAACTTTTCCTATCTTCTACAGAAAAATTTAGAACTGAACTTTAAATTTTTTAAACAGTATTTTTGGAACAGTATTTTAAATTTTTTCATCTCTTTGAGAAAAATCTGAACTGAAGTGGAAACTTTTTATATTATTTGGAAAAATAGAAATGATCAATAACTTATTTCATTTTCATTAAGAAAATTCAGAATCGAAGTTGAACTTTTCTTCTTCCGGGAAAATATTTGGAACAAAACTTTAAATTTTGTCATCTCTTTGAGAAAAGCCGGAATTAAATTTAAGAAAATTTAGAATTAAAGTGAAACTTTTTATCTTCATAGAAAATAATCACAATCATGGTATAACTTTTCCTATTTTCTACGGAAAAATTTAGAACTGAAGTTTAAATTTTTTATGTCTTGGTGAACTTAAAGCTGAAGTGGAAGCTTTTTATTTTCTCTGGTGAAATTAGAATTGAATTGTGTTCTTTGGTAAAATTCAGAAGAGAACTTGAACTTTTCTATCTTCTAGGAAAAATTTGGAACAGAACTTTAAATTTTTTCATCTCTATGTGAAAAGTCGGAACTGAATTTAAGAAAATTTAGAATTAAAGTGAAACTTTTTATCTTCATGGAAAACAATCATAATCATAGTAAAACTTTTCCTATCTTCTATGTAAAAATTTAGAACTGAAATTAAATTTTTTATGTCTTGGTGAACTTAAAACTGAAGTGGAAGCTTTTTATTTTCTCTGGAGAAATTAGAATTGAATTATGTTCTTTGGTAAAATTCAGATTAGAACTTGAACTTTTCTATCTTCTAAGAAAAATTTGGAACAATATTTTAAATTTTTTCATCTCTTTGAGAAAAATCTGAATTGAAGTGGAAAATTTTATAATATTTTGAAAAAATAGAATTGATCAATAACTTATTTCATTTTCATTGAGAAAATTCAGAATCGAAGTTGAACTTTTCTTCTTCCGGGGAAATATTTGGAACAGAACTTTAAATTTTTTCATCTCTTTGAGAAAGGTTGGAACTGAATTTAAGAAAATTTAGAATTAAAGTGAAACTTTTTATCTTCATAGATAATAATCGCAATCATGGTATAACTTTTCCTATCTTCTACGGAAAAATTTAGAAGTGAACTTTAAATTTTCTATGTCTTGGGCCTTTTCTTGTTCCGGGAAAAGTATTTCTTGGTGTTGAGGTAACCAAAAAGCTGTAAAGTATAGTTGTGGGTGAAAAAGATAAGTACTTCAAGTTGGAAAATGGGTTTAGGAGGGACATTAAGAAAGTAACTTGCTCTGAAATGGTCTTTGAAAAGTATTTCTTGGTGTTGAGATATCCAAAAAGCTGTAAATTATAGTTGTGGGTGAAAAAGATAAGTACTTCAACTTGTAAAATGGGTTTAGGAGGGTCATTAAGAAAGTAACTTGCTCTGAAGTGGTCTTTGAAAAGTATTTCTTGGTGTTGAGGTAACCAAAAAGCTGTAAAGTATAGTTGTGGGTGAAAAAGATAAGTACTTCAAGTTGGAAAATGGGTTTAGGAGGGACATTAAGAAAGTAACTTGCTCTGAAATGGTCTTTGAAAAGTATTTCTTGGTGTTGAGGTATCCAAAAAGCTGTAAAGTATAGTTGTAGGTGAAAAAGATAAGTACTTCAAGTTGGAAAATGGGTTTAGGAGGGACATTAAGAAAGTAACTTGCTCTGAAATGGTCTTTGAAAAGTATTTCTTGGTGTTGTGGTATCCAAAAAGCTGTAAAGTATAGTTGGTGGTGAAAAAGATAAGCACTTCAAGTTGGAAAATGGGTTTAGGAGGGACATTAAGAAAGTAACTTGCTCTGAAATGTCTTTTGAAAAGTATTTCTTGGTGTTGAGGTATCCAAAAAGCTGTAAAGTATAGTTGTGGGTGAAAAAAATAAGTACTTCAAGTTGTAAAATGGGTTTAGGAGGGTCATTAAGAAAGTAACTTGCTCTGAAGTGGTCTTTGAAAAGTATTTCTTGGTGTTGAGGTATCCAAAAAGCTGTAAAGTATAGTTATGGGTGAAAAAGATAAGTAATTCAACTTGTAAAATAGGTTTAGGAGGGTCATTAAGAAAGGAACTTGCTCTAAAATGGTCTTTGAAAAGTATTTCTTGGTGTTGAGGTAACCAAAAAGCTGTAAAGTATAGTTGTGGATGAAAAAGATAAGTACTTCAAGTTGGAAAATGGGATTAGGAGGGACATTAAGAAAGTAACTTGCTCTGAAATGGTCTTTGAAAAGTATTTCTTGGTGTTGAGGTATCCCAAAAGCTGTAAAGTATAGTTGTGGGTGAAAAAGATAAGTACTTCAAGTTGGAAAATGGGTTTAGGAGGGACATTAAGAAAGTAGCTTGCTCTGAAATGGTCTTTGAAAGTATTTCTTGGTGTTGTGGTATCCAAAAGCTGTAAAGTATAGTTGTGGGTGAAAAAGATAAGTACTTCAAGTTGGAAAATGGGTTTAGGAGGGACATTAAGAAAGTAACTTGCTCTGAAATGTCTTTTGCAAAGTATTTCTTGGTGTTGAGGTATCCAAAAAGCTGTAAAGTATAGTTGTGGGTGAAAAAGATAAGTACTTCAAGTTGGAAAATGGGTTTAGGAGGGACATTAAGAAAGTAACTTGCTCTGAAATGGTCTTTGAAAAGTATTTCTTGGTGTTGAGGTATCCAAAAAGCTGTAAAGTATAGTTGTGGGTGAAAAAGATAAGTACTTCAAGTTTGAAAATGGGTCTAGGACGGTCACTAAGAAAAGAACTTGTTCTGAAATGCCTTTTGAAAAGTATTGCTTGGAGTCTAGTCATGACCTTCTGATAGGTTCTACCGATTATGTAATCAATTTCTTAGAAATCCATTGTCTTAATCGATTACGTCATTCTATATCCATATATGGACCCCCGTCATAACCTTATGATAGGGTTCTACCGATTATGTAATCAATTTCTCAGAAATCCATTTGTCCTAGTCGATTACGTCATTCTATGCACATAAATGGATTCTCATCATGACCTTCTGATAGGGTTCTACCGATTATGTAATCAATTTCTGAGAAATCCATTTGTCCTAGTTGATTACGTCATTCTATGCACATAAATGGATTCCCGTCATGAGCTCCTGATAGAGTTCTACCGATTATGTAATCAATTTCTCGGGAATTCTCTCCCTTCGATTACGCAATCAATATATCTCTTCCCCACTTTCCCCTTAGAAACAATAAATTAATTCCCCTTTCGTGAATCAATAATTCCCTTAGAAACAACAAATTAATTCCCCTTTCGTGAATCAATAATTCCCCTTAGAAACAACAAATTTATTCCCCTTTCGTGAATCAATAATTCCCCTTAGAAACAACAAATTAATTCCCCTTTCGTGTCAAATCAATCAAACATGACATCATCTGTCACGTATGATCTAAACTCTGCTCAAAGGTACAATTTCCTGAACTTTGAACTGCGTGGAACAAATGGCTATCTCAAAATCTTTATTGGATGTGTTTGGGGAAATGGTGGGCGTGGAAGGGGTGTTAATTGCTTTCCAATCACTTTCGAATATAAAAAAGGGCACTACCCATTTCAATTTCCAGTCGAATGAGCCCTTTTTGAAGTTTCTACGATAACGCGTTATGTCAAAACCTTACATGCCCCCTGGGCATAATTTACAACCCTTGCCCTGAGGGCTGTAGGGGGGTTGCCATCCTCAAAGACCTAATTTCCAGAACTTAAACTACGTTGAATCAAATGGCTATCTTAAAGTTTTTATTAGGTGTGTTTGGGAAAAGGTGGGCGTGAGAGGCGGGTTAGTTGCCCTCTAATCACTTTCGACTATTTAAAAGAGCACCAGCCCTATGAATTTCCAATCGAATGAGCCTTTTTTAAAGTTTCTACGACAACGCCTTCTATAAAAACCTTATATTCCCCCAGGGCATAACTTACAACCCTTGCCCTAAGGGCTTGCCCTAAGGGGGACTGTCCTCAAAAACATAATTTCCATCTGGAAATCAACTACGCTGAACAAAATGGCTATCTCAAAATTTCGATTGGTTGTGTTTCGGGAAATGGTGGGCAAGGAAGGGGTGTTAGTTGCCTTCCAATCACTTTCGACTATTAAAAAGGGCACAAGCCACTCCAATTTCCAATTGAATGAGCGCTTTTCGAAGTTTCTACGACAACTTCTTCGATACAGAGTGCCCTGCTCTAAAGGAAAAAAAATAATAAATAGTAAACTGTGCCAACATCGTTCTTATAGGCCTCCAGGGCATAACTTAAAACCTTTACCCTGAGGACTGTGGGGGAGTGTCCTCCTCTTTCCTTATTCTCCGTTTCTTGTCTCGTTCTCGAGTGTCCCCGTTCCTTGCTTAGGCAGCGCGATCGCGCTGCCTATGATTTATGTAACAACTTTCTATATAAACCTTATACGCCCCCAGGGCGTATTATCATCCTAAAAGACCTAATTTCCAGGACATTCAACTACGTTGAATAAAATGGATATTTCAAAATTTTGATTGGATGTGTTTTGGAAAATAGTGGGCGTGAGAGGGGCATTAGTCGCTATCCAATCACTTTCAACTATTAAAAAGGCACTAGCCCTTTCAATTTCCAATTGAATGAGCTCTTTTGAAGTTTCTACGACAGCGCTTTCAATAAAAACTTTATATTCCCCAGAACATAACTTACAACCTTAGCACTGAGGGCTCTGAGGGGGTTATAAAAGGCCTAATTTCCAGGACATTCAACTACGTTGACCAAAATGGATATCTCAAAATTTTAATTCGATGTGTTTGGGAAAATGGTGGGCGTGAGAGGGGCGTTAGTCGCTATCCAATCACTTTCAACTATTAAAAAGGCACTAGCCCTTTCAATTTCCAATTGAATGAGCCCTTTAAAATTTCTACGACAACGCTTTCAATAAAACTTTATATGCCCCCAGGGCATAGCTTAAAACCCTTCTCGGTGATGTTTGATCTGTTTGGGGGAATGGTGGGTAGGGGGGGCTAGTTGCCCTCCAATCACTTTCGACTATTAAAAAGGGCACTAGCCCTTTGAATTTCCAATCGAATGTGTTTTTTTTGAAGTTTCAACGACAACGCCTTCTTTAAAAACCTTGTATCCCCCCAGGGCATAATTTAAAACCCTTGCCCTGAGGGCTGTGGGGGAGTGTCCTCCTCAAAAATATATTTTCTATTTGTAAATCAACTACGCTGAACAAAATGGCTATCTCAATATTTTGATTGGATGTTTTTGGGGAAATGCAGGGCATGGGGGGGGGATAGTTGCCCTCCAATCACTTTCAGCTATTAAAAAGGGCACTAGCTCTTTGAATTTCCCATCAAACGAGCATTTTTTGAAGTTTTTAAGACAACACCTTCTATAAAAAAAACCTTATATGCCCCAGGGCATAACTTAGAACCCTTGCCCTGAGGGTTGTGGGGGAGTGTCCTCCTCAAAAACATGTTTTCTATCTGGAAATCAACAACGCTGAACAAAATGGCTATCTCAGAATTTTGATTGGATGTGTTTGGGGGAATGATGGGCTTGGGGGGGGGGGCTAGCTGCCCTCCAATCAGTTTTGACTATTAAAAAGGGTACTAGCCCTTTGTATTTCCAATCGAATGAGCCTGTTTTGAAGTTTCTACGACAACGCCATCTATAAAAACCTTATATGCCCCAAGGGCATAACTAAAAACCCTTGCCCTGAAGGTTGTGGGGGAGTGTCCTCCTCAAAAAAATATTTTCTATTTGGAAATCAATGCAGAAAAAATGGCTATCTCAAAATTTTGATTGGATGTGTTTGGGGGAATGATGGGCGTGGGGGGGCTAGTGCCCTCCAATCACTTTCGACTATTAAAAAGGGCACTAGCCACTCCCATTTCCAATCGAATGAGCCCTTTTCGAAGTTTCTGCGACAACTCCTTCGATACGAAGTGCCCGGGTATGGAGAAAAAACACATTGTGCCCACATCGTTCTTTTCTTAGGCAGCGCTAGTGCGCTGCCCATGATTCTGTATGAAATCTCGAAAGACACATTGGGCTGTAATGAGGAATTTGTTTTAAGAGTCGGGATGGGGAGTGGGGGTGCTAAATAAATTACAAATTTAAAGGGATGTCAGGGTGTACAACGATTCTCTTTCTACAAGGGCTTGGAGTGTTTCAAATATGCCCTCCTTTTCGCAGGTAATAAACCTTTGCAAAGGAACGTTACTGAGACGAAGTTGGGTGATTGGGCAGCGGTGGGGAGGACTCTGAATTTCCAAAAGTATATTTTAATTTTTTAAAGGGGCAATATCCAATAACACTCAAGGGAATAGACTTTTTTGAAAGGGCTAATTAAAATTTGATAGTTGGGGTTACAGTTTTGCAATTTGATGAAGAATATAAAGAAAGGGAGCTTAGTGGTAAAGAGGGGGTAATATATACCGTAAGGGCACTGTCCATTGAATCAGTGAAACACAGGGTATGGCTTCTCTACGAGCCTGCCAAAGATCCTGAATCAATTGGGCACTGTTTTCCTATCCCCCATATTAGCAGGGTTTTAATGAAGGTAAATATTACACTTCACGTCATTACTGCCCAATGTGTCTTTCGAGATTTCATACAGAATTAAAATAAAAAATCATTTGAGACATTGCAAGCGTCATGGGTGACAGTCTGTGGAAACATTTTTTGATTCCTTGTATACATAGGCACAAAACTTGCTTTGAATTATCTTATGGAAGATACGCACAGGAAAATGTAATTGAAAGTACCTTTGTCGGATAGCGTAGATTCATCTGGAACCATCTCTCAGGGGTGGAGGACTAGTCCATCAATGCCATCAGCTAACCTTAAATTGAAGACTTAACTGACATATAACACCTAACGATTAAATTTGGAAAAGGTTAGTACCAAATCGAGTATATGCGGTGTGTCTGACACCAAAAAACGTCTCAAGTTAAAGAAAAGCACGTGCGTTTGCACAAATTTATCAAAGGGGTGGTGGCAAAGTTTAAAAGCAGATTTCTCTCAAAAGACTAGTAAAGATTATTCCACAATAGTACAAGGTTATACTGTCCATGGGTATTTCTAGTCTTCTTACTATAGCAATAAACCCATAACATACCTCAAGAGGGCTTATGCATTCATAAAAAAAATTTGATGGGTGTGACAAGGCTATTTAAGACACGATAAAGCTTTATTTTTGAAATGGTTTTCACAATAAAAAGTGCCGAAATCGAAATTCTTGTCACACGTGTTCAATTCTTATCATCATGTATATAATGATTTAGTTTAATACTTCAGTTACTATGGGCTATAGTTCTTTCTGTAATTTGTGAAAACCCTTAGAAAATTATAACATTTTATACCTCTATTTCAACATATTTTTTATAGTTTTAAAAGTCTTATTTTGATCTTCGTATACAAGATTATGTTTATAATATTTGTTACTCAAGTGCTATACGAAAATACAATTTTTCATAAAAATTGATTTTATTTTCAAAAACTTTCTTTTGATTACACAATGCACTAGGGTAGCAATTTCCTTTAAAATGAACCACTAAACAGCTCTCTATGATGTTCCAGTGCCACGCTAACTGCGTAGGAAAAAATAGAAAAGAAAAAAGATGCCTTCGATTCAGAATATCATGGTTGCAGCCACTTTTCTTGTTTTTCAAGCCAATAGATTTTCCTATATGTTCAAGCCAAGGGACAGAAAGTTTTCTGTATAAGGGTTTTGGACAAGGCATTTCTTATAGCGTACTTCTTTTTTCGATCTGACAGTATTTTCAGGAGTTATGGAGTATTGTAATTTTTACTATAGGACGTGATCGTCTCTTACTAGGTTGCTAGCTACCGCTGCATCCCTGATAATAATAATATAACAATAACAATAAATTCTGCCTTATAATTTAAAATAGTTCGATGAATTGTTGGCTGTTGAAGTTTGCAAGAAAAATGATATAAAGCGAGGTATTTTAAGTTCATGATGATATTTCCAGTGATGCTTCTTCGAGCAAAAGAAAAGTCAAGAGAATAAATCCTCAGTCCCCACTTTAGACTTCCTCAATTTATTTCCGTTTTTTGTTATTCCTTTACCTTCACTGTAACTACATCATATACTAAACTTCTTGCTTGTAATTTGTCATCTACTCTGACGTGAAATGCCTACTTTGACAACATAAGTAACCAATTACCTTGTCATACTTACTTTTGTTTCAACATTTAGATGCCCTGTAATTTATATTTCACGAATATACACGTATATTATTTAGCTTTTATATTCATATGTGTGTCCTGTTTGGTATCACTCCCTAACTGAGGGATACAAACTTTATTATCATATGTGTGTCCTGTTTGGTATCACAGCTTAACTGAGGGATAAAAACCTAGTTTTGAAGCAATTCAGATAAATCCTACAGATTATTTCTAAAGCAGAAATACCCTACGGTCTTCCTTCAAAGAAAACAGGTTTGGTCAGCCTAAGGGACAAAAGAAAGATCCTTGCCTTATCTTTGTTCGAAAGAATCCAATTAATTCCCAGACCCTGTAACTATTCCCTATAATCCTAGTCCTACCTGGAGTGACCTCCCTATGGAGAAAGAACAAAAGATTTATTATGGTCATCCAATTTACTGCAAAATGGAGAGTTATAAAAGAAGTTTTATATCATCTTTCATTTCCAATGGTAGTCATTAACACAGCTTTAAATTGTTTTACCCCTTTTCAACCCCATATACTCTTGTTGTTGCTGGTGTTGATTTTCCACCTTCGACAATCGGTTTCTATTCTTTGACTGATTCTTAAGGATTGTTAAGTTTTTCTATATTTTATTGTTTTTATTTATTTCAATTGAGTGAAATGTGTTGTTTTTCCTCTTCAACTTTGTGTTTTTTTTTTACACTTGTTATTTTTATTTCAATTTTTTGTGGCTGTGATAAGAATTTCGATTTCGGCTTTTTTTTGTGAAAACCATTTCAAAAGTAAAGCTTCATCGTGTCTTAAATAACCTTGTCACATCCATCAAATTTTTTTTTATGAATGCACAAGCCCTCTTGAGGTATATCCTCGGTTTATTGCTATAGTAGGAAGACTAGGAATACCCATGGACAGTAAACCTTGTAGTATTGTGAAATAATCTTTACTAGTCTTTTGAGAAAAATCTGCTTTTAAACTTTGCCATCACCCCTTTAATAAATCTGTGCAAGCACACGTGCTTTTTTTAACTTAAGATGTTTTATGGTGTCAGACACACCGCATGTACTCGATATGGTGCTAACCCTTTTCCAAATTTAATCGTTAGGTGTTTATATGTCAGTTAAGTCTTCACTTTCAGGTTAGCTGATGGCATTGATGGACTAGTCCTCCACCCCAGAGAGATGGTTCCAGATGAATCTACGCTATCCGACAAAGGTATTTTCAATTACATTTTCCTGTGTGTATCTTCCATCAGATAATTCAAAGCAAGTTGTTAGCCTATGTATATAAGGAATCAAAAAATGTTCCAATAAATTTAAATTACAAATTTATTTTAACGGATTGGAGGAATAACTTAAAGAAAATCAAATGTTATACGAAAACTCCAAGTATCCTCAGGTTATATCTATTATCTTTGTCCCGTTCTGGTGCGTGACTTTTAGGCTGTTCGTTTTTTCTTTGAAGAGGCTCCTGAACTTAGTGATTTATCTATCTTTCTCCTGACGCTGTCCCATGTTCTCAATGCTATGTAGATTTTACAGCCCTTGGCGTTATAAAAATTACAGCATCAAAGAGTATACCCACTGATTTAAAAAGAAAAAAAACATTAAAAAAACAGACTGTTCGACAAGGAATTGCATTCATTGTGGTGCTAAAAAAAAAGAAAATATAATCATTAAAAAAATAATTGAGCAGAAATAGTACACCAACGGAATATGCCCATAGAATACTTGAGAAATGGGTGTTCTAGGACATGAAACTTAGGTGCAGGAACTTAATGTTTATGATGTTACAGGGGTTGCTTCTTATACGGCTCAGTGGCTGCAGGTGAGTCTTAGAGCCATTGGTGCAGCTTAGAAGATGAATGAGTGGCTAGGAGTCCCTTCCCACCTATAAAAGGTGATAAGAAAAAATCACACTTTTTCACTCAATACTAGCTGCAACATGAACTTTTTCGTAATTTGACTTCCTCTTTCGAAAAACTTGGTCATTCCTTAAATACAATTCTGGATATGCCTTTATATTGAAAAAGTGATCTATACCCAGATGTTGTGAATATGCGAAGAAGACAACACCTCATGAAAAATCGTCAGAAGTAAATGGTACTATGTTTTCCAAAATACTTTCTTGTGCCCAGAATGGCCACTCATTTACTATAAAAAATTTCATTTGTGCTGAGCGGGCTGAGCGTTATTTGTGTTTTGCTGAAACCTAACTCAAATTTAAGCAGTCTGGTTTAGTTTTTTAGAACGAAAAAAAAGAGGAGATGATGGACGAAAAACTAATGATAAAGATAATGACAGCTGGAAAGAATTAATAAGAATGGGCTGAGTATTTAAAATATAATGATACTAATTCCTGGAAATCTCAGTTATTCAAACTTCTATTTAACAGATTCTTTCTTTATTTTTGATGTTAAAATTTTAAAAACGCTTAAAATATATTAGATTTTCAGTAAAGCAAAATGACACATTCATCTCTATAAGGTTTACAGGGAATGGGAAGAGGAATGAAGAAGCCAAACTCCTATTGTTTATGTGATTATCTATTTTAATTTCTGTTCGTTTTGGATTTCGTTTACGACAGAAATTTCAGGCGGCTTTAAGTTTCAATTAATACAAGACTTTCTTTCTGCTCGGCCTAAGTGTCAATATAGTTCATTACTTTCTTTGAAAAAACTTTTTCTCCAGAATTTTCTTTAAAATTAATTTCTGTTCATTTTTGATTGCCAAAGTCTTAATATTGGTAAATGTAACGATTTTTTTCCAGTTTTTTAGTTTTCCTGCTTAAAAATAAAAAAAATATCGGGTTCGAATTTAAGTTCTTGAGTTGCATAAGGTCATATTTTAAGTTTGATATCTGAGTGTTGGTTTTGACTAAATTATGCAAAATTGTTGCATAAATTTTGTTAAACTTGAAATTCAAGCTTAGGATGGTTCTTCAATTGAACTAGTGGTTCAACAACATTCCTAGATAATATGCTCGAGAGAATTCTCCAACAAGATTGTCCGAAAGCTGACGTATGAATGGAAATCGGTTAAAAGAATATCAGAGGTATTACTTAGCTTCCTTTTTTCCCTACTCTTCCAACTCTTTTATTTACGACTTTAGCGTTAACGTACCCTTAGTATGATGCGGAAAATATGCCGTTTTACAAACAGGATACACACAATGCCTTTTAATTGAGTTCAACGTCCCCCTCAACATTTCCTAAAAGTTTCAATTTGATACCCTTAGCCAGTCGTGAGACATTTCACATACACCCTTTTGGCAACCTGGATGCACATAGCGTCTTTTGGCTTAGTGTAACGTCCCTTAGAGCATACCCTGAAAATTTATACTTTATACCCTTACAATTGCTGAGGTATTGAAAATACGCCATTTTAACAGCCTGGATGTGCATGGTGTCTTTTAATTTAGTTTAGCATCCCCTTCAGTATTCTCTGAAAATTTTCCCTTAATACCTATAGCTGTTCCTCGTATATTGGATATCCATCCTTTTGCACATAATATCTTTTGATTTAGTTCCATATTCTCCTTAAACATTCCCCAAAAAATTTCAAATTAATACCCGTAGCCGTTTTTGATATATTGCGAATACGCCCTTTTGGCAGCCTGGATGTAAATCGAGCCAACAACGCCAATACATTCTAGTCGAATAATAAATTTTTAAATATAAGCCATTTCAAGCGAACAACGAGAATTATTTGACATGTACTGAAACGACATTATGACTGCAGCCGAGCAAGATTTATGCCCGAATATCCTTAGATACTCAGTTCAGAATCAAATTTAAAGAATGTTCTTAATGTCTCTTGATTGAGTTCAACATCCCCCCCCCAACAATCTCTGGAAGTCCAAAATTAATACCCTAGTTATTTTAGATACTTTAAATGCACCAATTTGACAGCATTGATGCAAATAGTGACTTTTAATTTATTTGAAATCTCCCTCAACATTGACTGAGAGTTTCAATTAAATACTATTGCCTGTTCCTAACATATTGCAGATACGCCCTTTTGATACGTATTTTAACAACGCAGATGTACAGAGTATCGTTTGATTTAGTTCAACATCCTTCTCAACATTCCCTGAAAATTTCAACTCAATACCCTTAGCTGTCCTGATATATTGCACAAACCATTTTAACAACCTGGATGCACAAAATATCTTTTGATTCATTTCAAAATCCACCCCAGAATTACCTAAAGGTTAAAGGTTCCTAATGGTCAAGTAAATGCCATTACCAATTGCTGATATATTGCAAATACGCCATTTTGAGAGCCTGGATGCTCTTAGTGTCTTTCGATTTAATGCGACATTCCCCTTAATATTCTCCAAAAGTTTGAACTTAAAACCATTAAAAATTCCTGGGATATTGCGGATACGTCGTTTTCAGTGCCTGGATGCACGCAAAAGTCTTTTGATTTATTTCCACATCCTCCTCAATATTGTAGTAGTGAAAGCACCAATAGTTATTGCAGTCTCAGTGTCAATCACAGCAGTAGTATTAATATAAGCAGTAGTACTGGCAGTCACAAGCAGAATCGTCACTAGGCAAATGTTGTTTTTTGGGGGAGGGGGGGAGCAAGGGATTTTATCGACTGGCTGGTCACTTTACTGAATGTTTTTTTTTTTACCAATAATTAACATAGCTTCCATTTCAAATACGAAACTTCGACGTCAGAGTTGCAAATAGCTGCTTTCGCAGTCGCAATCGCAATTTCAAGTGGCCACAGTTTCAATCACAGTGGTTGTAGTAGTATTGTGGCTCTGCAAATTTCAAGCTAATACCCTTGTTCGTTCTGAAGATATTGCAGATAAGCCCTTCGGATAACCTGGATGCACATAGTGTTGCTTAGTACCCCATTACAACCTTTACCTAGGTGAGGATCAGGGGACTTAGACTAAGCATTTCCCCCCTCCTCAAAGTAGACCAAAAATACAAGAACAGTAGGCTTGACACTCCAAAAAATCTGAAAGAGTAAAATTTTTTTTAAGAAATCACCTTTTTCAATGACCAATCCCCTCCCCAAAAATCCAAATTATAACTTTTGAAATAAAAAAAACATCATTAATGATTGAATATATTCAGTTTACCTTAATTAAGTAAATTTGATTCAAATATCAAGTTTGTAAGAGCGGGATAGCCAATAACAGGGCTCAAGAACAGTAAAAGAAGCTGCAAAGGTTTCTATCACTCTCGATTGAAAGTAAATAAATATATAAGTAAAACATAATTAATAAACAATTACTCAGAATTCTAATTAGTAAAATCGTTGAATATTAAATTTCAAAATCTCTTCTTAGTTTTTTCAAATTCTTCAAATTATCAATGCTATTATTCTTTGTACAGTATTCGTTGTACATAAGGCTTAGTAATGAATTCTACCTCAACCCAAACTTTCTAAAATTCCAATTGGCATAAATTTTCCAATAGCTAGATATTTGCCAATCCTGCATAAATCCAAGTATTTTATTTGCGCTTGATTTCTCAGCTTGCTTCCTTCTAAGCTTAATTCCCCGGAAATTTTGGCTTTTGTAGTAGAATTCTTGCTACTGATTTAAAATATCTTTGAAACGAGAATCATTAATCATTTTTTTTTTTGAAGTTTTCAATTAAACACTGAGCTTTCCTCTTTTTCTCTGGAGAGCCCAAAATTAAAGAAGGATTAAGCGCGGAAACAAAATATGGGTAATCAGAATATGTAGAACTGTGAAGAAAAACTAATAAAGCCAGACTAAAGCTTTCTATGCTTGCATAAATTATTAAATTCTTATTTTTAATACGTTGTGGCTTTGTAATGGCTTTTATTATTTGATTACAAAGTACTGGAGTCGTATTTTAGAAAATCCTTGGGGACGATACTTAGGCTTGCGATTCACTCATCTCGACAGGAAACTCGAAATAATTTAGAGGTGACTCTGAACTGAGAGTATCTCGGGCTGAAATATTTCTAGACTCAAATCAAAATATGCTTTTATTAAAAACAACTCAGTTCTTGCTTCATATGTCATAAGGATTCAAATTTTAAAATTTTCCTATTTCAAAAAAATAGATCATATTTCATAATTTTATATGATATATATATGCTATTTATTTGCTAAAAAAAAAGAAAACAACCGGTTCATGGAAAATAGAAATATAAACACACACACAAAAAAAATACTACAATTCCATTTTTTTTCTCGAAATGCCATGAACCTAAAACGGAACCTACACGGATGAACCTAAAAAGAATTATAAATAAAGTAGGGAAGTCGCATTCTAGTATGTCCTTTGGTATGATATCAAACAGTTCGTGGTAACGAACTGTAAGTAAGGAGCGACCCGGCTCAATGGTAACCGAAACTCTAGAAAACGGTATTTTGATACAAATAGATACATCAAAAGAATCACATTTTAATGCTGATTTCAAATATATAAGTTTCATCAAGTTTAATCCTACCCATCAAAAGTTAGGCGCCTGAGAAAATTTGGCTGATTTTCGAAAAAAGGGAGAAAGACCCCCTAAAAGTTATAGAACCTTAATGAAAATCACACCATCATATTCCGCGTATCAGAGAACCCTACTGTAGAGGTTTCAAGCTCCCATCTACAAAAATGTGGAATTTTGCATTTTTTGCCAGAAGAAAGATCACGGGTGCGTGTTTATTTGTTTTTTTTTTGTTTTTTTTCCCCAGGGGTGATCGTATCGAACCAGTTGTCCTAGAATATCGTGGAAGGGCTCATTGGAATGGAAACTGAAAGTTCTAGTGCCCTTTTTAAGTGACCAAAAAAATGGAGGGCAACTAGGCCCCCCCCACGCTCATTTTTTTCCCAAAGTCACCTGATCAAAATTTTGAGATAGCCATTTTGTTCAGCATGTTCGAAAATATTATAAGTATGTCCTTTAGGATGACTTAATCCCCCGAAGTTCCCGGGGGGAGGGCTGAAAGTTATGAACTTTACCCAATGTTAACATATAGTATTGGTTATTTGCAAGTACACAGACGTTTTCAGGGGAGATTTTTTCCTGGTAGTGGGGGGGGTGGGTTGGTCAGGGGTTATGTTGGAGGATCTTTCCATGAAGGAAGTTTTCATGGGGGAAGGGACATTACTATGAAGGGGACGCCGGACTTCCCAGCATTATTTAAAAAAAGATCAAAAATTTAATATAAAAAACAAGTATTTCAACTGCAACAGCAGCAACATCGAAACTTTAAACGAACAGAAAATATTACATATATAATTGGGTTCACCCCGTAGTCAATGCCTCGCTCTTTAAGCCAAGATTTTTTTGTACTTTCATAAGAGCTATTTATTCTAATTAACGGCCTTTGTGATTAAGCGGTCATTTCTAAAGAATTGGAACAAAATTTGAACTTTCGCTTGAAGAGCAAGGTATTGACTAGGGGGCGAACCTCCTAATAAACGTATTAAAAATATATGAATACAGAAGTTCGTTACGTAAGTTAATTCGTAAGTTACGTATATTTATTACTAATAAAAACGTTCGTAAATAAATTAAACAAGTTTCGAGAAAGCCATTTAACTAAATAAAAGTAAATCAATATGAAAATTTTGTTTTAATTATTCATGTACGGTGAGCCAAGATCAAAACCTGCATTTATTCAAAAACGTTCAAAAATTAAATAAAAAAAACAAGTTTTTTAAACTGAAAGTAACGAGCGACATTAAAACTTAAAACGAACAGAAATTATTCCGTATATGAAAGGGGCTGTCCCCTCCTCAACGCCTCGCTCTTTACGCTAAAGTTTTTTATTGTTTTAAAAAATAGAGTTGTGAGAAAGTCAAACTTTTTATTGTTTTAAAAAATAAAGTTGTGAGACAGAGTCAAACTTTAGCGTAAAGAGCGAGGCGTTGAGGAGGGGACAGCCCCTTTCATATACGGAATAATTTCTGTTCGTTTTAAGTTTTAATGTCGCTCCTTACTTTCAGTTTAAAAAACTTGTTTTTTTTATTTAATTTCGGCTCAAGATTCGCTTGTCTTCATATGGAACTCCGATTGAATTTGGGCTGATTCAGTCTTGAAAGTGTCTAAGGGCTTGTATCCCGGCTGAAGTCTTGGATCAGTCTTAGATCACAGTAATATTTTTTCGACACTACACCCAGTAGACACTCGCGTTAAAGTCACAAATAAAAGAGTTGAAAGAGTTAGTAATAAATAGAGCTGAATGATGACTCTTATATGAATTCATTCTCCTTCTTCTTCTTCCTTAATATCTAATATTTTGAACATTTCCAAGGAGGATTCTTTCGAGTATATTATCTATAAATTCCTGTAGAATCAAAATCTTGGTACAAGAACCGTTCTAGACCTTGGTTTTAAATTAACGAAATTTATAAAACAATTACATTGAATAAAATGAAAGCCAACGCTAAGATTAGAGTTGCCAGATGGGGCGCATTTTCGCCATTTGGGTTTTTATTTGGGCCGGTTGCGCATTGAATTTTTAGGATTGGCGCCTTTTTTCGGGGGTTAATGGTTCATTCAGCATATTTTCACGAGATAAGTGGCACTTATGGCATATTTTCAATTTTATGGTGGCGCAATTTTAAACCAAACATCTGCCAACATTGTCTCAAATCATCTTATTCAACTTGAGAATTTAAATTGGAACCGTACTTTTAATTCTTAAGCCAAAAACCTGAATAACCGAAGAAATATTCATTAATCAATATTAAAACTTTGGCAGTCAAAAAACGAACAGAAATTAATTTTAAAATACTTTCCGAAACAAAAGTTTTTCAAACAAAAGCAAAGAGCCAAATTAAACTGCAGACGAGCAGAACAAAATTCAATTAATAACCTCAAGTTAAAAAGACCAGAAAATACTAACAAAGAATAAATGAAACCCGAAACGAAAAGAATAATTTTTTTGATAGATTTTCTTAACAACCAAACTCATTTTGGTTATTATAGTGATTTTTTTCTACTTTTTGGAAAATTAAAGCATACTGTTCAAAATACGCATAGTTTTTCAATAAAACGCAGATGAGTCAAGATGCTTTGAAACTTGTACGGCAAAGGGGCGGGGAAGCAGCAGCCAAAATCCTGTTTGTATTGATTTTTGTTCGTTTTAAGTTTGACTTGAGCATTCAATTTTATATTTACCCATTTCAGGAATTATTTTTCATCTATATCAGTAATTTTATCTTTATGTTTGAAATAACTGTTTATCTTAATTTTTTCTTTCTGGGTTTCATTTATTCTTTGGTAGTAATTTCAGGTCGCTTTAAGTATGAGTTATTAAATTAAAAAAGCACGTTTTTCAACTGAAAGTATGATCAACATTAAAACTTAAAACGAATAGAAATTATTCCGTAGAAAAAGGTGGCTGCCCTCTCCTCATTATCCCACTCTTCACGCTAAAGGTTTTAGTACTTAAAAAAAGCTTCTAATTTTAATTAAACGGGATCTTGTAAATCAGGAATCGTTCTTAAGAATTGGGACAAAAGGTCGAACTTTGGCGTACAGAGTGATTAATTGAGGAAGGGGCAGCCCCATTCTTACATGGAATAATCTCTGTTCGTTTTAAGTTTTATTGTTGCTCCTTACTTTCAGATGAAAATGTGGTGACGCTTTCTAATTAAGTCAAATTTGGGATTTTAATAAAAACATTAAGACGCAAATACAAGTTTCAAAATACCATTTTTTATTACGATAAAGAGCAGATCCTGGCATGTGTATGCTTAATAGGAAATTGAGAAATCACCATTTCCTTGCTATTTGCGTCAATGGGTCCGATAAGATGTGGTTGCTGAAATGTATAAAAGACACATTTTATTGGAACGGGGAGCCTTATACTAATTTTATGCAAGACTGACCTCTGGTCCGTTGGTTTTAGAAATACCTTGGAATATTGTTGGATTATTGTAAGTGTACAAGTATCTTATTGTATTGTACTTTATTGTAGATTTCTTATACTTGTTGACTCCCTGGGAAAACCAGTCCCAGCGGCTTATATATTCTCAGACCTGTATCGTTGTGTGTTAGCTGAATAAAAAGTATTATGTTATAGCCAACCTCTTTACAATCTTAATTTAGTCTCTCGAATATTCCCAGCTGGTACGCCCCATTAATCAGGTCATAGCCTGGGGCACGATACCAAAGTTTATTTACCTTAGGACCACAAGTATCACTCCTACAAAGGGAGAAATAAGGCATCAACTACAAATTACCCCTAAAACCTCACCCTACTACCTTAAAACCACTCTACCATATGTTTTTTATTTAGTTTCTGATCATCTTTTAAATAATACCAGAAAATCCACCTCCCTCAATGTTAAATTTACCTTCCCAGGAAAGAGTCCTCTGTGGAAAGCTCCTCCCGCGTATTATCCTTCCCCCTGCAAATTATCCCCGGTCAATTCCATCCCCGCTGCAAATTCCCCTCAGAAAAATTTTTGTGGACGATTCCGCCTGAAAAATTCAGTTAGCATAACTTCATTTGAAAAAGACTGTTTTTTTTATTTCTGTTCGCTTTTCAGGTCATGGTGGAAAGTCCCACCTATGTGGAAAAATTTCCCCGGAAATCCCCCTCCCCCATAATGGAAAGTTTTTCCCACGGATATTTTTCCCATGGAGAAATTTCCCGGCGATAATTCCTCAAGGAGGGTTTCTCACATGGAAAATCACTATTCTCCCAGAAATCTCCCCACGTAAAATGGAGTCGCCAACGAAAAGTAAGACAAATTAAACGAATTTCGTAAATGAATTCTGGTAAACTCCCCCGTGTAAAATTTCCTCTGGAAAGTTCAGCCCTTGAAACTTCCCTCCCAACGTAAAATTCTCCCAGCAGATAGTCCCATCCTCTGAAAAATACCTGCATACTTCCAAATCACAATACTAAATGCATACAACTGGCCAATTTCATAACTTGCAGCCCTTCTCCCGAGGGCCGTGGGAGCTCATGTCATCCCCTAAGGTATAGTTGTTGGTTCTTTCAACTATGCTGAAGAAAATGGTTATCTCAAAATTTTGATGGGGCGACTTTGGGGAAAAAGGGCCTGGGATGGGGGCTAGTTGTCCTCTAGTTTTTTTGGTCACTTATAAAGGGCACAAAAACTTTTAATTTCTGCTCAAATGAGCCATTTCCCGATCTTCTACGAAAAAGACAAATAAACACGCATCCGTGATCTTTCTTCTGGCAAAAATTTAAAAATTCAACATTTTAGCAGATGGGGCTTGAAACCTCTACTGTAAGGTTCTCTGATAGGCTGAATCTAATGATGTGATTTTCAATAAGATTCTTTGACTTTCTGAGGATTTTTACCCCCTTTTTTGAGACTTAGCTAATTTTCTCAAGCTAATGGCCTTTGATGGGTACGTCACATTTATTGAATCTTAAATATTGGGATCAGCATAAAAAGTCAATTCTTGTGCTGTCTATTGTTATGAAAAATCCGTTTTGTAGATTTTTGGTTACTATTGGGCCGAGTCACCTCTTACTTACAGTTCGTTATAACGAAACTTTTGATTATAGGGCTTTGTTTCCGCTCGTCTTGAGTTTAATATGATTAAATTTAAAAAAAAGGTTTTTTTTTAACTGGAAATAAGGAGCGAAATTAAAACTTAAAGCGAACAGAAATTATTCCATATATGAAGGGGCTGTCCCCTCTTCAACGCCTCGATCTTCACGCTAAAGTTTGACTCTGTCTCACAACTTAATTTTTAACACAATAAAAAACTTAAGCGTAAGGAGCGAGGCGTTGAGGAGGGGACAGGCCCTTTCATATACGGAATAATTTCTGTTCGTTTCAAGTTTTAATGTCACTAATAACTTTCAGTTAAAAAGAAGTTTTTTTTGTATTTAATTTCTGATCGTTTTTTAAATAATGCTGGAAAATCCGGCGCTTTCTTCATAGGAATGTCCCTTCTCCTATGAAAAATTCTCCCGCGGAAAGGTCACCCCAAGTAACTCCCGCCCCCCCCTCTCCCACTACCAGAAAAAATCCCCCTGAAAACGTCAGTATACTTCCCAATAACCAATAATATATGTAAACATTGGGCAAAGTTCATAGCTTGCAGCCCTTCCCTTTGGAGTCTGTTGGGGATTAAGTCATCCTCAAAGACATAGTTATTAAATTTTCCGACCATGCTGAACCAAATGGCTATCTCAAAATTTTGATCGTGTGACTTTGGGAAAAAAGTTAGCGTGGGAGGGGGCCTATTTTTCCGCCATTTTTTGGTCACTTAAAAAGGGCACTAGAAAATTTAATTTTTGTTTGAATGAGCCCTCCTGCAATATTCTAGGACCACTAGGTTGATACGACCACCCCGGGAAAAAACAATTAAATAAATAAACACACATCCGTGATCTTTCTTCTGGCAAAAAAGACAAAATTCCAAAACTTTGTATATCGGAGCTTGAAACCTCTACAATACGGCTCTCTGATCCGCTGAATCTGATGGTGCGATTTTCATTAAGGTTCTACGATTTTTAGGGGGTGTTTCCCTGTTTTTCGAAAATAAGGCAAATTTTTCAAGGATCCTAACTTTTAATGGGTAAGACTAAACTTGATGAAACTTATATATTTGAAATCAGCATAAAAATCTGATCCTTTTGATGTATCTATTGGTATCAAAATTTCGGTTTTTAGGGTTTTGGTTACTATTGAGCCGGGTCGCTCCTTACTTACACTGTTTGATTCTTTACTTTTCTTTTAAAAACTTCGTTTTGTGAAAGTTTTTTAAAGACTAATCTTTCTCAAAATCTAGGTCTGACAATAGCGGCAGCCCTATTTTAGTTTAGACTCAATATTTGGAAAGCTTTCAGCTTACTAGGATGAGTGGATTTTTCTCTTACAAGCCAATTTTTGAATATGGTGCATTAAAATCTTACCTTGCATTGGGTTCGGTTCACTCTTGACGGTCTCTTTCGCTCGCAGGCAAAGTTTAAAGCAACCACACAGTATTCTTCCAAAAGCCCTGAAGAACAAATGATTAATTTACATACTTGTATATCATTTCCCTTTTAATGAGTCATTTTTGCTTGAGGCTAGCCTATAGGTAGCTAAGTCATTCATCTGACATTCATGTTTTATATGACAATAAGCTATTTGTAATTTGAGCTAACTCTAGACTGAAAAGATTTTCTTCATGAGTATGAAAGGACAAAGTTTAGCAATATTAAGTGACAGGATGTTTCTTTGCTATACCATGTAATACAATATACATATCTAAAAGCTTTATTTTGAGCTTTCTCCTTGCGCCTTTTCTTTGTGGATATCAAGGGTCTTCTGCTAACTGTTATATTTATTACCTAGTTTGGCATCTTCATTTTAAGAACTATTAACAAAGTAGTTTATGTTATATTTATCTTCATCATCTATACTCCATCCACGAGAAATCTATCTGGTCCCAGGTTTCTTAATATAATTTTAGCGACATTTGAACTCCAGTTGATATTGTCTTTGATTTTGTTGTTAAAACTCCATCTATCTCAAGATTCACCTTAAAACGCCATTTATCTAAACATTTTTGTAATGAGGTAATATTTTTTTATTACGATTTTTCAGACAAATTAAAACATCCCAAATTGCTACCTATTATGGCTATTTAATATCATATTTGTTCTATAGTCCAACTCCTTTGATGAAAATGTAAAATCACCGAAATTTACAAGAAATCACTGAATCTTAAAAGGCCTATTAACTTTACTTATCATCTTACTCCATAAAAATATTGACACTTTTTGATTTAGTGATGTTTCATCAATGTGCCTTATATTATACCCTTACCCTATTGGCTAAAATATGCAATATCATAGGCAGCGCGATAGCGGTGCCTAAGTAATGAACGGGCACAATGTTTTTTTTCCCTCCATACCTGGGCACTTTGTATCGAAGGAGTTGTCGTAGAAACTTCAAAAAGGGCTCATTCGATTGGAAATTGGAGTAGCTAGTGCCCTTTTTAATAGTCGAAAGTGATTGGAGGGCAACTAGCCCCCCCCCCCCAACGCCCATCATTCCCCCAAACACATCCAATCAAATTTTGAGATAGCCATTTCGTTCAGCGTAGTTGATTTCCGGATAGAATATATGTTTTTAAGGAGGACACTCCCCATAACCCTCGGGGCAAGGGTTCTAAGATATGCCCCGGAGGCATATAAGGTTTTTTATAGAAGACTTTGTCGTAGAAACTTCAAAAAAGACTCATTCGATTGGACATTCAAAGGGCTAGTGCCCTTTATAACAGTCAAAAGTGATTGGAAGGCAACTAACCCCCCCCCCCACGCCCATCATTCCCCCACAACCACTGGGGCAAGGGTTTTAAGTTATGCCCTGGGGGCATATAAGGTTTTTATGGAAGGCGTTGTCGTAGAAACTTCAAAAAAGCCTCATTCAATTGGAAATTCAATGGGCTAGTGCCCTTTATAATAGTCGAAAGTGATTGGAGGGCAACTACGCCCCCTCCCCCACTCCCATCATTCCCCAAACACATCCAATAAAAATTTTGAGATAGCCATTTTGTTCAGCGTAGTTGATTTTCAGGTAGAAAATATGTTTTGAGGAGGACAGTCCTCCACAACACTTGGGGCAAGGGTTTTAAGTTATGCCCTGAGGGCATATAAGAACGATGTTGGCACAATTTTTTTTTCTCCTCCATACCCGGGCACTTCGTATAGAAGGATTTGTCGTAGAATCTTCAAAAAGGGCTTATTCGATTGAAAATTGGAGTGGCTAGTGCCCTTTTTAATAGTCGAAAGTAACTGGAAGGCAACTAACCCCCTCCCACACCCATCATTATCCCAAACACATCCTATTAAAATTTTGAGATAGCAATTTGGTTCAACGTAGTTGATTTGAAGACAGAAAATATATTTTTGACGAGGACATTCCCGCAAAACCCTCGGGGCAAGGGTTTTAAGTTATGCCCTGGGGCAAGTAAGGTTTTTATCGAAGGTGTTGTCGTAGAAACTTCAAAAAAGGCTCATTCGATTGGAAATTCAAAGAGATAGTGCCCTTTTTAATAGTCGAAAGTGATTGGAGGGCAACTAGCCCCCCCCCCCCCCCACGCCCATCATTCCCCCAAACACATCCAATCAAATTTTGAGATAGCCATTTCGTTCATCGTAGTTGATTTCCTGATAGAAAATATGTTTTTAAGGAGGAAACTCCCCCATAACCCTCGGGGCAAGGGTTCTAAGTTATACCCCGGAGGCATATAAGATTTTTTATAGAAGATGTTGTCGTAGAAACTTCAAAAAAGACTCATTCGATTGGACATTCAAAGGGCTAGTGCCCTTTTTAATATTCGAAAGTGATTGGAGGGCAACTAGCCCCCCCCCACGCCCATCATTCCCCCAAACACACCAAATCAAAATTTTGAGATAGCCATTTTGTTCAGCGTAGTTGATTTTCAGATAGAAAATAAGTTTTGAGGAGGACACTCCCCCACAACCCTTGGGGCAAGGGTTTTAAGTTATGCCCTGGGGGCATATAAGGTTTTTATGGAAGGCGTTGTCGTAGAAACTTCAAAAAAGGCTCATTTGATTGAAAATTCAACGGGCTAGTGCCCTTTATAATAGTCGAAACTGATTGGAGGGCAACTACGCCCCCTCCCCCACTCCCATCATTCCCCCAAACACATCGATAAAAATTTTGAGACAGTTATTTTGTTCAGCGTAGTTGATTTCCAGATAGAAAATATGTTTTTGAGGAGGACACTTCCTCCACAACACATGGGGCAAGGGTTTTAAGTTATGTCCTGAGGGCATATAAGAACGATATTGGCACAATTTTTTCTCCTCCATACCCGGGCACTTCGTATCGAAGGATTTGTCGTAGAATCTTCAAAAAGGGCTTATTCGATTGAAAATTGGAGTGGCTAGTGCCCTTTTTAATAGTCGAAAGTAACTGGAGGGCAACTAGCCCCCTCCTACGCCCATCATTCCCCCAAACACATCCTATCAAATTTTGAGATAGCAATTTGGTTCAACGTTGTTGATTTGAAGACAGAAATATATTTTTGACGAAAACACTCCCGCAAAACCCTCTGGGCAAGGGTTTTAAGTTATGCCCTGGGGGCAAGTAAGGTTTTTATCCTAGGTGTTGTCGTAGAAACTTCAAAAAAGGCTCATTCGATTGGAAATTCAAAGAGCTAGTGCCCTTTTTAATAGTCGAAAGTGATTGGAGGGCAACTACGCCCCCTCCCCCACTCCCAACATTCCCAAAAACACATCTAATACAAATTTTGAGATAGCCATTTTGTTCAGAGTAGTTGATTTCCAAATAGAAAATATGTTTTTGAGGAGGACACTTCCTCCACAACCCTTAAGGCAAGGGTTTTAAGTTATACCCTGAGGGCATATTAGAACGATGTTGGCACAATGTTTTTTTTTCTCCTCCATACCCGGGCATTTTCTATCGACGGAGTTGTCGTAGAATCTTCAAAAAAGGCTCATTAGATTGAAAATTGGAGTGGCTAGTGCCCTTTTTAATAGTGAAGGTGTTGTCGTAGAAACTTCAAAAAAGGCTCATTCGATTGGAAATTCAAAGAGATAGTAGTAGTAAGCGCCCAATTCGTTGAAAACCTACACGCAAACCTACGCCTGAGGCATGGATATGTGTGTAGGGTTTCAATGCATTGGGTTACCTGGGTCATTTGCCTGCCAAGAGGAACAAGTATAACTTGATTGGTGATTAGGATTTGAATATTTTTTAGGTTAAATCCGTGGTCATTCATCTGTAAGTTGATTAGTAGGTTTTTTTTTTTTAAACTTGGCTAATAGGTTTTTAAACTTATTACTACGAACGCTACATGCATTCCATTTTTGGAACTAGGAGCGAGATTGTGTGATGCTATAAGGCTGGTTTCGTTTCATGGGTTCATTAATAGAAGGACTAATGCTTTTGAAAAGGGTAATTACTTCTTTAGTTTACGAGATTTGCAAATTTTTTTTGCGAAAGATATTTGCGTAAAGGTATTGCGAAGGTTAAGAATGCCTCACGGGTAATTAAAGAATGAGATGCTTGCATCAACAATACAAAGAATAAGCTCAGATACTTAATAGATTTGACGCTTACAAGAGACATTGCTAGAAAGTATTCAATAGCTTAATTGAAAAGTAACGATAAAATGACATTGTGACTTGACCTAGCTTTACCTCGCCGATGTGGTCTGTATAATACATAAGTAACGTTTGAAAAATATTGTCAATTTAAAAAGAAATGGCTGAAAAGTGTTTTGAGGGGGATGGGGTTGCATGGAGGGGTGAGTTGCACGAGGGTTCAGTTAAAGGGGATACAGTTGCACGGGGGGTTTCGGTTATATATAATTTCCTGAACTTTAACTGCGTGGAACAAAATGGCTATCTCAAAATTTTGATTGGATGTGTTTGGGGAAATGGTGGGCGTGGAAGGGGTGTTAGTTGACTTCCAATTACTTTCGACAACTAAAAAGGGCACTAGGCATTTCAATTTCCAATCGAATGAGCCTTTTTTGAAATTTATACGACAAAGCTTTTGAGCCTCCTCCTCAAAAACATAATTTATATCTGTAAATCAATTACGCTGAACAAAATGGGTTTCTCAAAATTTTGATTGGATGTTTTTTTGGTAAATGATGGGCGTGGATGGGACTTTAGTTGCCTTCCAATCACTTTCGACTATTAAAAAGGGCACAAGCCACTCCAATTTCCAATTGAATGAGCCCTTTTCGAAGTTTCTATGACAACTTCTTCGATACGAAGGGCCCTGCTCTAAAGGAAAAAAAATAATAAATGATTCATTGTGCCACCATCGTTCTTATATGCCCTCAGGGTATAACTTGAAACCCTTGCCCCAAGGGTTGCGGGGGAGTGTCGTCCTGCAAAAATATTTTCTATGTGGAAATGAAGTACGCTGAACAAAATGGATAACTCAAAATTTTGATTGGATGTGTTTGGGGGAATGATGGGCGGGGGGGGACTAGTTGCCCCTCAATCACTTTCGAATATTAAAAAGGGCACTAGCCCTTTGAATTTCCAATCGAATGAGCCTTTTTTGAAGTTTCTATGACAACGTCTTCTATAAAAACCTTACATGCCCCCAGGGCATAACTTAAAACCCTTGCCCCGAGGGTTGTGCGGGAGTGTCCTCGTCAAAAACATATTTTCTATCTTCAAATCAACTACGTTGAACAAAATTGCTATCTCAAAAGTTTGATAGGATGTGTTTGGGGGAATGATGGGCGTGGGAGGGGGGCTAGTTGCCCTTGAATTACTTTCGACTATTAAAAAGGGCACTATCAGTAGTAAGCGCCCAATTCGTTGAAAACCTACACGCAAACCTACGCCTGAGGCATGGATATGTGTGTAGGTTTTCAATGCATTGGGTTACCTGGGTCATTTGCCTGCCAAGAGGAACGAGTATAACTTGATTGGTGATTAGGATTTGAATATTTTTTAGGTTAAATCCGTGGTCATTCATCTGTAAGTTGATTAGTAGGTTTTTTTTTTTAAACTTGGCTAAGAGGTTTTTAAACCTATTACTACGAACGCTACATGCATTCCATTTTTGGAACTAGGAGCGAGATTGTGTGATGCTATAAGACTGGTTTCGTTTCATGGGTTCATTAATAGAAGGACTAATGCTTTTGAAAAGGGTAATTACTTCTTTAGTTTACGAGATTTGCGAATTTTTTTTGCGAAAAGATATTTGCGTAAAGGTATTGAGAAGGTTAAGAATGCCTCACGGGTAATTAAAGAATGAGATGCTTGCATCAACAATACAAAGAATAAGCTCAGATACTTAATAGATTTGACGCTTACAAGAGACATTGCTAGAAAGTATTCAATAGCTTAATTGAAAAGTAACGATAAAATGACATTGTGACTTGACCTAGCTTTACCTCGCCGATGTGGTCTGTATAATACATAAGTAACGTTTGAAAAATATTGTCAATTTAAAAAGAAATGGCTGAAAAGTGTTTTGAGGGGGATGGGGTTGCATGGAGGGGTGAGTTGCACGAGGGTTCAGTTAAAGGGGATACAGTTGCACGAGGGGTTTCGGTTACACACGGGGTTCAGTTACAAGGGGGTTCAGTTGCACGGGGGTTGAGTTAAATGGGAATTGAGTTCCACGAGAGTAGTGCTTTGTCGTGGTTTAGCCGTGAGGTCCCTTACCACAACCCCAAAGGGCTCCGATCCCCCCACCCCAACCCCGAAGGAACCCCCCCGGTCCTCAAAGGTTCTCTAGGCCCCCAAAGGGGCCGTGGTTTACCTTGTAACTTTTACATTCTCTTGATTTTCAAAGTTCCGTTTGAAGGACTCTGTTGTTTTACGGGGGTTCAGTTAAAGGGGATACTGTTGCACGGGGGTTTCGGTTATACAGGGGTTCAGTTACAAGGGGGATTCAGTTGCACGGGGGTTGAGTTAAATGGGAATTGAGTTCCACGAGAGTAGTGCTTTGTCGTGGTTTAGCCGTGAGGTCCCTTACCACAACCCCAAAGGGGCTCCAATCCCCCCACCCCAAACCCGAAGGAACCCCCCAGTCCTCAAAGGTTCTCTAGGCCCCCAAAGGGGCCGTGGTTTACCTTGTAACTTTTACATTCTCTTGATTTTCAAAGTTCCGTTTGAAGGACTCTGTTGTTTTACGGGGGTTCAGTTAAAGGGGATACTGTTGCACGGGGGTTTCGGTTATACAGAGGTTCAGTTACAAGGGGGATTCAGTTGCACGGGGGTTGAGTTAAATGGGAATTGAGTTCCACGAGAGTAGTGCTTTGTCGTGGTTTAGCCGTGAGGTCCCTTACCTGTGATAATGGTAATAAGCTTACCTTAGCTATGGATGTCAGGTATTGTGTTATCTTGGAACGATAATTTCGACAGGACCTGTGCCTGTCATCATCAGGTTCAAATTCAAGACTCTTGCCAGAATATAAAATCACTAAATAAAATAAAACTAAAATCACTGAACAACACTAATAATAAGTCGAACCTGGAATTATTGTTGTGATATGGCCCGGATTTTGGTAGAGGCATTGATGGCCGCTATCCTAGTAGATCTCAAAAAGGTTGGGTCTATAGAAGTAGGGTGGAGTTTTTTGCGAGTTCTTAGCCTATGGGTAATGGGTTCCCAAATTTCACTGATGCGGAACTCTCCATTGTCTTTATTAATGGCTGGTTTGTTTTTAGCAATTTCCAGAGCTTCTCTGATTTTCTGCTTTAAGAGTTGTGGAACAATAGCAATAAGTTGAGCCTGGTCAAAATCAACGGAGTGAGAAGGGTTTTCAAAAATATGATGGGCCAGTGCAGAAAAATTATCTTCCTCCTTAAGCTTTGTCTTTTTAAGGCAGGCATCAATGGAATCAGCATGTTCTTTTAATCGGTGATGTAGAGATCTCATGGTACGACCTATATAGGTATCACCACAACTGCAAGGAATCTCATATACTCCTGGGGAATCTGAAGTGATCTTATCTTTGCCTTTGTTTAAGAAGGAGGAGACGGTCAATCCAGAAGGAAAGAACACCTTAAAGCCTAGCTTAGTGAGTTTGGAGCTTAAAATGTCAGTAATCCCCTTAATATAAGGTAATGACAAAAAGGGTTTGTCTTCTTCAGTCTTAGGGGAGCTCTTGGTTTTGTGCTAATCTTTCTCCTGGAGATAACCTTATCAATGACTTGTTGGGGGTAGCCATTGCCTATAAGAACATCTTTTATATGATCAAGTTCAGCCTTCAGCTCCAAACCACAACCCCAAAGGGCTCCGATCCCCCCACCCCAACCCCGAAGGAACTCCCCAGTCCTCAAAGGTTCTCTAGGCTCCCAAAGAGGCCGTGGTTTACCTTGTAACTTTTACATTCTCTTGATTTTCAAAGTTCCGTTTGAAGGACTCTGTTGTTTTACGAGGGTTCAGTTAAAGGGGATACAGTTGCACGGGAGTTTCGGTTATACAGGGGTTCAGTTACAAGGGGAATTCAGTTGCACGGGGGTTGAGTTAAATGGGAATTGAGTTCCACGAGAGTAGTGCTTTGTCGTGGTTTAGCCGTGAGGTCCCTTACCACAACCCCAAAGGGCTCCGATCCCCCCACCCCAACCCCGAAGGAACCCCCCGGTCCTCAAAGGTTCTCTAGGCTCCCTAAGGGGCCGTGGTTTACCTTGTAACTTTTACATTCTCTTGATTTTCAAAGTTCCGTTTGAAGGACTCTGTTGTTTTAAGCCAGTGTGATTTTTTCTTTACATGGTGTTCGTTCAAAAAAGCGAGAATTTCTGTTAAATAAATAATTCTTATATTTTTTCCGTTCAATTGAAGGCGAGGATTTCTGTTAAATAAATAATTGTTATACCTTTTAAAATGACTTTACGGGGTTTGAGGGGGCTCTATTGTTTTAAGCCGTTTGATTTTTCTTTACATGGTGTTCGTTCAAAAAGCGAGGATATTCCGTGTGATTTTTTTTGGGGGAAGTTTAATGAATTTATTAGTTACCAAGAGTTCAATGACTCCCCCCCCTCAATGACTTCCAGGGTTTTTATGACTCCTCCTCACAATGAATTCAGATGGTTTTAGGACTCATCCCCCTAGCCATAACTCCATTCAACCTTGAGCGAAGATATAAAAGTTTGATGAAGTATTTTTCTGCTTAACAACTACATTAATAACTTCCAAGATGATAGCTTTTTGTACATAACTTAAAATGTCAAAATATGCTTACAGTTCTAGCAATTGCGCTCTGTGATTGGTCAGAGACACGATGTGACTTTCCCACTGGTATTCTATGACCGGTTATTGACACTACCTAATCTATTGCATGTATTAAATCAGTATTTTTTACGCAGTGGAACGATAAACACATAAGTCATATCTTTTAAAAATAAAAAAGTGAAGATGGAACATTTTAATAAAGTGTGTTTACATAACAAGGTTATTGTAGCATTGAATGCTGACAAAGAGAAGTATTTAAACTTTGAAACAAGTACAGGTGGTAGCACTATTGGAAATGTATGCATGCATTGTCATGACAGTAAGGAATTAAATTTCTTTGGAATACCGAAAAAATTCAACTCTTATGTTGGTGGTTATGCGAGATTGAGATCTCCAGAGATGATTGCACTCAAAGAGAATGCCAACATAAAAATAATCATTGATGATAGAGGACAACTCCTTGCTACTGTTGCAGGTAACACATTACCTACTGATACATCCAATCGTCACCTTTCGGGTATTAGCATTCAACGGAAGATCAATAAAAGAAAGGCCTACTCTTCTACTAATATCGTAAACCATATCTTGTCTACGTGCCGAAACTGTTACCTGTGTAAAAATAATGTGATAATAGACAGTGAAATTGCCAGAAAAATAAAAAGGGCATTGTCAGAAAATATCACGATGGAATATAAAGATGAATCGATGAAAAACAAAGCACCAGCAAACGTTACTGCCATTGATCAAACAGTCATTGAACCAAATAATACCAAAGACGAAAAGCATATTGAGCCTGTTGATGAGACACCAGTAAAAATTGTGTATGACTCAAAATGGAATAATGATTATTCTACTGATCACGAACTAAGAGAAGACAATAGCTATAATATCAAGAGAGAGAATGGTGAACTATTTTATGGAACAGATTCAAAATGTCCAAAGTTAATCATTGATATTAATAATGTATCGTAATATATTTTTTGTATTAATATTCTACATAGCATTATTTCATTAAAAATATATTATGCATTACATTGTTATGTGTTCATTATTTTTAGAGTAAGCTAGCATATCAAACGTTTAGAATGTCTAATGAAACGTCGGAGATGTAAGAAAAGGAATTTGCATACATCTATTGTCAGACACATGGGAACAAATTCTTTCTTGAATTCGCCTCCTGGATAAATAAAAAAAAAGACATTTCATTCTAGGGTTTTCAGACCTAGGTTTTTTAGATTTTCGTGCGTGCTCGACTCCTGGGGTTTATTATTTGAGAAGTTAACTTTAGTATTTTGTGGTTTTACGTGCCTGAAATCTTGAATTAGAATTTTTAATTAGCTGTTTAGGTTTTCAGACATAGTTTTTTAGATGTTCATGGGTGTTCGGTTCCTGGAGGGTTTATGACTCCTCCTCTCAATGAATTCAGATGGTTTTAGGACTCGTCCCCCTAGCCATAACTCCATTCAACCTTGAGCGAGGATATAAAAGTTTGATGGAGTATTTTTCTACTTAACAACTACATTAATAACTTCCAAGATGATAGGACAGTATGACACAGAATTTATCAGTTACCGAGAGTTCAATGACTCCTCCCCGCAATGACTTCCAAGGGTTTTATGACTCCTCCCCACAATGAATTCAGATGGTTTTAAGACTCATCTCACTAGTCATAACTCCGTTCAACCTTGAGCGAAGGTATAATAGTTTGATGAAGTATTTCTCTACTTAACAACTACATTAATAGCCTCCAAGATGATAGGACTGTATGACACCGATTTATCAGTTTGAAAAAATCATCTTGCGGTGTTATATTCGAATGTGCTTTTTTATTAATGTCTATGGATCTCGAAGAAATCGACTGCTATCATTAACAGAAATCGACTGTTATCATTATCGACTGGAATTTTGAAAATATTTGTAAGTTTGTAACTTTTCTTTCTCTTTATCACAAACAATTTTCACTTAGCTACATGATGTAGAAATTTAATTCAAGAAATTATTAAAAAATTCTCAGTCAGTAACAATTTCTTTCTTGAAGTCAACTCTTGGATACACAATTTCATTAAAGAAATTATGAAAAAATTGTAAGTAAGTAGCAAATTCTTTATTGAATTCACCTGCTGGATAAACAAAGACATTTCGTTCAAGAAATTATTACAAAATTCTAAGTAAGTAACAAACTCTTTACTCTAAAAAATGGATAGATTAACAAAATCTAAGTGTTAGAGTGATAATATTCTTAATGGCTTCTTAAATCAGTTGGTTAGAGCGTCATGCTAATAACGCGAAGGTCGAGGGTTCGACCCCCTCACGAGCCATAGTTTTCACTTTCGTATGGTAACTCCATAAGTTATTTTAGGGATATATTTTATATCAACATGCAAAGTCGACATAGCTTTATTTCATTTTTTAAGGTTCATTTAGACGAGGTTACGTGCGCGCATATCTAACTCGTGAAAACATTAAAGAGTTTGTTACTTACTCAGAATTTTGTCATAATTTCTTGAACGAAATGTATTTTTGTTAATCCAACGTGTGAAATCAAGAACGAATTTGCTACTTAGTTACAATTTTTTCATAATTTCTTGAATGAAATTGTGTATCCAAGAGTTGACTTCAAGAAAGAAATTGTTACTTACTGAGAATTTTTTAATAATTTCTTGAATTAAATTTCTACATCATGTAGCTAAGTGAAAATTGTTTGTGATAAAGAGAAAAAAAAGTTACTTACTTGCGATTTTTTCATAATTTCTTGAATGAAGTATCTGTACTGTATATTCAATCCAACATGTGAATTCAAGAAAGAATTTGCTACTTAGTTACAATTCTTTCATAATTTCTTGAATGAAATTGTGTATCCAAGAGTTGACTTCAAGAAAGAAATTGTTACTTACTGAGAATTTTTTAATAATTTCTTCAATGAAATTTCTACATCATGTAGCTAAGTGAAAATTGTTTGTGATAAAGAGAAAAAAAAAGTTACTTACTTGCGATTTTTTCATAATTTCTTGAATGAAGTATCTGTACTGTATATCCAAGAGGTGAAATCAATAAAGAGTTTGTTACTTACTTACAAATATTTTCATAATTTCTTGAATGAAATTTCCGTATTGCGTATCCAAGAGTTGACTTCAAGAAAGAAATTGTTACTTACTGAGAATTTTTTAATAATTTCTTGAATTAAATTTCTACATCATTTAGCTAAGTGAAAATTGTTTGTGATAAAGAGAAAAAAAAGTTACTTACTTGCGATTTTTTCATAATTTCTTGAATTAAATTTCTACATCGTGTATCTAAGTCATGTAAACAATAAAGAGTTTGTTACTTACTTAGAATTTTGTCATAATTTCTTGAACGAAATGTCTTTGTTTATCCAGCAGGTGAATTCAAGAAAGAATTTGCTACTTACTTACAATTTTTTCATAATTTCTTTAATGAAAATTTCTGTATTGTGTATCAAAGAGGTGATTTCAAGAAAGAATTTGTTACTTACTTACTTACAATTTTTTTCATAGTTTCTTAAATGAAGTTTCTGCATTGTGTATCCAAGAGGTGACTTCAGGAAAGAGTTTGTTACTTGCTTACAATAGAACTATTCTAAAGAACAAGGACGGGTTAAGCTTAAAGATATTTATTGCTTAAATGTATTAACAGATTTTTTTTTTTGAGAAAGAAAAAAAAAACGACAACAAATGTTTACATAAAAATAGTACTTAGAGTTCACTCTTAAACATCCACAAACGATGGTCCCATGATATAGAATAGTTTTTAACATGTCTGATGGATTTATCATGATCAAGTATGTTCTTAGGTATCCAATGTGCGAAGAACCTAACCTCGTCTTCAGGACGGTGATAGCCCCCCTCAAATTTAGGACACTTAAACTCTTCTAGATTGAAAAGTGGAATCCTAGGGTCACACTTTTGAATTAAAACTTTATCTGTAGGTACATTGCCCTTTACGTAGAGTGCTTCAACTCCGAAAAAGCTGCAAATTTCACTGACTTCCTCCTGGACATTTCTCAGTTCCTGACCAGTATTATTAAGTGGTGTAATCACTCTATCATAGAATCCCAGTCTGTTTATAAAACGTAATGTAGTACTCCACAAGCTTTTATCATACTCAAACAGATTATAGTTCACTAACCAATGATAACAGTCGATTTCTTCGAGATCCATAGACATTAATAAAAAAGCACATTCGGATATAACACCGCAAGATGATTTTTTCAAACTGATAAATCGGTGTCATACAGTCCTATCATCTTGGAGGCTATTAATGTAGTTGTTAAGTAGAGAAATACTTCATCAAACTATTATACCTTCGCTCAATGTTGAACGGAGTTATGACTAGTGAGATGAGTCATAAAACCATCTGAATTCATTGTGGGGAGGAGTCATAAAACCCTTGGAAGTCATTGCGGGGAGGAGTCATTGAACTCTCGGTAACTGATAAATTCTGTGTCATACTGTCCTATCATCTTGGAAGTTATTAATGTAGTTGTTAAGTAGAAAATACTCCATCAAACTTTTATATCCTCGCTCAAGGTTGAATGGAGTTATGGCTAGGGGGACGAGTCCTAAAACCATCTGAATTCATTGAGAGGAGGAGTCATAAAACCCTCCAGGAACCGAACACTCATGAACATCTAAAAAACTATGTCTGAAAACCTAAACAGCTAATTAAAAATTCTAATTCAAGATTTCAGGCACGTAAGACCACAAAATACTAAAGTTAACTTCTCAAATAATAAACCCCAGGAGTCGAGCACGCACGAAAATCTAAAAAACCTAGGTCTGAAAACCCTAGAATGAAATGTCTTTTTTTTTATTTATCCAGGAGGCGAATTCAAGAAAGAATTTGTTCCCATGTGTCTGACAATAGATGTATGCAAATTCCTTTTCTTACATCTCCGACGTTTTATTAGACATTCTAAACGTTTGATATGCTAGCTTACTCTAAAAATAATGAACACATAACAATGTAATGCATAATATATTTTTAATGAAATAATGCTATGTAGAATATTAATACAAAAAATATATTACGATACATTATTAATATCAATGATTAACTTTGGACATTTTGAATCTGTTCCATAAAATAGTTCACCATGTTCTCTCTTGATATTATAGCTATTGTCTTCTCTTAGTTCGTAATCAGTAGAATAATCATTATTCCATTTTGAGTCATACACAATTATTACTGGTGTCTCATCAACAGGCTCAATATGCTTTTCGTCTTTGGTATTATTTGGTTCAATGACTGTTTGATCAATGGCAGTAACGTTTGCTGGTGCTTTGTTTTTCATCGATTCATCTTTATATTCCATCGTGATATTTTCTGACAATGCCCTTTTTATTTTTCTGGCAATTTCACTGTCTATTATCACATTATTTTTACACAGGTAACAGTTTCGGCACGTAGACAAGATATGGTTTACGATATTAGTAGAAGAGTAGGCCTTTCTTTTATTGATCTTCCGTTGAATGCTAATACCCGAAAGGTGACGATTGGATGTATTAGTTGGTAATGTGTTACCTGCAACAGTAGCAAGGAGTTGTCCTCTATCATCAATGATTATTTTTATGTTGGCATTCTCTTTGAGTGCAATCATCTCTGGAGATCTCAATCTCGCATAACCACCAACATAAGAGTTGAATTTTTTCGGTATTCCAAAGAAATTTAATTCCTTACTGTCATGACAATGCATGCATACATTTCCAATAGTGCTACCACCTGTACTTGTTTCAAAGTTTAAATACTTCTCTTTGTCAGCATTCAATGCTACAATAACCTTGTTATGTAAACACACTTTATTAAAATGTTCCATCTTCACTTTTTTTTTAAAGATATGACTTATGTGTTTATCATTCCACTGCGTAAAAAATACTGATTTAATACATGCAATAGATTAGGTAGTGTCAATAACCGGTCATAGAATACCAGTGGGAAAGTCACATCGTGTCTCTGACCAATCACAGCGCGCAATTGTTAGAACTGTAAGCATATTTTGACATTTTAAGTTATGTACAAAAAGCTATCATCTTGGAAGTTATTAATGTAGTTGTTAAGCAGAAAAATACTTCATCAAACTTTTATATCTTCGCTCAAGGTTGAATGGAGTTATGGCTAAGGGGATGAGTCCTAAAACCATCTGAATTCATTGTGAGGAGGAGTCATAAAACCCCTGGAAGTCATTGAGGGGGGGGAGTCATTGAACTCTTGGTAACTAATAAATTCATTAAACTTCCCCCAACAAAAAATCACACGGAATATCCTCGCTTTTTTAACGAACACCATGTAAAGAAAAAATCAAAACGGCTTAAAACAATAGAGCCCCCTCAAACCCCGTAAAGTCATTTTAAAAGGTATAAAAATTATTTATTTAACAGAAATCCTCGCCGTCAATTGAACGGAAAAAATATAAGAATTATTTATTTAACAGAAATTCTCGCTTTTTTGAACGAACACCATGTAAAGAAAAAATCACACTGGCTTAAAACAACAGAGTCCTTCAAACGGAACTTTGAAAATCAAGAGAATGTAAAAGTTACAAGGTAAACCACGGCCCCTTTGGGAGCCTAGAGAACCTTTGAGGACCGGGGGGTTCCTTCGGGGTTGGGGTGGGGGGATCGGAGCCCTTTGGGGTTGTTGTAAGGGACCTCACGGCTAAACCACGAAAAAGCACTACTCTCGTGGAACTCAATTCCCATTTAACTCAACCCCCGTGCAACTGAATTCCCCTTGTAACTGAACCCCTGTATAACCGAAACTCCCGTGCAACTGTATCCCTTTTAACTGAACCCTCGTAAAACAACAGAGTCCTTCAAACGGAACTTTGAAAATCAAGAGAATGTAAAAGTTACAAGGTAAACCACGGCCCCTTTGGGAGCCTAGAGAAACTTTGAGGACTGGGGGGTTCCTTTGGGGTTGGGGTGGGGGGATCGGAGCCCTTTGGGGTTGTGGTAAGGGACCTCACGGCTAAACCACGACAAAGCACTACTCTCGTGGAACTCAATTCCCATTTAACTCAACCCCCGGGCAACTGAATCCCCCTTGTAACTGAACCTCTGTATAACCGAAACCCCCGTGCAACAGTATCCCCTTTAACTGAACCCCCGTAAAACAACAGAGTCCTTCAAACGGAACTTTGAAAATCAAGAGAATGTAAAAGTTACAAGGTAAACCACGGCCCCTTTGGGGGCCTAGAGAACCTTTGAGGACTGGGGGGTTCCTTCGGGTTTGGGGTGGGGGGATTGGAGCCCCTTTGGGGTTGTGGTAAGGGACCTCACGGCTAAACCACGACAAAGCACTACTCTCGTGGAACTCAATTCCCATTTAACTCAACCCCCGTGCAACTGAATCCCCCTTGTAACTGAACCCCTGTATAACCGAAACCCCCGTGCAACAGTATCCCCTTTAACTGAACCCCCGTAAAACAACAGAGTCCTTCAAACGGAACTTTGAAAATCAAGAGAATGTAAAAGTTACAAGGTAAACCACGGCCCCTTTGGGGGCCTAGAGAACCTTTGAGGACCGGGGGGGGGGGGGTCCTTCGGGGTTGGGGTGGGGGGATCGGAGCCCTTTGGGGTTGTGGTAAGGGACCTCACGGCTAAACCACGACAAAGCACTACTCTCGTGGAACTCAATTCCCATTTAACTCAACCCCCGCGCAACTGAACCCCCCTTGTAACTGAACCCCGTGTATAACCGAAACCCCCCGTGCAACTGTATCCCCTTTAACTGAACCTCGTGCAACTCACCCCTCCATGCAACCCCATCCCCCTCAAAACACTTTTCAGCCATTTCTTTTTAAATTGACAATATTTTTCAAACGTTACTTATGTATTATACAGACCACATCGGCGAGGTAAAGCTAGGTCAAGTCACAATGTCATTTTATCGTTACTTTTCAATTAAGCTATTGAATACTTTCTAGCAATGTCTCTTGTAAGCGTCAAATCTATTAAGTATCTGAGCTTATTCTTTGTATTGTTGATGCAAGCATATCATTCTTTAATTACCCGTGAGGCATTCTTAACCTTCGCAATACCTTTACGCAAATATCTTTTCGCAAAAAAATTCGCAAATCTCGTAAACTAAAGAAGTAATTACCCTTTTCAAAAGCATTAGTCCTTCTATTAATGAACCCATGAAACGAAACCAGTCTTATAGCATCACACAATCTCGCTCCTAGTTCCAAAAATGGAATGCATGTAGCGTTCGTAGTAATAGGTTTAAAAACCTATTAGCCAAGTTTAAAAAAAAAAACCTACTAATCAACTTACAGATGAATGGCCACGGATTTAACCTAAAAAATATTCAAATCCTAATCACCAATCAAGTTATACTCGTTCCTCTTGGCAGGCAAATGACCCAGGTAACCCAATGCATTGAAAACCTACACACATATCCATGCCTCAGGCGTAGGTTTGCGTGTAGGTTTTCAACGAATTGGGCGCTTACTACTGATAGTGCCCTTTTTAATAGTCGAAAGTAATTCAAGGGCAACTAGCCCCCCTCCCACGCCCATCATTCCCCCAAACACATCCTATCAAACTTTTGAGATAGCAATTTTGTTCAACGTAGTTGATTTGAAGATAGAAAATATGTTTTTGACGAGGACACTCCCGCACAACCCTCGGGGCAAGGGTTTTAAGTTATGCCCTGGGGGCATGTAAGGTTTTTATAGAAGACGTTGTCATAGAAACTTCAAAAAAGGCTCATTCGATTGGAAATTCAAAGGGCTAGTGCCCTTTTTAATATTCGAAAGTGATTGAGGGGCAACTAGTCCCCCCGCCCATCATTCCCCCAAACACATCCAATCAAAATTTTGAGTTATCCATTTTGTTCAGCGTACTTCATTTCCACATAGAAAATATTTTTGCAGGACGACACTCCCCCGCAACCCTTGGGCAAGGGTTTCAAGTTATACCCTGAGGGCATATAAGAACGATGGTGGCACAATGAATCATTTATTATTTTTTTTTCCTTTAGAGCAGGGCCCTTCGTATCGAAGAAGTTGTCGTAGAAACTTCGTAAAGGGCTCATTCAATTGGAAATTGGAGTGGCTTGTGCCCTTTTTAATAGTCGAAAGTGATTGGAAGGCAACTAAAGTCCCTTCCACGCCCATCATTTACCAAAAAAACATCCAATCAAATTTTGAGAAACCCATTTTGTTCAGCGTAATTGATTTACAGATATAAATTATGTTTTTGAGGAGGAGGCTCAAAAGCTTTGTCGTATAAATTTCAAAAAAGGCTCATTCGATTGGAAATTGAAATGCCTAGTGCCCTTTTTAGTTGTCGAAAGTGATTGGAAGTCAACTAACACCCCTTCCACGCCCACCATTTCCCCAAACACATCCAATAAAAATTTTGAGATAGCCATTTTGTTCCACGCAGTTAAAGTTCAGGAAATTATACCTTTGAGCAGGACACTCCCCCCACAGTATTCAGGGAAAGGGTTATAAGCTATGCCCTGGGGGCATATAAGTTTTTATTGAAATCTTTGTCGCAGAAACTTGAAAAAGGGCTCATTCGATTGGAAATTCAAAAGTCTAGTGGTCTTTTTAATTGTCGAAAGTGATTTGAGGGCATCTAGCCCCCCTCTCTCGCCCACCTTTTCCCCAAACACATCCAATCAAAATTTTTAGACAGCCATTTTGTTCAGTGTTGTGGATTTCCTGATATAAATTATGTTTTTGAGGAGGACACTCCCCAACAGCCCTCAGAGCAATGGTTGTAAGTTATGCCCAGGGGCTTATAAGGTTTTTATAGAACGCGTCGTCGTAGAAACTTCAAAAAGGGCTCATTTGATTGAAAATTGAAATGGCTAGTGCCCTTTTTAATAGTCGAAAGTGATTGGAAGGCAACTAATACCCCTTCCATGCCCACCATTTCCCCAAACATATCCAATCAAAATTTTTAGATAGCCATTTTGTTCCGTGCAGTTTAAAGTTCAGGAAATTAAACTTTTGAGCAGGACAGTCCCCCCACAGTCTTCAGGGCAAGGTTTATAAGTTATGCCCTGGGGGAATATAAGGTTTTTATTGAAATCTTTGTCGTGGAAACTTGAAATAGGGCAGATTCGATTGGAAATTCGAAGGGCTAGTACCCTTTTTAATAGTTGAAAGTGATTTGAGGGAAACTAACCCCCCTCTTACGCCCAACTTTCCCCAAACACATCCAATAAAAATGTTTAGATGGCCATTTTATTCAAAGTAGTTGAAACCTTTTGAAATTAGGTATTTAAGGATGAAAAACCCACCCCCCCCCTACCCCCTGGGCAAGGGTTGCAAGTTATGCCCTGGGAGCATGTAAGGTTTTATAGAAAGCGATGTTGTAAAAACATCAAAAAGGGCTCATTCAGTTGAAAATTGGAAGGGCTAGTGCCCTTTTAATAGTCGAAAGTGATGGAACAGCACCTAACCTCCCTCTCACCTAACCCACCATTTCTCCAAAGACATCCAATCAAAATTTTGCGGTATCCATTTTGTTCAACGTAGTCGAAACTTCTGGAAATTAGGTCTTTTAGGATGATAGCCCCATCAGAGCCCTCAGCGCAAGGGTTGTAAGTTATGACCTGGGGGTATACAAGGTTTATATAGGAAAGTGTTGTAGAAATTGCAAAAGGGGATGCCCTTTTGAAATTGAAATTGCCCTTTTTAATACTCGAAAGTGAGTGGAGAGTAACACACCCCCCTCTCACGCCCACCATTTCCCCAAGCACATTCAATCAAAGTTTAGAGATAGCCATCTTGTTGAACGTAGTTGAAGGTTCTGGAAATTATTTATTTAAGGATGATAAACTCCCCAGAGTCCCCAGGGCAAAGGTGGTAAGTTATGCCCTGGGGGCATATAAAATTTTTAATGATAGAGTAGTCGTAAAAACATCAAAAGGGGCTCATTCAGTTGGAAATTTAGAGGCTAGTGCCCTTTTTAACAGTTGAAAGTAATTGGAGGGTAACTAACCCCCCTCTCACGCCAACCATTTTCCAAACTCATGCAATCAAAATTTTCAGATAGCCATTTTGTTCAACGTAGCAGAAAGTTCTGGAAATTAGGTCTTTGAGGATGACAACCCCCCAGCCCTCAGGGAGATGGATGTAAGTTATCCCCTGGGGCATATAAGGTTTTTATTGAAATCGTTGTCGTAGAAACTTCAAAGGAGTCATTTGATTTGAAATTGAAAGGGCTAGTGCCTTTTTTAATAGTTGAAAGTTATTGGAGAAAGACTAACGCCCCTCTCACGCCCACCATTTTCCGAGACACATCCAATCAAAATTTTGAGATTGCCATTTTGTTTAACACAGTTGAAAATTCTGGAAATTCGGTCTTAGGGGATGACGACCATCCTCACAGCCCTTAGGGTAGGGGTTAAAAAGTGTTGTCGTAGAAATTCAAAAGGGGCTCATTCGATTGGAATCCGAAAGGCCTAGTGCCCTTTTTAATAGTCGAAAGTGATTGGAAGGCTTGACATTTTTATAGTAGAGATCGATGTGGGTATAATGTATTATTTTGTTGTTGTTGTTGTTTAGACCAGGGCACTTTATATCGAAGGAGTTGTCGTGAGAACTTTGAAAATAGAAAGGGCTGATGACCTTTTTAATAGTCGAAAGTGATTGAAGGGAAACTAATCCCCCTCCCACGGCAACCCTCCCATTTGCCTTTATGTTTAAAAACTAACTGTTGCCATAAGATTAAATGAAAAGGGCTCATTCAATTGAAAATAGAAAGAGCTGATGCACTTTTTAATAGTCAAAAGTGATTGGAGGGCAACTAATCCCCCTTCCACTCCCACCCTCCCATACCCACCGTCCCATTTGCCCATTATGTTTAAAAACTAAATATTGGCTTAAGATTAAATCAAAATACACTGTGTTAATGCTAGTTCCTAATAAGGCATCTCAGCAGTATCCCAAGAACGACTGAGGGTTTTATGTTCAAGCTTTCAGGGCTGCTTCTGCTCTTAAAATTTAACCAAATCAAAATAGCGTAAGTGTATCCAAGCTATCAGTAGTAAGCCCCCAATTCGTTTAAAATATACCCGCAAACTTACGCCTGAGGCATGAATATGCGGGTATATTTTAAACGAATTGGGGTTACCAGGGTCATTTGCCTATTACAATGACCTTCCGGTTTTTCTGGTAGGTAATTCTAATCTAGAGGTCAATACATCTTTCAAAGAGGAAGGAGTACGCAATACCGGTCCTAGTGTGATTGATTTTTTGGACAATTGCCTTTAGTCAAGAATAGTTTGTTAGGAGTGTGTCGTTGCTAAAGCTAACTCTCAATGGAAAAAAGGGGTATAAAGCTTTTTGTTTTTGATAAGAATTGCACAATGAATGTATCGTTTGACGTGGGCATTTTTTATGAGCCAATCAGAGGTTGTTCAATATACGATAACTTGATTTGTGTTTGGGATTTGAATAAAAGAAATGGTTATGTTATTTGCTTGCGTGTATAGGAATTCCCATGTTATTTGCTTGCAGGTATAGATATTCCCTTGTTATTTGCTTGCATGTATAGGAATTCCCATGTTATTTGCTTGCGTGTATAGGAATTCCCATGTTATTTGCTTGCATGTATAGGAATTCCCATGTTATTTGTTTGCGTGTATAGGAATTCCCATGTTATTTGCTTGCATGCATAGGAATTCCCTTGTTATTTGCTTGCATGTATAGGAATTCCCATGTTATTTGCTTGCATGTATAGGAATTCCTATGTTATTTGCTTGCGTGTATAGGAATTCCCATGTTATTTGCTTGCGTGTATAGGAATTCCCTTGTTATTTGCTTGCATGCATAGGAATTCCCAAGTTATTTGCTTGCGTGTATAGGAATTCCCTTGTTATTTGCTTGCATGTATAGGAATTCCCATGTTATTTGCTTGCGTGTATAGGAATTCCCATGTTATTTGCTTGCATGTACAGGAATTCCCATGTTATTTGTTTGCGTGTATAGGAATTCCCATGTTACTTGCTTGCATGTATAGGAATTCCCATGTTATTTGCTTGCGTGTATAGGAATTCCCATGTTATTTGCTTGCAGGTATAGATATTCCCTTGTTATTTGCTTGCATGTATAGGAATTCCCATGTTATTTGCTTGCGTGTAAGGAATTCCCATGTTATTTGCTTGCATGTATAGGAATTCCCATGTTATTTGCTTGCGTGTATAGGAATTCCCATGTTATATGCTTGCATGCATAGGAATTCCCTTGTTATTTGCTTGCATGTATAGGAATTCCCATGTTATTTGCTTGCATGTATAGGAATTCCTATGTTATTTGCTTGCGTGTATAGGAATTCCCATGTTATTTGCTTGCGTGTATAGGAATTCCCTTGTTATTTGCTTGCATGTATAGGAATTCCCAAGTTATTTGCTTGTGTGTATAGGAATTCCCTTGTTATTTGCTTGCATGTATAGGAATTCCCAAGTTATTTGCTTGCGTGTATAGGAATTCCCTTGTTATTTGCTTGCATGTATAGGAATTCCCATGTTATTTGCTTGCGTGTATAGGAATTCCCATGTTATTTGCTTGCATGTATAGGAATTCCCATGTTATTTGTTTGCGTGTATAGGAATTCCCATGTTATTTGCTTGCATGTATAGGAACTCCCATGTTATTTGCTTGCATGTATAGGAATTGCCACGTTATTTTGCTTGCGTGTATAGGAATTCCCATGTTATTTGCTTGCGTGTATAGGAATTCCCATGTTATTTGCTTGCATGTATAGGAATTCCCTTGTTATTTGCTTGCATGTATAGGAATTCCCATGTTATTTGCTTGCATGTATAGGAATTCCCATGTTATTTGCTTGCGTGTATAGGAATTCCCATGTTATTTGCTTGCATGTATAGGAATTCCCTTGTTATTTGCTTGCATGTATAGGAATTCCCTTGTTATTTGCTTGCATGCGTGTATAGGAATTCCCATGTTATTTGCTTGCATGTATAGGAATTCCCATGTTATTTGCTTGCGTGTATAGGAATTCCCGTGTTATTTGCTTGCATGTATAGGAACTCCCATGTTATTTGCTTGCATGTATAGGAATTGCCACGTTATTTTGCTTGCGTGTATAGGAATTCCCATGTTATTTGCTTGCGTGTATAGGAATTCCCATGTTATTTGCTTGCATGTCTGTGTGAGCCTCTTTTGGCTGTTTGTGTCTTTTCGGGCATTGTGTCTCTCTGTTGGATGTGTGCGTCTCTTGTCTCTTTGGGCTGTGTGTCTCTTTGAGCTGTTTGAGTCTTTTTGGTCTGTTTGTGTGTCTCTTTGAGCTGTTTGAGTCTTTTTGATCTGTTTGTGTCTCTTTGGGCTGTTTGAGTCTTTTTTGGGCTGTGTTTGTCTCTTTGGGCTTCTGTCTTTTTGGGCTGTTTGTGTTTCTTTGGGCTATGTGTATCTCTTTGGGCTGTTTGAGTCATTTTGGTCTGTGTGTCTTTCTTTTGGCTGTTTGTGTCTCTTAGGGTCGTGTGTGCCTCTTTGGGCTATGTGTGTCTCTTTGGGACGTTTGAATCTTTTGGTCTGTATGTGTCTGTATGGGCGGGTTTTTTTTTGGTCTGTGTGTGTTTCTTTGGGCTTTGTGCGTCTCTTTGGGCTGTGCGTCTCGTTGGACTGTTTGAGTCTTTTTGATCTGTTTGTGTCTCTTTGAGCTGTTTGAGTCTTTTTGGGCTGTGTTTGTCTCTTTGGGCTTCTGTCTCTTTGGGCTGTTTGTGTTTCTTTGGGCTATGTGTGTCTCTTTGGGCTGTTTGAGTCATTTTGGTCTGTGTGTGTGTCTCTTTAGGCTGTATGTCTCTTTGGGCAGTTTGAATCTTTTTGGTCTGTGTGTGTTTCTTTTGGCTGTTTGTGTCTCTTAGAGGCCATGTGTGTCTCTTTGGGCAATGTGTGTCTCTTTGGAGGGTTTGAATCTTTTTGGTATGTATGTCTCTGTATGGGTGTTTTTTGTCTCTTTGAGCTGTGTGTGTGTCTCTTTGGGCTTTGTGTGTCTCTTCGGACTGTGTGTATATCTCTTTAGCCTGTGTGTGTCTCTTTGGGCAGTGTGTGTCTCTTTAGGCTGTATATCTCTTTGGGCAGTTTGAATCTTTATGGTCTGTGTGTGCCTCTTTTGGCTGTTTGTGTCGTTTTGGGCTTTGGGTCTCTCTGTTGGATGTGTGCTTCTCTTTGGGCCGTGTACGTCTCTTTGAGCTCTATGTGTCTCTTTGGGCTGTGGGTGTCTCTTTGTGATGTGTGTGTCTCTTTAGGCTGTGTGTGTCTCGTTGGACTGTGTGTCTTTTTTGGGTGTCTGAGTCTTTTTGGTCTATGTTTGTCTCTTTGGGCTGTTTGTGTCTCTTTGAGCTGTGTATGTTTCTTTGGGCCTTTTGTGTCTCTTTGAGCTATGTGTCAATACGTTTAAGCAATAAATATCTTTAAGCTTAACCCGTCTTTATTCTTTAGAATAGTTCTATTGTAAGCATGTAACAAACTCGTTCCTGAAGTCACCTCGGGATACACAATGCAGAAACTTCATTAAAGAAACTATGAAAAAATTGTAAGTAAGTAACAAATTCTTTCTTGAGGTCACCTCTTGGATACACAATACAGAAATTTCATTAAAGAAATTATGAAAAAATTGTAAGTAAATAGCAAATTCTTTCTTGAATTCACCAGCTGGATAAACAAAAAGACATTTCGTTCAAGAAATTATGACAAAATTCTAAGTAAGTAACAAACTCTTTCTTGAAGTTACCTCATGGATACACAATGCAGAAATTTCATTTAAGAAATTATGAAAAAATTTTAAGCAAGTAACAAATTCTTTCATGAAGTCACCTCGTGGATATGAAAAAATTGTTAGTAAGTAGCAAATTCTTTTTTGAATTCACCTGCTGGATAAACAAAAAAAGACATTTCGTTCAAGAAACTATGACAAAATTCCAAGTAAGTAACAAACTCTTTATTGTTTTCATGACTTAGATACACGATGTAGAAATTAAATTCAAGAAATTATGAAAAAATTCTCAGTCTAAGTAGCAAATTCTTTCTTGAATTCACCTGTTGGATAAACAAAAAGACATTTCGTTCAAGAAATTATGACAAAATTCTAAGTAAGTAACAAACTCTTTATTGTTTTCGCGAGTTAGATAAACGATGTAGAAATTAATTTCAAGAAATTATGAAAAAATTCTCAGTAAGTAACTATTTCTTTCTTGAAGTCAACTCGTAAGTAACAATTTCTTTCTTGAAGTCAACTCTTGGATACACAATACGGGAATTTCATTCAAGAAATTATGAAAAAATTGTAACTAAGTAGCAAATTCTTTCTTGAATTCACTTGTTGAATAAACAAAAAGACATTTCATTCAAGAAATTATGACAAAATTCTAAGTAAGTAACAAACTCTTTATTGTTTTCACGAGTTAGATATACGATGTAGAAATTAAATTCAAGAAATTATGAAAAAATTCTCAGTCTAAGTAGCAAATTCTTTCTTGAATTCACCTGTTGGATAAACAAAAAAGACATTTCGTTCAAGAAATTATGACAAAATTCTAAGTAAGTAACAAACTCTTTATTGTTTTCACGAGTTAGATAAACGATGTAGAAATTAATTTCAAGAAATTATGAAAAATTCTCAGTAAGTAACCATTTCTTTCTTGAAGTCAACTCTTGGATACACAGTACGGAAATTTCATTCAAGAAATTATGAAAATATTTGTAAGTAAGTAACAAACTCTTTATTGATTCCACCTCTTGGATATACAGTACAGATACTTCATTCAAGAAATTATGAAATAATCGCAAGTAAGTAACTTTTTTTCTCTTTATCACAAACAATTTTCACTTAGCTACATGATGCAGAAATTTAATTCAAGAAATTATGAAAAAATTCTCAGTAAGTAACAATTTCTTTCTTGAAGTCAACTCTTAGATACACAATACGGGAATTTCATTCAGGAAATTATGAAAAAATTGTAACTAAGTAGCAAATTCTTTCTTGAATTCACTTGTTGAATAAACAAAAAGACATTTCATTCAATAAATTATGACAAAATTCTAAGTAAGTAACAAACTCTTTATTGTTTTCACGAGTTAGATATACGATGTAGAAATTAAATTCAAGAAATTATGAAAAAATTCTCAGTCTAAGTAGCAAATTCTTTCTTGAATTCACCTGTTGGATAAACAAAAAGACATTTCGTTCAAGAAATTATGACAAAATTCTAAGTAAGTAACAAACTCTTTATTGTTTTCACGAGTTAGATATACGATGTAGAAATTAAATTCAAGAAATTATGAAAAAATTCTCAGTCTAAGTAGCAAATTATTTCTTGAATTCACCTGTTGGATAAACAAAAAGACATTTCGTTCAAGAAATTATGACAAAATTCTAAGTAAGTAACAAACTCTTTATGGTTTTCACGAGTTAGATAAACGTTGTAGAAATTAATTTCAAGAAATTATGAAAAAATTCTCAGTAAGTAACCATTTCTTTCTTTAAGTCAACTCTTGGATACACAGTACGGAAATTTCATTCAAGAAATTATGAAAATATTTGTAAGTAAGTAACAAACTCTTTATTGATTCCACCTCTTGGATATACAGTACAGATACTTCATTCAAGAAATTATGAAAAAATCGCAAGTAAGTAACTTTTTTTCTCTTTATCACAAACAATTTTCACTTAGCTACATGATGCAGAAATTTAATTCAAGAAATTATGAAAAAATTCTCAGTAAGTAACAATTTCATTCTTGAAGTCAACTCTTAGATACACAATACGGGAATTTCATTCAAGAAATTATGAAAAAATTGTAACTAAGTAGCAAATTCTTTCTTGAATTCACTTGTTGAATAAACAAAAAGACATTTCATTCAAGAAATTATGACAAAATTCTAAGTAAGTAACAAACTCTTTATTGTTTTCACGAGTTAGATAAACGATGTAGAAATTAATTTCAAGAAATTATGAAAAAATTCTCAGTAAGTAACCATTTCTTTCTTGAAGTCAACTCTTGGATACACAGTACGGAAATTTCATTCAAGAAATTATGAAAATATTTGTAAGTAACAAACTCTTTATTGATTCCACCTCTTGGATATACAGTACAGATACTTCATTCAAGAAATTATGAAAAAATCACAAGTAAGTAACTTTTTTTTTCTCTTTATCACAAACAATTTTCACTTAGCTACATGATGTAGAAATTTAATTCAAGAAATTATGAAAAAATTCTCAGTAAGTAACAATTTCTTTCTTGAAGTCAACTCTTAGATAGACAATACGGAAATTTCATTCAAGAAATTATGAAAGTATTTGTAAGTAAGTAAGTAACAATCTCTTTATTGATTTCACCTCTTGAATATACAGTACAGATACTTCATTCAAGAAACATGATTAAACACGTTTTGTAACTACATGCTATTTGCATGCCTTTCCTTGGCACCTTTCCAAATGAGCGGGGATTCCCCACTGCTTCCTACACATTGCAAAAAGTGAGCAGTACGAAAACTCCACGTTTTCAACCAGACTGGTTTTTTAGACAACAGACCCACAGAGATGACACAAACACATAGAGACGAGACACGCACAGACACGACACACAAACAGAGTCATAGTGAGAGAGATATCCAAAAAGTTGGGTTGATCTAGGTTCACTTAGAGTGGCGCGCCACTTTCTTGAATGAAATTTCCGTACTGTGTATCCAAGAGTTGACTTCAAGAAAAAAATGGTTACTTACTGAGAATTTTTTCATAATTTCTTGAAATTAATTTCTACATCGTTTATCTAACTCGTGAAAACAATAAAGAGTTTGTTACTTAGTTAGAATTTTGTCATAATTTCTTGAACGAAATGTCTTTTTGTTTATCCAACAGGTGAATTCAACTGAGAATTTTTTCATAATTTCTTGAATTTAATTTCTACATCGTATATCTAACTCGTGAAAACAATAAAGAGTTTGTTACTTACTTAGAATTTTGTCATAATTTCTTGAATGAAATGTCTTTTTGTTTATTCAACAAGTGAATTCAAGAAAGAATTTGCTACTTAGTTACAATTTTTTCATAATTTCTTGAATGAAATTCCCGTATTGTGTATCTAAGAGTTGACTTCAAGAATGAAATTGTTACTTACTGAGAATTTTTTCATAATTTCTTGAATTAAATTTCTGCATCATGTAGCTAAGTGAAAATTGTTTGTGATAAAGAGAAAAAAAGTTACTTACTTGCGATTTTTTCATAATTTCTTGAATGAAGTATCTGTACTGTATATCCAAGAGGTGGAATCAATAAAGAGTTTGTTACTTACTTACAAATATTTTCAAAATTTCTTGAATGAAATTTCCGTACTGTGTATCCACGAGTTGACTTCAAGAAAGAAATGGTTACTTACTGAGAATTTTTTCATAATTTCTTGAAATTAATTTCTACAACGTTTATCTAACTCGTGAAAACCATAAAGAGTTTGTTACTTACTTAGAATTTTGTCATAATTTCTTGAACGAAATGTCTTTTTGTTTATCCAACAGGTGAATTCAAGAAAGAATTTGCTACTTAGACTGAGAATTTTTTCATAATTTCTTGAATTTAATTTCTACATCGTATATCTAACTCGTGAAAACAATAAAGAGTTTGTTACTTACTTAGAATTTTGTCATAATTTCTTGAACGAAATGTCTTTTTGTTTATCCAACAGGTGAATTCAAGAAAGAATTTGCTACTTAGACTGAGAATTTTTTCATAATTTCTTGAAATTAATTTCTACAACGTTTATCTAACTCGTGAAAACCATAAAGAGTTTGTTACTTACTTAGAATTTTGTCATAATTTCTTGAATGAAATGTCTTTTTGTTTATTCAACAAGTGAATTCAAGAAAGAATTTGCTACTTAGTTACAATTTTTTCATAATTTCTTGAATGACATTCCCGTATTGTGTATCTAAGAGTTGACTTCAAGAATGAAATTGTTACTTACTGAGAATTTTTTCATAATTTCTTGAATTAAATTTCTGCATCATGTAGCTAAGTGAAAATTGTTTGTGATAAAGAGAAAAAAAGTTACTTACTTGCGATTTTTTCATAAATTCTTGAATGAAGTATCTGTACTGTATATCCAAGAGGTGGAATCAATAAAGAGTTTGTTACTTACTTACAAATATTTTCATAATTTCTTGAATGAAATTTCCGTACTGTGTATGCAAGAGTTGACTTCAAGAAAGAAATGGTTACTTACTGAGAATTTTTTCATAATTTCTTGAAATTAATTTCTACAACGTTTATCTAACTCGTGAAAACCATAAAGAGTTTGTTACTTACTTAGAATTTTGTCATAATTTCTTGAACGAAGTGTCTTTTTGTTTATCCAACAGGTGAATTCAAGAAAGAATTTGCTACTTAGACTGAGAATTTTTCATAATTTCTTAAATTTAATTTCTACATCGTATATCTAACTCGTGAAAACAATAAAGAGTTTGTTACTTACTTAGAATTTTGTCATAATTTCTTGAACGAAATGTCTTTTTGTTTATCCAACAGGTGAATTCAAGAAAGAATTTGCTACTTAGACTGAGAATTTTTCATAATTTCTTGAATTTAATTTCTACATCGTATATCTAACTCGTGAAAACAATAAAGAGTTTGTTACTTACTTAGAATTTTGTCATAATTTCTTGAATGAAATGTCTTTTTGTTTATTCAACAAGTGAATTCAAGAAAGAATTTGCTACTTAGTTACAATTTTTTCATAATTTCTTGAATGAAATTCCCGTATTGTGTATCTAAGAGTTGACTTCAAGAAAGAAATTGTTACTTACTGAGAATTTTCTCATAATATCTTGAATTAAATTTCTGCATCATGTAGCTAAGTGAAAATTGTTTGCGATAAAGAGAAAAAAAAGTTACTTACTTGCAATTTTTTCATAATTTCTTGAATGAAGTATCTGTACTGTATATCCAAGAGGTGGAATCAATAAAGAGTTTGTTGCTTACTTACAAATATTTTCATAATTTCTTGAATGAAATTTCCGTACTGTGTATCCAAGAGTTGACTTCAAGAAAGAAATGGTTACTTACTGAGAATTTTTCATAATTTCTTGAAATTAATTTCTACATCGTTTATCTAACTCGTGAAAACAATAAAGAGTTTGTTACTTACTTAGAATTTTGTCATAATTTCTTGAACGAAATGTCTTTTTTGTTTATCCAACAGGTGAATTCAAGAAAGAATTTGCTACTTAGACTGAGAATTTTTTCATAATTTCTTGAATTTAATTTCTACATCGTATATCTAACTCGTGAAAACAATAAAGAGTTTGTTACTTACTTAGAATTTTGTCATAATTTCTTGAATGAAATGTCTTTTTGTTTATTCAACAAGTGAATTCAAGAAAGAATTTGCTACTTAGTTACAATTTTTTCATAATTTCTTGAATGAAATTCCCGTATTGTGTATCCAAGAGTTGACTTCAAGAAAGAAATTGTTACTTACGAGTTGACTTCAAGAAAGAAATAGTTACTTACTGAGAATTTTTTCATAATTTCTTGAAATTAATTTCTACATCGTTTATCTAACTCGTGAAAACAATAAAGAGTTTGTTACTTACTTAGAATTTTGTCATAATTTCTTGAACGAAATGTCTTTTTATTTATCCAACAGGTGAATTCAAGAAAGAATTTGCTACTTAGACTGAGAATTTTTTCATAATTTCTTGAATTTAATTTCTACATCGTGTATCTAAGTCATGAAAACAATAAAGAGTTTGTTACTTACTTGGAATTTTGTCATAGTTTCTTGAACGAAATGTCTTTTTTTGTTTATCCAGCAGGTGAATTCAAAAAAGAATTTGCTACTTACTAACAATTTTTTCATATCCACGAGGTGACTTCATGAAAGAGTTTGTTACTTGCTTAAAATTTTTTCATAATTTCTTAAATGAAATTTCTGCATTGTGTATCCATGAGGTAACTTCAAGAAAGAGTTTGTTACTTACTTAGAATTTTGTCATAATTTCTTGAACGAAATGTCTTTTTGTTTATCCAGCTGGTGAATTCAAGAAAGAATTTGCTATTTACTTACAATTTTTTCATAATTTCTTTAATGAAATTTCTGTATTGTGTATCCAAGAGGTGAACTCAAGAAAGAATTTGTTACTTACTTACAATTTTTTCATAGTTTCTTAAATGAAGTTTCTGCATTGTGTATCCAAGAGGTGACTTCAGGAACGAGTTTGTTACATGCTTAAAATAGAACTATTCTAAAGAATAAAGACGGGTTAAGCTTAAAGATATTTATTGCTTAAACGTATTGACACATAGCTCAAAGAGACACACAAGGCCCAAAGAAACATACACAGCTCAAAGAGACACAAACAGCCCAAAGAGACAAACATAGACCAAAAAGACTCAGACACCCAAAAAAGACACACAGTCCAACGAGACACTCACAGCCTAAAGAGACACACACATCACAAAGAGACACCCACAGCCCAAAGAGACACATACAGCTCAAAGAGACGTACACGGCCCAAAGAGAAGCACACATCCAACAGAGAGACACAAAGCCCAAAACGACACAAACAGCCAAAAGAGGCACACACAGACCATAAAGATTCAAACTGCCCAAAGAGATATACAGCCTAAAGAGACACACACTGCCCAAAGAGACACACACAGGCTAAAGAGACCTACACACAGTCCGAAGAGACACACAAAGCCCAAAGAGACACACACACAGCTCAAAGAGACAAAAAAAACACCCATACAGAGACATACATACCAAAAAGATTCAAACCCTCCAAAGAGACACACATTGCCCAAAGAGACACACATGGCCTCTAAGAGACACAAACAGCCAAATGAAACACACACAGACCAAAAGATTCAAACTGCCCAAAGAGACATACAGCCTAAAGAGACACACACACACAGACCAAAATGACTCAAACAGCCCAAAGAGACACACATAGCCCAAAGAAACACAAACAGCCCAAAGAGACAGAAACAGCCCAAAGAGACAAACACAGCCCAAAAAGACTCAAACAGCCCAAAGAGACACAAACAGATCAAAAAGACTCAAACAGTCCAACGAGACGCACAGCCCAAAGAGACGCACGAAGCCCAAAGAAACACACACAGACCAAAAAAAAAAAACCGCCCATACAGACACATACAGACCAAAAGATTCAAACGTCCCAAAGAGACACACATAGCCCAAAGAGGCACACACGACCCCTAAGAGACACAAACAGCCAAAAGAAAGACACACAGACCAAAATGACTCAAACAGCCCAAAGAGATACACATAGCCCAAAGAAACACAAACAGCCCAAAGAGACAGAAGCCCAAAGAGACAAACACAGCCCAAAAAAGACTCAAACATCCCAAAGAGACACAAACAGATCAAAAAGACTCAAACAGCTCAAAGAGACACACAAATCGACCAAAAAGACTCAAACAGCTCAAAGAGACACACAGCCCAAAGAGACAAGAGACGCACACATCCAACAGAGAGACACAATGCCCGAAAAGACACAAACAGCCAAAAGAGGCTCACACAGACATGCAAGCAAATAACATGGGTATTCCTATACACGCAAGCAAATAACATGGGAATTCCTATACACGCAAGCAAAATAACGTGGCAATTCCTATACATGCCAGCAAATAACAAGGGAATTCCTATACATGCAAGCAAATAACATGGGAATTCCTATACACGCAAGCAAATAACATGGGAATTCCTATACATGCAAGCAAATAACATGGGAATTCCTATACACGCATGCAAGCAAATAACAAGGGAATTCCTATACATGCAAGCAAATAACAAGGGAATTCCTATACATGCAAGCAAATAACATAGGAATTCCTATACACGCAAGCAAATAACATGGGAATTCCTATACATGCAAGCAAATAACATGGGAATTCCTATACATGCAAGCAAATAACAAGGGAATTCCTATACATGCAAGCAAATAACATGGGAATTCCTATACACGCAAGCAAATAACATGGGAATTCCTATACACGCAAGCAAAATAACGTGGCAATTCCTATACATGCAAGCAAATAACATGGGAGTTCCTATACATGCAAGCAAATAACATGGGAATTCCTATACACGCAAACAAATAACATGGGAATTCCTATACATGCAAGCAAATAACATGGGAATTCCTATACACGCAAGCAAATAACATGGGAATTCCTATACATGCAAGCAAATAACAAGGGAATTCCTATACACGCAAGCAAATAACTTGGGAATTCCTATACATGCAAGCAAATAACAAGGGAATTCCTATACACGCAAGCAAATAACTTGGGAATTCCTATACATGCAAGCAAATAACAAGGGAATTCCTATACACGCAAGCAAATAACATGGGAATTCCTATACACGCAAGCAAATAACATAGGAATTCCTATACATGCAAGCAAATAACATGGGAATTCCTATACATGCAAGCAAATAACAAGGGAATTCCTATGCATGCAAGCATATAACATGGGAATTCCTATACACGCAAGCAAATAACATGGGAATTCCTATACATGCAAGCAAATAACATGGGAATTCCTATACACGCAAGCAAATAACATGGGAATTCCTATACATGCAAGCAAATAACAAGGGAATATCTATACCTGCAAGCAAATAACATGGGAATTCCTATACACGCAAGCAAATAACATGGGAATTCCTATACATGCAAGCAAATAACATGGGAATTCCTATACACGCAAACAAATAACATGGGAATTCCTATACATGCAAGCAAATAACATGGGAATTCCTATACACGCAAGCAAATAACATGGGAATTCCTATACATGCAAGCAAATAACAAGGGAATTCCTATACACGCAAGCAAATAACTTGGGAATTCCTATGCATGCAAGCAAATAACAAGGGAATTCCTATACACGCAAGCAAATAACATGGGAATTCCTATACACGCAAGCAAATAACATAGGAATTCCTATACATGCAAGCAAATAACATGGGAATTCCTATACATGCAAGCAAATAACAAGGGAATTCCTATGCATGCAAGCAAATAACATGGGAATTCCTATACACGCAAGCAAATAACATGGGAATTCCTATACATGCAAGCAAATAACATGGGAATTCCTATACACGCAAGCAAATAACATGGGAATTCCTATACATGCAAGCAAATAACAAGGGAATATCTATACCTGCAAGCAAATAACATGGGAATTCCTATACACGCAAGCAAATAACATAACCATTTCTTTTATTCAAATCCCAACCACAAATCAAGTTATCGTATATTGAACAACCTCTGATTGGCTCATAAAAAATGCCCACGTCAAACGATACATTCATTGTGCAATTCTTATCAAAAACAAAAAGCTTTATACCCCTTTTTTCCAATGAGAGTTAGCTTTAGCAACGACACACTCCTAACAAACTATTCTTGACTAAAGGCAATTGTCCAAAAAATCAATCACACTAGGGCCGGTATTGCGTACTCCTTCCTCTTTGAAAGATGTATTGACCTCTAGATTAGAATTACCTACCAGAAAAACCGGAAGGTCATTGTAATAGGCAAATGACCCTGGTAACCCCAATTCGTTTAAAATATACCCGCATATTCATGCCTCAGGCGTAAGTTTGCGGGTATATTTTAAACGAATTGGGGGCTTACTACTGCTATCAAAGAAAGTAAACAGATTTTTTTGCGAATGGTATCAAGTTTTCCATTTCAGGTCAACTAGAGGAGGTATGAACTAAATTAAACACTAATATTCTTGTCCAGATTTTTAAGAGGGTGTATGTTGTTAAAAATTGCTGAAAATTTTTCTCCGGCATACAAATAGCAGACAAAACTATAAAATCTTAAAAGAAAGAAAAGATTTTAAGTATTATTTTCTTTTCCTCTGAAAAGACTATGTCAATATAAAACGAACAGAAATTAATTAAAAAAACTTTTTCCACAAAATAAGTTTTTCAAAGAAAAGTAAAGAATTCCATTAAACCAAAAATGAGCAAAACTACAATCAAATAATCTACCGAGCGTGAAACTACCACAAATCAGCATCGATAAATAAATGAAGCCCAAAACGAGCAGAAATTACAATAAATAACCGAGTCAAACTCAATACAAGCAGAAATTAACATAAGTTGGGCTCAAAACCCCCCTATATCTTCCCAAGGCCAGAACATAATTTGCACTTTTACTGAAAAAAATACAAATGAATGTGCGTGGTCAGTTTAATATACATACACTGATATTTAGTAATCAAAATATTAAAATTATTTGATTTATTAAAGTTATAAAAGTATAGACATTTATATTCTTAAAACATTTAAACTTAAAACGAACATAAATTATTACGTATATAATTGGGTTCGCCCCCTAGTTATTACTTCGCTCTTAACGCTAAAGTTTTTTTGTGCTTTTATCAGAGCTATTTATTCTAATTGACGGCCTTTATGATTGAGGGGTCATTCTTAAAGAATTGGACCAAAATTCGAACTTTAGCGCAAAGAGCGAGATGTTGACTAGGGGACCTACCCCCTATTATACGTAATAAAATTCACGAATATAGAAGTTCGTTACGTAAGTTAATTCGTAAGTTACATCAGATCAAAATTTCAAGAAAGCCATTTAGCCCAAAAAAGGTAAAGTTAATATGGAAATTTCGTGTTAATTATTCGTGTACGGTGAGCCAAAATCAAAGCTGCATTAATTCAAAAACGTTCCAAAATTAAATAAAAAAACAAGTTTTTTTAAGTGAAAGTGAAGAACGACATTAAAACTTAAAATGAACAGAAATTATTCCGCATATAAAAGGGGCTCCCCCCCCCCTCTGCACCTCGGTCTTTACGCTAAAGTCTGACTCTGTCTCACAACTTTATTTTTTAAAACAATAAAAAACTTTAGCGTAAAGAGCGAGGTGCTGGGGAGGGGACAGTCCCTTTCATATACGGAATAATTTCTGTTCGTTTTAAGTTTTAATGTAGCTCCTTACTTTCAGTTAAAAACCTATTTTTTAATTTAATTAGATAATAGAGGTATATTCATCTACTTAAAATCGAAAATACTAAAATCAAAAGCCATGTTTGATGTCTCTTTATTTTCACACTTCTAAAATAAAGTCCTAGAAATGAAATTGAAACTGTTTCTACTGGTCTTCTTTTGAAAATTTTGTTTTTATCATTTTTTTTCTAATAAGTCTAGTAATTTAGGAAAGCACTTCTATAATATTAACGCACTCTGTTGGAAATAGAAGGGGAATAGTAGCGTACATTTTTATTGAATGCCAACCTTAAAAGTAATTTCAATGATTACGACCTATGTATGGGAATCTAGATTGTCCCCTGTCTCAACAAATCATATTTTTCACTTCATTCATGGGAACCACTGTCATCATAAAATATAGGTTAGGGAAATATACTGATTTTTTCCTTGTTTCATTTTTCCGCTGTTTAAGGTTAATCTGTTTTCTTCTATGCATTACTTCAATCCTTGCTTAAATTATATGGTGTAAGTTGAACGTAAATTACATGGTGTAAGTTATTTGGTGTCTTTTTTATTTCACCGTGTTTTTTAATTGGTAAGACATCTTTTGTTAAAAGTAACTGGTATTGCAGTCATCTCTTCTTGACAAACAGTTTATAGTCAAAAATGGCTCAGGAAACAAAGTGGCTTTATTTCCATTTATCATAATTTTTGCCACGATTACCCATTATTTTATGATTCTTAGAAAAATCTTTTATAATTGAAAGCACATAATAAGAGATTTTTAATCATGAATGATCATTAAGAAAAGAGATGAATGATTTGAAGATGAATATTCTTTGAATAATTCTTTTTAAGATTATTTTTTTGAAAAATTAAAAATGAGCAAAGTGTGATTAAGGCAAAGCTCTGCTTAGATCTCAATAAAGTCCGGAGTTAATTTAAAATAACTGAGATCTGACAAGTTTCTACGCGTAAGGCTAAATTTCACTAGTAATTTTATGTCACAAACGATACGGAAGGCAAGAGTTACCTATACAAAAGTAGGGCAAGTTAAAAGTGGACATATCTCTAATCGCACCTCAGCTTGAAAAAAAGTTCATCCTTCAACTATTGAATCCTTTTTTTCTTTTCCTGTTGATACTAGTAGTGAGGCCCCTATTGATTTAAAGCCATTCCTATCCCTTTTACATAGGATTTCCATGCCGCCCTGTGACGTCATGACAGCCCTGGCAAGATTCTGGGATTACAGGTGTTCCAGTATTTTTTTGGTATGATTTATCAGATTGTGGTCACTATAATACACAAGTAGCAATAAATGCAGTCCCTCGCACCTCTGCAACGCGGTCCCTGTTTCTAGGTGTTATGATGCAATTGTGTTTCACTATTTGTATGTGATTAATCGGAGTGTGGTCGGTATAATACACAAGTACCAATAAATGGAGTTACTAGTCCATGTGCAATACAGTTCCAGGTGTTCTATTAAAGGGAACATAGCTGACGATACACACTAGCTCTTTAAATAGGTTAGTAGGAAAATAACATGGGCTTTTAAACGCACAGATAGGAAAATAGCAAACGATTTTAAATTCATTCCCTGTCACATCACAGCATGCCCTGGCAGACTTCCCATGACATCCCCAGGTATTCCAATATTTCCTATAGCAACCACCGTTTTGTCGCGATTCGTAACCATTTTTGGCACATTGTTTTCCCCGGAACATGCCCAGTTCCTTCCTCTATAAACAGATGTCGCGATTTATAGCCATTTTTGGCACGTCTATTGTTTTTTTGGAAGACACCCAGGATTTCCATGACCATGTGTAATATATTTGACGTCAACCTATGTGACTAGCTAGACTTCAGGACCTATGGGGGAATCCCTGCTTGTAACTGAGCACGGCACACACCTTATGTAACGATGGCGCATGTTGCGTAGTGGCAGTGCACATCTTACGTAATGACGGCGCGCCCATCACTGTCACATAATAATATTTGACATTTTTTTTCACCTAAATGTTCAGTGTTTTTTTTATTCTTTTTTTCTTATTTTGACCTTGCTAGGACTCGAAAGGTCAATTCCCTTCCGTTGGAACAGTGCCTCAACCATCGGAAAATATCTATTTCCAGATACAATTGCTCTCAATTTATTTTTAGTAATAAAGGGGAAAGGGATGCTTAAATTATTTAAACACATAGGTATTAGAGACGCATCCTAAACAATAAATCTAAAGGATTAAGATTATTATACATACAATTTTTTTTAATATAGATAAATTTAGAAACATTATAAAAAAAAGAAGAAAAGGCTGTTAAAGCACAACAAACAAAAAAACCTGAAAAAAGGCTTTAAAAGGATCGTAATAGAGGCAAAAATAACCATGAATTATAGAAAGGCGGGGGACCTAGCATGCATTTCTAGAGGGGGGTTTGAAATTAGAGATAAATTTAAGCCATAATAAGAGCTTTTAATGAAAATATTTTGTTACTTTTAGCTAAATTTATGAATATCTCACACCATCGTGACAAAACGCTCCCCTAGCGATTATTCCCAGAGGGTGGAGTTTATATTAGAGCTAGATTTAAGCCATTTTAAGAGGTATTTAGCAAAATTGCATCTTTCTTTGACTGGGATGTTATATTTCAGTCTCCCTCTGTCAAAAAACTCTTTTAACACCTCCACCTTAACTTTTATGGTGTAAAAAAAATTTAATTCAAGGCAATACACATCACCCTGGCATACTATGGATGGCATACGCCACCCTCTGGCACACTGATCCTAATTTCATTGAAGTGCTTGTGATGGTTGTTGTTTACTTCATTTATTTTTTGTGTGTGACACGAACTTACATTCAGCGATTTATCGCTTGTAAAAAGTTTTAAGAATAAAGCCTTATTCTATTCTATTTTATACACTTTACAGATGTTTTCTTAATACAAGTATGCTTTTAAATCCATTGATTTATGTTTTTGAAAACCTCCCTCAAGATGATGCCCTCTTGGCAATTCACACCATCGTGGCAAACTATGGACGGCATACGGCACCCTCTGGAACTCTCATTATTCAAAAGGCATTTATGGATATTTTCATAATAAATGTGTGGTTTTCAATCCATTGACATATGTTTTAGCAATCCACCCTCAACATGATGCCCCCATGGAAATTAACACCACCATGGCTAACTATTGATTGCACACGACAACCTCTGGCTCCCCTCAGACTTCCTAAAAGATTTTTCAGGTTTTTTCTTGTTGAAAATATGCTTTCAGTCCATTGATTCGAGTTTTTCATGAGCCTGGACTTTCATAATAACCTACAAAAGACACCTCATCACCGCGACATTACAAGACTGCCCCCCTACCATCCAAGTGGCATTGAACAACGGAACATTGAGTTTCATAACCAGAACGTGAAACTCAAAGCAATTCACGCCACAGTACCACACTGTTACTGCTCTAGGACACCTTGCGACACTCGTCATCATCATTTTAAGCGGCTTCCGGCGTTTGAACACCTTCAATGGATATATCTTCTATTGCTATTATCCAGGGACTCCCAGCCCTGTGCCATGCTATTACTGCTTTGAGGCACCCTCTGACATCTCATTATTATTCGTAAGACATTTTCAGACATTTCTTGTCAAAGATTAGGCTTTCAATCCATTGATTTAAGTTTTTTCCGCAGGCCTAGCCTTTTTTAATAACCTCCAAAAGACACCCCGCCAGCACGACATTGCAAACCTATCATGCATTTCATTACCAGAACGTGACACTCCAAGCTACCTATTAATTCAAGATTTTCATGAGGCAAGCCCATCATAAAACCTTCATAACATTCCCATACCGCCACGCCATTTCTTGCCAGCCATCCACATGAAAAGCCCCCTCTTCACCCCTAGGATATTTCAACCTTTTCAATCCAAAAATAAGCTTATGAATCTAAATGAAACACCATATTTTTCTTAGCAACGGGACTCTATTTCCTTAGATACAACAAGTTTTTTCTTACTACGAACAAAGATTTTACTCAATGCTATCAAATTTATCTTGGAAGTAATAGTTTTTTCTTAATGGTAACAATTTTTTCTCTTAGCAGCAAGTTTTCTGTTAGAAGTGGCAAGTTTTCCTTTGCACTTACCAATTTTTTCCTAGAAGTAACAACTTTTTTATTAATACTAACATGCTTTTACTTAAAACTATCAAATTTCTCTTGGAAGTAACAGGTTTTTTCTTAATAGTAACAAAAAAGAATTCTAATAGCAGCAAGTTTTGTATCAAAGATAAAAAATTTCTCTTATAACTAACAATTTTCTGTTAATGCTAACAAGTTTTCTGTTAGAAATAGTAAGTTTTTCTTAAAACTAATAAAGTTTTTTTTTAAGTAAAAACTTTTTTCTTAATACTAACACAATTTTACTTAATAATATCAAGTTTCTCTTGGAAGTAACAAGTTTTTTTCTTAATAGTATCAAATTGTTTCTAATAGGAGCAAGCTTTCCGTCAAGGATAACAAATTTTTGTTAGAAGTAACAATTTTCTGCTAATGCTAATAAGTTTTCTCTTAGAAGTAGTAAGTTTTTTATAATACTAAAATATGTTTTCTCAGAAGTAACAACTTGTTTTTTAATACTAACACACTTTTACTAAATATTATCACATTTCTCTGAAGTAACAGGTCTTTTTCTTAATAGTAATATTTTTTTAAATAGCAGCAAGTTTTCCGTCAACGATAACATATTTCTCTTAGAAGTAACAATTTTCTGTTAATGCTAACAAGTTTTCTGTTAGAATTAGCAAGTATTTCATAAGACTAACAAATTTTTCTTAGAAATAGCCACTTTTTCCATAATACTAACGAACTTTTACTTAATACTTTCAAATTTCTCGTGGAAGTAACATTTGTTTCTAAATAGTAAAAAATTGTTTCTAATAGCAGCAAGTTTCTCGTCAAAGATAAAAAGTTTCTCTTAGAAGTAACAATTTTCTTGTTATGCTGACAAGTTTTCTTTCAGAAGTAGCAAGTTTTTTTAACACTAACCAGTTTTTTCTTAGAAGTAACAGGTTTTTCCTTAATACTGACAAAGTTTTACTTAATGCTATCAAATTTCGCTTGGAAAAAACAGTTTTTTTCTTAATAGTAACAAAAAAAATTTTAATAGCAGTAAGTTTTTCATCAAAGATAACAAATTTCTCTTATAACTAACAATTTTCTGCTAATGCCAACAAGTTTTCTGTTAGAAGTAGCAAGTTTTTCAGAAAAATAACAAATTTTTTCTTAAAAGTAGAAACTTTTTCCTTAATACTAACAAAATTTTACTTAATACTATCAAATTTCTCATAAGTAACAAGTTTTTTTCCTAATAGTAACAAGTTGTTTCTAATAGAAGCAAGCTTTCCGTCAAGGATAACAAATTTATGTTGGAAGTAACAATTTTCTGATAATACTAATAAGTTTTCTCTTAGAAGTACTAAGTTTTTCATAACACTAAAATATGTTTTCTTAAAAGTAACAACTTGTTCCTTAATACTAACACACTTTTACTAAATATTATCACATTTTTCCAGGAAGTAACATTTCTTTTTCTTAATAGTAATAACTTTTTTCTAATAGCAGCAAGTTTTCCGTCAACGATAACATATTTCTCTTAGAAGTAAAAATTTTCTGTTAATGCTAACAAGTTTTCTGTTAGAATTAGCAAGTTTTTCTTAAGGCTAACAAAATTCTTAGAAATAGCAACTTTTCCATAATACTAACGAACCTTTACTTAATACTTTCAAATTTCTCTTGGAAGTACCTGTTTTTTCTTAATAGTAAAAAATTGTTTCTAATAGCAGCAATTTTTTCGTCAAAGATAAAAAAATTTTCTTAGAAGTAACAACTTTCTTGTTATGCTAACAAGTTTTCTGTTAGAAGTAGCAAGCTTTTCTTAAAACTAACCAGTTTTTTTTAGAATTAATACGTTTTTCCTTAATACTGACAAAGCTTTACTTAATGCTATCAAATTTTTCTTGAAAGTAACAGGTTTTTCTCAATAGTAAAAAAATAGTTCTAATAGCAGCAAGTTTTCCGTCAAAGATAACAAATTTCTCTTAGAAATAACAATTTTCTGTTTATGCTAACAAGTTTTCTGTCAGAAGTAGCAAGTTTTTTTTAACACTAAATTTTTTTTTTAGAAGTAACAACTTTTTCCTTAATGCTAACAACGTTTTACTTAATTCTATCAAATTGCTTTTGGGAGTAACAGGTTTTTCTTAATAGTAAAAAAAAATTTCTAATAGCAGCAAGTTTTTCGTCAACGATAACATATTTCTCTTAGAAGTAACAATTTTCTGTTAATGCTAACAAGTTTTCTGTTAGAATTAGCAAGTATTTCATAAGACTAACAAATTTTTCTTAGAAATAGCCACTTTTTCCATAATACTAACGAACTTTTACTTAATACTTTCAAATTTCTCGTGGAAGTAACATTTGTTTCTAAATAGTAAAAAATTGTTTCTAATAGCAGCAAGTTTTTCGTCAAAGATAAAAAATTTCTCTTAGAAGTAACAATTTTCTGGTTATGCTGACAAGTTTTCTGTTAGAAGTAGCAAGTTTTTTTAACACTAACCAGTTTTTTCTTAGAAGTAACAGGTTTTTCCTTAATACTGACAAAGTTTTACTTAATGCTATCAAATTTCGCTTGGAAAAAACAGTTTTTTTCTTAATAGTAAAAAAAAATTTCTAATAGCAGCAAGTTTTTCGTCAACGATAACATATTTCTCTTAGAAGTAACAATTTTCTGTTAATGCTAACAAGTTTTCTGTTAGAAGTATTAAGTTTTTCAGAAAAATAACAAATTTTTTCTTATAAGTAGAAACTTTTTCCTTAATACTAACAAAATTTTACTTAATACTATCAAATTTCTCATAAGTAACAAGTTTTTTTCCTAATAGTAACAAGTTGTTTCTAATAGAAGCAAGCTTTCCGTCAAGGATAACAAATTTATGTTGGAAGTAACAATTTTCTGATAATACTAATAAGTTTTCTCTTAGAAGTACTAAGTTTTTCATAACACTAAAATATGTTTTCTTAAAAGTAACAACTTGTTCCTTAATACTAACACACTTTTACTAAATATTATCACATTTTTCCAGGAAGTAACATTTCTTTTTCTTAATAGTAATAATTTTTTTCTAATAGCAGCAAGTTTTCCGTCAACGATAACATATTTCTCTTAGAAGTAACAATTTTCTGTTAATGCTAACAAGTTTTCTGTTAGAATTAGCAAGTTTTTCTTAAGGCTAACAAAATTCTTAGAAATAGCAACTTTTTCCATAATACTAACGAACCTTTACTTAATACTTTCAAATTTCTCTTGGAAGTACATGTTTTTTCTTAATAGTAACAAATTATTTCTAATAGCAACGGGTTTTCCGTCAAAGATAACAAATTTTTCTTAGAAATAACAATTTTCTGTTTAGGGTAACAAGTTTTCTGTCAGAAATGGCAAGTTAGTTTTAACTCTAATAATTTTTTCTTAGAAGTAACAACTTTTGTCTTAATAATAACAACGTTTTACTTAATACTATCAAATTTCTTTTGGGAGTAACAGGTTTTCCTTGATAGAAAGAATTTCTTCTAATAGCAGCAAGTCTTCTATCAAAGATAAAATTTGTCTTAGAACTAAGAATTTTTTGTTTACGCTAACAAGTTTTCTATTAGAAGTAACAAGTTTTTCCTTAGTACTAAAAAACTTTTACTTAATGCTATCAAATTTCTCTTGAAAGTAACAGATTTTTCTCAATAGTAAAAAAATAGTTCTAATAGCAGCAAGTTTTCTGTCAAAGAAAACAATTTTTTCTTAGAAATAACAATTTTCTTTTTATGCTAATAAGTTTTCTGTCAGAAGTAGCACGTTTTTTTAACACTAACAGTTGTTTCTTAGAAGTAACAACTTTTCCCTTAACACTATCAACGTTTTACTTATTACTACAAAATGTCTTTTGGGAGTATCAAGTGTTTCTCAAAAGTAAAAAAAATTCTAATAGCAGCAAGTTTTCTGTAAACGATAACAAATTTCACTTAGATGTAATAATTTTCTGTTTATGCTAACAAGTTTTCTGTTAGAGGTAGCAAGTTTTTCATAACACTAAAAAAGTGACTCTTAGAAGTCACAACTTTTTTGCTAATACCAACAAAGTTTTACTTAATACTAGCTAATTTCTATTGGAAGTAACAGGTTTTTCTTAATAGTAACATTTTTTTTTCTAATAGCAGCAAGTCTTCTGTCAAAGATAAAAATTTTTCTTAGAATTAAGAATTTTTTTTTTTACGGTAACAAAATTTCTATTAGAAGTAACAAGTTTTTCCTTAATACTAACAAAGTTTTACTTATTCCTATCAAATTTCTCTTGAAAGTAACAGGTTTTTCTCAATAGTAACAAATTATTTCTAGTAGCAGCAAGTTTTCCGTCAAAGATTTCTCTTAAAAAATTTCTTTAAAAAATTTCACATTTCTCTTAAAAAAAAAAAATTTCTGTTTATGCCAACAAGTTTTTTGTCAGAAGTAGCAAGTTTTTTTATCTCTAACAGTATTAACTTAGAAGAAACAACTTTTTCCTTAATATTAACAACGTTTTACTTAATACTATCAAATTTATTTTGGAAGTAACAGGTTTTTCTTAATAGTAAGAGTTTTTTTAATAATAGCAGCATGTCTTCTGTCAAAGATAAAAATTTGTCTTAGAAGTAAGAATTTTTTGTTTACGGTAACAAAATTTCTATTAGAAGTAACAAGTGTTTGCTTAATACTAACAAAGTTTTACTTAATTCTATCAAATTTCTCTTGAAAGTAACAGATTTTTCTCAAAAGTAACAAATTATTTCTAATAGCAGCAATTTTTCCGTCAAAGATAAGAAATTTCTCTCAGAAAAAACAATTTTCTGTTTATACTAACAGATTTTCTGTCAGAAGTAGCAATTTTTTTAATACTAACAATTTGTTCTTAGAAGTAACAACTTTTTCCTTAATACGAACAACATTTTACTTAATACTATCAAATTCCTTTTGGGAGTAACAGGTTTTCTTAATAGTAAAAATTTTTTCTAATAGCAGCAAGTTTTCTGTCATAGATTAAAAATTTCTCTTAGAAGTAACAATTTTCTGTTTATGCTAACAAGTTTTCTGTTAGAAGTAACAAGTTTTCTTAATACTAACATATTTTTCTTAGAAGCTATAACGTTTTCGTTAATACTAACAAAGTTCTACTCAATACTATATAATTTCTCTTTGAAGTAACGGGTATTTCTTAACTGTAAGAATTGTTTCCTAGTATCAGCAGGTTTTCTGTCAAAGATAAAAAAGCTGTCTTAGAATTAAGAATTTTCTGTTTACGCTAACAAGTTTTCTATTAGAAGTAACAAGTTTTTCCTTAATACTGAAAACTTTTTACTCTATACTATCAAATTTTTCTAAGGAGTAAATGGTTTTATTAATAGTAATTTTTTTCTAATAGAAGCAAGTTTTCCCTCAAAGATAACAAATGTCTCATAGAACTAACAATTTTTGTCAATGATAATAATTTTTCAGTTTCTCTGTTTTTACGTTTCAAATTTTCTCTTCTAAGTAAAAACATTTTTCCTTAATACTAGTAACCTTTTACTTAACACTATCAATTTCTCTTGCAAGTAACAGGTATTTTCTTAACAATAACAAATATTTCCTAGTAGCACCAAGTTTTCCATCAAAGATAACAAATTTCTCATAGAACTAACAATTTTTGTGAATGAAAACAATTTTTCCATTAGACGTAGCAAGTAGTCTGTAAAAGGTAACACATTTTCTTAGAAGTAATAATTTTCTGTTTATGCTAGCAAGTTTTCTGTTAGAAGTAGCAAGTTTTTCTTAACACTAAAATAATTTTTCTTAGAAGTCACAAGTTTTCCGTCAAAGATAACAAATTTCTCATAGAACTAACAATTTTTGTCATTGATAACAATTTTTCCGTTTCTCTGTTTTTCCGTTTTAAATTTTCTCTTCGAAGTAACAACATTTTTCCTTAATACTAGTAACCTTTTACTTAACACTATCAATTTCTCTTGCAAGTAACATGTATTTTCTTAAGATTAACAAATATTTCCTAGTAGCACCAAGTTTTCCATCAAAGATAACAAATTTCTCATAGAACTAACAATTTTTGTCAATGATAACAGTTTTTCCCTTAGAAAAAGCAAGTTTTCTGTAAAAGATAACAAATTTTCTTAGAAGTAATAATTTTCTGTTTATGCTAGCAAGTTTTCTGTTAGAAGTAGCAAGTTTTTCTTATCACTAAAATAATTTTTCTTAGAAGTCACAACTTTTTTGTTAATACTAACAAAGTTTTACTTAATACTATATAATTTCTATAGAAAGTAACAGGTTTTTTTTCTTAATAGTAAGAATTTTTTCTAAGAGCAGTAAGTCTTCTGTGAAAGACAAAAATTTGTGTTAGAAGTAAGAATTTTCTGTTCCCGCTAACAAGTTCTCTATTAGAAGTAACAAATTTTTCCTTAATACTAACAAAGTTTTACTTAATGCTATCAAATTTCACTTGAAAGTAACAGCAAGTTTTTATCAAAGATAAATATTTGTCTTAGAAGTAAGAATTTTATGTTCCCTCTTATAAGTTTTCTATTAGAAGTAGCAAGTTTTTCCTTAATACTAACAAAGTTTCAGTTAATATTATCAAATTTCCTTTTGAAAGTAACAGGTATTTCTTAATAGTAACAAATGTTTTCTGTCAAAGATAACAAATTTCTCTTTGAATTAACAATTTTCTGTTTATGCTAACAAATTTTCTGTCAGAAGTAGCAGTTTTTTTTACCACTGACAATTTTTTCTTAGAAGTAACAACTTTTTCCCTAATATTAACAACGTTTTAGTTAATACTATCAAGTTTCTCTTGGGAGTAACATTTTTTTTCTTAATAGTAACAAATATTTTTTTTTAATAGCAGCAAGTTTTCCGTCAAAGATAACAAATTTCTCTTAGAAGTAATCATTTTCTGTTTATGCTTTCAAGTTTTTGGTTAGAAGTAGGAAGATTTTCTCATTCTAACAAATTTCTTCTTTGATGTAACATATTTTTCCTTAATACTAAAAAATTTTTTACTTAATACTATCAAATTTCTCTTCGAAGTAGCAACTTTTTCCTTAATACTAAAAACGTTATGCTTAGTACTATCAAATTTCTCTTGGAAGAAACAGGTTTTTCTTAAAATGAGAAATATTATCTAATAGCAGCAAGTTTTTCGTCTAATAAAAAAAATTTCTTAGAAGTAACAACTTTCTGTTTACGCTAACAAATTTTCTCTTAAAATTAGCAAGTGTTTCTTAACACTAACAAATTTTCCTTAGAAATAACAAGTTTTTTCCTTAATACGTACAAACAAAGTTTTACTTAACACTAACAAATTTTTCTAAGATTTAAGAACTTTTTTCTTAATGCTAAAGAAGTTTTACTTAATACTATTTTATTTCTCTTGGAACTAACAGGTTTTTCTTAAAAGCGAGAAATTTGTTCCATTAGCAGCAAGTCTTCCGTCAAAGATAACAAATTGTCTTAAAAGTAAGAATTTTCTCTTTGCAGTAACACGTTTTCTATTAAAAGTGGCAAGTTTTTCCTAACGATATCAAATTTTTTCTTAGAAGTAACAAGTAACAGTATTAAGGAAATAGTTGTTACTTCTAAGGAAAATTTGTTAGTGTTAAGAAAACTTGCTAGTTCTAACAGTAAACTTGTTAGTGTAAATAGAAAATTGTTACTTCGAAGAGAAATTTGTAATCTTTGACGCAAAACTTGCTTCTATTAGAATAAATTTGTTACTATTAAGAAAAACCTGTTACTTTCAAGAGAAATTGGATAGTATTAAGTAGAGCTTTGCCAGTATTAAGGAAAAAGTTGTCACTTAAAAAAAATTTGTTAGTATTAAGTAAAACCTTGTTGTTATTAAGGAAAAACTTGTTACTTCTACGAGAAAATATGTTAGTGTTAAGAAAAACTTGCTACTTCTAATAGAAAACTTGTTAGTGTAACGAGAAAATTCTTACTTTTAAGACAAATTTGTTATCTTTTAAAGAAAACTTACTGCTATTAGAAAAAATTTCTTACTATTAAGAAAAATCTGTTACTTCCAAGAGAAATTGGATTCTATTAAGTAAAACTTTTTTAGAATTAAGTAAAAAGTTGTTACTTCTAAGAAAAAATTTTTAGTGTTAAGTAAAACTTTGCTAGTACTAAGGAAAAAACTTGTTACTTCTAAGAAGAAATTTTTAGTGTTAAGAAACTTGCTACTTTTAAGAGAAATTTGTTAGAGTAAACAGAAAATCGTTACTTCTAAGAGTAATTTGTTATCTTTGATAGAAAAACTTGCTGCTATTAAAAAAAATCTCACCATGAATAAAAACATGTTACTTCTAAGAGAAATTTGACAGTATTAAGTAAAAATTTGTTAGTATTAAGGAAAAAGTTGTTACCTCCAAGAGAAAATTGATAGTATTAAGTAAAAACTTTGTTAGTATTAAGTAAAAAGTTGTTGCTTCAAAGACAAAATTAGTTAGTGTGAAGAAACATTTGCCACTTCCAACAAAAACACTATTTAGCATAAACAGAAAATTATTAATTCTAAGAGAAATTTATTATCTTTGACATAAAACTTGCTAGTATTAGAAAAAAATTTGTCACTATTAAGAAAAACCAGTTACTCCCGAGAGCAATTTCATAACATTAAGTAAAACTTTGTTAGTATTAGGGAAAAAGTAGTTACTTGTAAGAATAATTTGTTAGTTTTAAGAAAAACTTGCTACTTCTGACAGAAAACTTGTTAGCATCAACAGAAAATTGTTACTTCTAAGAGAAATTTGTTACCTTTGACGAAAAACTTGCTGATATAGGAAACCATTTTCTACTATTAAGAAATCACCTTGTACTTCCAAGAGAAATTTGATAGTATTAAGTATAACTTTGTTAGTGTTAAGGAAAAACTTGTTACTTCTAAGAAAAAATTTGTTAGTGTTAAGAAAAACTTGCTACTTCTGACAGAAAACTTGTTAGCATCAACAGAAAATAGTTACTTCTAAGAGAAATTTGTTACCTTTGACGGAATACTTACTGCTATTAGGAACGATTTGTTACTATTAAGAAAACACATGTTACCTCCAAGAGAAAGTTAGCAGTATTAAGTAAATGTGCATTAGTATTAAGGAAAAAGTTGTTACTTCTAAGAAATAATTTGTTAGTGTTAAGAAAACTTTCCTACTTCTAACAGAAAGCTTGTTAGCATTAACAGAAAATTGTTACTTCTAAGAAAAATTTGTTATCTTTGACTGAAAGCTTGCTGCTATTAGAAAAAAATTGTTACTATTAAGAAAAAACTTGTTACTTCCAAGTGAAATTTCATAATATTAAGAAAATGTGTGTTAGTATTAAGGGAAAATTTGTTACTTCTAAGAAAAAATTTGATATTGTTAAGAAAAACTTGCTACTTCTAACAGAAAACTTGTTAGCATTAACAGAAAGTTGTTACTTCTATGAGAAATTTGTTATCTTTGACGAAAAACTTGCTGCAATTAGAAAAAAATTTATAACTGTTAATAAAAAAACCTTTTACTTCCAAAAGAAATTTGATAGTATGAAGTAAACGTGTGTTAGTATTAAGGAAAAAGTTTTTACTTCTAAAAAAAAATTATTAGTTTCAAGAAAAACTTGCTACTTCTAACAGAAAACTTGTTAGTATTAACAGAAAGTTTTTACTACTAAGACATATTTGTTATCTTTGACGGAAATTTGCAGCTATTAGAAAAAAATGTACTATTAAGAAAAAATCTGTTACTTCCAAGATACATTTGATAGTATTGAGTAAAACCTTTATACATATTAAGAAAAAACGTGTTGCTTCTAAGGAAATCAAGTCCGTTGTTAAATAAACGTGGTGTTCAATTTAGATTCATAAGTTTTATTTTTGGAGTGAAAATATTGAAAATATCCTAGGGATGATGCGGGGGCTTATCATATGGATGGCTGGCATGTAATGGATTGGTGGTGTTGGAGTATTTTTAAGCTTTTCATGATGGGCTTGCTTCGTGAAAAACTTGAATCAATGGGTTGAATGTAGAATCTTTAGCAGGAAATGTCTGAAAAATGTCTTAGGAATAGTGATGTGATGTCAGAGAAGTGTCACAGAGTAGTAATAGCGTGACACAGTGCCAGGAATCTCTTTCAGTGTCTGGTTCTGATAACAAAAATGCATGTCGGGTATGTATTGTTGTGGTGGCGGGGTGTCTTTCGGAGGTTATTATAAAAGGCTAGGCTTGCAAAAATTTAAATCAATGGATTAAAAGCATAATTTAAACAAGATATGTCTGAAAAATGTCTTAGGAATAACAATGAGATGCAAGAGCAGTAATAGTGTGGCAAATGGAGGGAAATCCTTGGAAAGCAATAGCAATAGAAAATATATCCATTTAAGGGTTTGAAACGTTATAAAACGCTTAAAATGATGATGACAAGTGTCACAAGGTCCCGCAGAGCAGTAAGAGTGTGGTGTTGTGTTGTGAATTGCTTGGAGTATCACGCTCTGATAATAAAATTCCAAGTTCCGTTGTTCAATGCGACATGGATTGTAAGGGGGCAAGTGTGCAATGTTGCGGTGTTGAGGTGTCTTTTTTAAGATATTATTAAAGTCTAGGCTCGTGGAAAAGTCGAATAAATGGATTTGAAGCATATTTTTAACAAAAAGTAACACTGAAGATGTCTTAGGAATGATGAGGGGAGCCAGAGGGTGTCGTGTACCATCAATAATTTGCCAGGGTAGCGTGAATTGCCATGGAGTATCATGCTGAGGGTGGATTGCCAAAACATAAATCAATGGATTCAAAAGCATATTTTTATTTTGAAAACATCTCTAAATTCTTTTTGAATAGTGGGAGTGCCAGAGGGTGTCATATGCCATCCATAGTTTCTCAGGTGGCGTTTATTGTCTTGGAGTAATATGTTTTTACACCTTGAAAGTTAACGTCGTGGTGTTAAAAGAATTTTTCTGCAGGGGGGACTGAAATCAAATATCCCAGTCAAAGAAACGATGTATTTTTGTTAAAAAGCTCTTAGTATGGCTTAAATTTAGCTCTAATATCAACTCCACCCTCTGGAAATAATTGCTAGGCGGGGGCCTTTTTTGACGATGGTGTGAAATGATCATACGTTTACCCCAAAGAAACAAGATATTTTCATTAAAAGCTCTTAATATGGCTTAAATTAATCTCTAATATGAATCCCCCCTCTAGAAATGCATGCTAGGACTCCCACCTTTCTATAATTCATGGGTCTTTTTGCCTATATTACGATCCTTTATAAGCCTTTTTCATGTTTTTTTTTGTTTGTTGTGTTTTAACTGCTTTTTCTTTGTTTCAATAATGTTTGTAAATTTGCTTTTATTAAGATATTCGTATGTACAGTGGCCTTAATCCTTTGAATTAATTGTTTAGGATGCGTCTCTTATACCAAGGTGTTTACATAATTTAAGCATCCTTTCCTCCTTGATTACTAAAATACATTGAGAGCAATTGTCTCTGGAAACATATATATTTTCCGTCTTTATGCCAATTACCGCAGGAGCACGAAACATGGTATTCTAGCACGCGCGAAAAATGGGAAATCTCAGGTGTCTCGCAATAGGATTTTTTAGAATTTAGTTCTCAATACAGAATTTTGTAAATAGCAGTTTAGTCCTGATGGTTGAGACACGGTTCTAATGGAAGGGAATCGACTTTTCGATTCTGAGCAAGGTGAAAGAAAAAAAATTAAAAAAACACTTCGAATGTTTCGGCAAAACATAAAATGTCAAAATATTATTATGTGACAGTGATGGGCGTGCTGTCAATACATAAGACATGCGCTGACATTACGCAGCTTGCGCCGTCGTTACATAAGGTGTGTGCCGTGTTCAGTTACAGGCAGGAATTTCCCTTGGGTTCTGAAGTCTAGCTTGTGACATACGATGGGGTCATTCATATTATACATGGTCACGGAAATCCTGGGTGTCTTTCATAAAACAATAGACGTGCCAAAAATGGCTATGAATCGTGGCTTGTATTTATAAAGGGAGGAACTGGGAATCTCCCAGGGAAAAAAATTGCCAAAAATGGTTAATAATAGCGACAAAATTTTGGTTGCTAGGGGAAATATAGGAACACCTGGGGTGTCATGGGAAGTCTGCCAGGCCATTGGAAGCCAATGGCATTTTCCAATGGACCTATTTAAAGCATTCGGGTGTTTCGCTAGGTGTTTTCCCTTTAGTTGAACACATGGAACCGTATTGCACATGGGCTAGTAACCCCATTTATTGGTAGTTGTTTATTATACCGACAACACTCCGATTAATAATATAAAAATAGCGAAACACAATTGCATCATAAAACCTAGAAACAGGGAGCGCATTGCACAGGTGCGAGGGACTCCATTTATTGCTACTCTATTTATAGCGATCACAATCCGATTAATAATATAAAAAAATACTGGAACACCTGGAATCTCGGAGTCTTGCCAGTGCATGTTGTCGGAATCTTGCCAGGGCATGATGTCGGAATCTTGATAGGGATGTCGTGACGTCAGAGGGCGTCATAGAAATCCCATGTAAAAGGGATAGGGATGACTTTAAATCAATAGAGGCCTCACTAGTGATACTTTCAGAACCCAGATGTTAAAATTTACGAATTATTATTCATGCATTTGCCGTTCAGAGAAAATGTTTTTCGCTAGGATAATGTCATTGCTAACCATCATAAAACTTATTAGCTTCTTCTTTTAATAAGAAAAAAAATCATTAACCTATGCTGTCACTCGCTTGTAGTAATTTCCCATCGAGAACTAGTAAAGTACATTTCCATGCACTTTCCTTTTATTTAGTAAAAAGTCACAATTTTCAAGGCCGTACCTAGGAGGAGGGGGATTAGGGGGTTCGATCCCGAAACCCCGAAATGTTTGTCCGGCTCGTAAAAACTTAACAAGAATGAAGATAAACAAATTTTTGTTGCGTTTTTAAAAGTTTTTTTTTGTACACCCCACCCGCCAAAAAAATCCTTTCGTAAATAACCCCCCCCCCCCACCCTCCTAAAAAATCCTGGATATGGCCCTAACAATAAGATTTATCATTTAGAAAGCAATAATCTGTTTAAGTATTTTTTAAGTGCTAGAGCTTGTGTATCTTTCTAAAAAGACTATGCTTATCCTTGTGATGAAAAAAAAAAACGGAAGAGACAGAGAAAGTAAAATGAGATGAAATTTAAAACAATTCACACATAAAATTTTGGAAAATTTGTTCACTCTATAATTAGTGGAAGGATTGTACGGTTCAACGGGGTCAGTGGAGCATGAAAATGTTTCGGGTCTGATGGAAATCACATAAGACATGGGAAAGGATGAAACAGAAATCTCTTGATCAAATACATGGAGGATCTAGAGCAAATTAGAAGAATCTCGTTCAAAAAGTTAGGTACTTGAAACTGATTCATTTTGTAATTGTAAGTGAATATAAACCAAAGACTATATTACTAGACACCAAGTGGTGATATCTTAACTATTTTAATGCTTCTTTTCCTTATGCGTAATATCCTATTTTTCTTACGCATTTTTTTTTTTTTTTTGTCTCAAATCCCCTTTTTTGGCATTTTTTTGCTGATGGATTTAAAAAGAGTATTTATTTTCCAAGAAGCTCAGTTTAATTAAAATTTTGTGAAACTTTCAGTGAAACTACAAAAATGGAATGTCGGCTGTTTGCTTTTCCAGTGACTAGCCTCTTTAGATAAATTATTTATCTGTTTATGTTAAATTGTAAATAATTTTCTTAATCTCCAAGTTTTCTAGCTTCCTATCTTCCACTCTTTTTACCAGTATGAGCTTAAAAATCTTGGAGAAAATTGACAATGGAACCCAACAAAATTAAATGTTAGAAGCCAAAAAGTCAGACAAATATTAAATTAGTCAAAATTTGCATATAGTCAGGAGCTCTTCCTAAATGTTCAGTTATAACATTTAGTGGGGAAACAATCCGCCTTGGAGGGGACTAAAGAAGGTCAACATGGATATTTCAAATAATAACTCCCTGTATGGTGTTATGTTTTCAGACTCTGCGAAGAAAATCTAAGCTGAACTACAGAACTGAAGCGCAAAAAAGAAAACAGGCATATAACAGAATCGTCTTCATCAAGTCACGTTGTTACTCTTCACCCAAGACCAATAAGCATTAAGAAAAACTCAATTTTTCAGTGCATGGTTTTTGAGATACTGAATTGTCGTTCTTTGAATAAGGCATCACAATAAGAATTTGAAATTATGTGTAATTGCAAAAATTAGCTCCTGATATCATCATATAAACTTTTCTATAGAGACTGATATCAACAGACATCTGTGTCCAGCAGGAGGGGCAGACCAGAAGCATTTGAAATTTTTTGTTCATCTCTTTAGTAAGGTTTTTGTAAGGTTTTGTAAGGTCATCTTTTCAGTAAGGTTTAATTTTGTGTTCATCTTTTTGTATCTAAGGCTTAAATTTATTTGTTATTGTGCTGCACCACTAAATGTTGAGCACAAGCAGGATCCAAATTTATTTTCCAAACAAACTTCAATTATTATTTTTCAATGGGTTTTATGCTGTGAAACATGCATGAAGAAAACTCTTGTTTTTTTTATTTCAATTGTCTGGTCTACTGGTCTATATTCAAATATAATATTACAGTCATTACATATTTGTTATTGAAAAACATAAGAAAAATATTGTTTTTATATGTTTCGAGTAGCCATCCGGTTGCAACCTGTTCTATCGGGGCAAAAAGGCCATCCTTCAAAACAAAAAACATAAAAATGTTTTGTCGATTTTTGCAATTCTAATCAACAAGTCATAACTTATATAATATTTCTAAAAGAAATCAACTATAAAAAAAATTTTTTTATTGAAAATAAGGAGCAACATTAAAAATTAAGCGAGCAGAAATTACTCCGTATATAGGGAGGCTGCCCTCTCCTCGACATCCTCTTCCTCGCTCTTAACGCTAAAGTTTTTCAGTTTTCTAAAAAAGCTTCTTATTCCAATTAAACTGTTCTTGTGTTTCATGAGTGGTTCTTCAAGAATTGAGACAAAAAGACAAACTTTAGCATAAAGAACGAGGTATTGAGGAGGGGACAGCCACCCTCATATACAGAGTAATTTTTGCTTGTTTTAAGTTTTAATGTTGCTTCTTTCTTTCGGTTGATAAAACTTGTTTATTTTTGTTTGGTTTCTGATCATTTTTCAAATAATGCTGGGAAACACGGTTACCTCCATAGAGAGGGAGCCGCGGGTATTCACCCTCCCTCCCACATAACAAATTCCTTTCTGGAAAGTTCCTCCCGCCTAGCCCCTCCCCAGAAATTCCGACCGGACAATTCCATCCTTGCTAAAAATCTCCCGCCCTGAAAATTTTCTGCGGACAAATCGGCCTGGAAAATTCCTCTCACTTACATTAAAAAAAAACTTGTTTTTTATTTAATTTTGATCGTTTTTCAAATCATGCTGGTGATCACCCATCCTTGGACAATTTTTCCTAAAGTCCCCCCCAATGGACAGTTACTCCTGTTGAAAATCCCTCAAACATTTTTCCCGCAGAAAATACACCCCCCTCCCTAACCCAGGGAAAAATACACCAGACATTTTCAACCTCGCTGACAATTTTCCCCGGAACATCTCGATATAGTCGCTGAAACATGCAAAATTGAGTCGCCAAAGAGAAAGTCAGACAAATAAATATAATTTCGTGTAGGAATTCTGGCAAATTCCTCCCATGCAAAATTTCGCCTGGAAAGTTCACCCCCCGGAAATTTCCCTCCCCGCGGAAAATTTTCCCCGTGGAAAATACCCCCTGCAGAACTCCCCCCCCGATAAATATATGTATAGTTCACAACAAGGCCATATCTAGGGGGGGGGGGTAGTGTTTGAACTCTCACAAAATTTTTGTCCCGACTCGTACAAACTAAACGAAAAATGCATATAAAAAGAATATTTGAAGCTTTATTGATGATTTTGGTACCCTCCCCCTAAAAAAAAATAACACTTTTTTGGCCCCTCGGAACAAAACTCCTGGTTACGTCCTTGCTACCCAATAACAAATACTATAATGGGCAAATTTCACACTTAGAGCCCTTACTCCAAGGGCTGTCGGGGGCTATCTCCTCATCACAGGAATACTCATTAGACTTTCAAATATGCTGGATAAAATAGCAATTCCGAAATTTTGATCGGATGACTTTGAGCAAAATCAAGGCATGGGAGGGGGCGTGCTCACCCACAAATTTTTTGGTCACTTAAAAAGGTCGCTAGAAGTTTAATTTTCGTTTGAATGACCCCTCTTCTGATCCTCTAGGACCATTTCTTCAATACGGTTACCCCCGGGGAGAAAAAAAATCAATAAAACACGTATCCGTGATCTTTTTTTCTGGCAAAAAATATAAATTCCGGATTTTTGAAGATATGAGCTTTCAACCTCAGCAAAATAGTTCTCTTATACGCTGAATCTGATTGTGTGATTTTAACTAGGATTCTTTAACTTTCTTCGGGGATTTTGTCCCTTTTTCGAAAATCAGGCAAATTTTCCCACGCTCGTAGGTTTTGATGAGTAAATTAAACTTAATGATGTTTATATATTTTGAATCAGCGTCAAAAATCATTTCTTTTGATGTATCTATTATTAATAAATTCTGATTTTTAGAATTACTATTGGGCCGAGTTGCTTACTTACTAACGGTTCGTTACTACGAACTGTTTGAAAAATATCTTCCTGGGTTATCCTGAAGGTTGGGCTGCATTAGCTGCTTATCTCATTACGCTTAATATACTGCCGATACACTTAATATACTGATTTATATTGTTATGATTTTCGCTGCTGCTCATGATAGTCATGATAGTTAGATGGAGTAAAAGTTTTTCCCTCGGCAGCACTTTCTTTTGCCTGTCGCCTTGCTCGTTAAAAACTAACACAAAACCCTGGTTTTCTGCATAAACTGCCTCGTCATGTCAGTATGTCTGAATTGTGTACTAACTTCCGTTTGCCAGTGCTTAAACAGCCTCATCTAGCTGCTCTTGGTTTTCTACACAAGCGTCTTCTGTCATCAGATGATAAGGTAGCTGTGCCCAGCTTTTGCGTCTTTTGTTGCGGATGTGGCAAATGTTGTATGGGCCTCCTATCCTGACATTGTCTATTCATTGTCATATTTTTCTTTGTCTATTGTTTATGATTTCTGTTTGATGGGTCGCTTGACCGAAATATAATTATTGAAATGAATTGAAACATAATTATCATTGTTTTTAAACAATAATTACTTTTATTTCATTTTTATCGTTATTGTTACAATTATGATCTGCAGATTTATAACAAAAATTTTGCAACCTCAGAAGTTGCTTCTTACTGACCTTTTTTAAGGACCCAAAAACAATATTGCTTCTGAGACAAACGCAAGATTCTTATTGACCAATCTTTAGATGCTAGAATAAAAGAACATTTTTTTTACTTCTGTTATGGCATACTGCTTGCTTTGTAAGCCCTATAAAGCCGCTTGCCCATGTCAATAAAAGTGAATGAAGTCATCTTTATGTTTCATATCGTCCAACATATTCTGAAAACAGGATACGGAAAAATTCTTATTTTTTATTACTAGATAAAAAAAAAAGAAAATTGTTTTCCGTGAAAGTAATATTGCCGTTAAGATTGCAAAATTCAGAAATCCCCTCAATATGAAACGAATTATCACCTCCCTCTACTACCACCCATAGGGATATCGCTATTTATGTTAAGGCTTAGCTTACACTTTATGTATATAAACTACAATTTTAAGCAACAAGTAAACAAAACAATTACAAATAACAAATGGTTTTATTCATAATATTTTTATAACTTTTTTTTTTTTTTTTTAGCAAAACACAAGCTTAACTTTAGCACAAAGAGCGGTAAGTATCAGGGGGGTTTGCGGACACCCTCATAGAGGCGTCAAATATGGTGGGACTTGGGGAATCTATTAAAATTTAGGCCAGCTGGTAGCAATTGAGTCCGTAAAATTGTGGTACAAGTTTCAATAATCTTATAGTAATTTTATCAATTCCTTGACTAAAATGCAGTTTTGCCAAATTTAGAACAATTTTGCCAAAATCTTGGTCTCAATAAGTAAATAATCAAAATTTCCAAACAGCAGCATAACTGGTCCCCCCCCACAAAAAAAAATAAATAACATCACGCAAGAGAAACCTTTGCTTTCTCGTGCTTCATGCAACTTATGAAAGTTTCAAGTTCCGACATTACTCTTCTTGTAAAGCTATTTTTTATTCTTAATTAATTTCTGTTTTAAATTTGATAACGAGTAAATAAAGGTGGAGCTTCTTTTTAAAATTAATTAAAAAAACTTTTTCCACAAAATAAGTTCTTCAAAGAAAAGTAAAGAAATCCATTAAACAAGAAATGAGCAGAAATAAAATCAAATAGTCGACCAAGCGTGAACCTACCACAAATCAGTATCGATAAATAAGTGAAACCCAAAAACGAACAGAAATTACAATAAATAACTAAGTCAAACTCAAAACGATCAGAAATTAAAAAAAGTTGGGCGCAAAACCCCTCTGCCTTCCCAAGGCCAGAACAAAATTTGCATTTTACTGAAAAAAATATAAATGTTTTTACTTTTATAACTTTAATAAATCAAATAATATTAACATATTGATTACTAAATATCAGTATACGTATATTAAACTGACAATGCACATTCATTTGTATTTTTTCAGTAAAGTGCAAATTATGTTCTGGACTTGGGAATGAGTAGGGGTTTTGAACAAAAAGTTTGTTTTTTTTTGGGGGGGGAGGCCTGCCCCTACGTAGGCTAGTTTTTAAAAATTTTCAGAAATTTTTAACAACATACACCCAGAGTACTGTTAACACCGAACAGACACGAATAGTACTGTTTAATTTAGTTTCATTAGCAGCCCCGAAAATTTGAACATAGTACCCTCAGTCGTTTTTGGGATATTGATGAGATGCCTTTTTGGGAATTAGCATTAACACGATGCATTTTGATTTAATCTTAAGGCAACATTTAGTTTTTAAACATAATGGGCAAATGGGAGGGTGGGCGTGGGAGGGGGATTATTTGCCCTCCAATCACTTTCGACTATTGAAAAGGGCATTAGCTCTTTCTATTTTCTATCGAATGAGCCCTTTTCAAAGTTTCCACGACAACTCCTTCGATACGAAGTGCCCTGGTCTAAACAACAATAACAACAAAAAATAATACATTATACCCACATCGATCTTTACTATAAAAATGTCAAGCCTTCCAATCACTTTCGACTATTAAAAAGGGCACTAGGCCTTTTGATTTCCAATCGAATGAACCCTTTTTGAAACGAAAACGCTTTCTATAAACACCCTATATTCCCCAAGGGCATAAATTACAACCCTTACCCTAAGGTCTGTTAGGTTGGTTGTCATCCTCTAAGACCGAATTTCCAGAACATTAAAGACGTTAAAGAAAATGAATATCTCAAAATTTTGATTGGATGTGCTTTGGGAATGGTGGGCGTGAAGGGGCGTTAGTCGCTCCCCAATCCCTTTCAAACTGATAAAAATGGCCCTAGCCCTTTCAATTTCCAATCAAATGAGCCGTTTTGAAGTTTTTACGAAAAAAACTTTCAATAAAGATCTTATATGCCCCCAGGGCATAACTTACAACCCTTGCCCTGAGTGCTGGGGGGGGGGTGTCATCCGCAAAGACCTAATTTCCAGTACTTTCTACTACGTTGAACAAAATGGCTATCTGAAAATTTTGATTGGATATATTTGGAGGAATGGTGGGCGTGAAAGGGAGGGTTAGTTACCCTCCAATCACTTTCGACTATTACAAAGGGCACTAGCCCTCTCAATTTCCAATTGAATGAGCCTCTTTTGAAGTTTTACGACAACTCTATCTATAAAAACCTTATATACCCCCAGGGCAGAACTTACAACCTTTGCCCTTTGGGCTCTGGACGGTTTGTCATCCTTGAATACATAATTTCCAGAACTTTCAACTATGTTGAACAAGATGGCTATCTCTAAACTTTGTTTGAATGTTTTCGGGGAAATGGTGGGCGTAAGAGGGGGGTTAGTTACTCTCCACTCGCTTTCGACTATTAAAAAGGGCAATTTCAATTTCCAATCAAATGAGCCCTTTTTGAAATTTCTATAACAACTTTCTATATAAACTTTATATACCCCAGGGCATAACATACAACCCTTGCACTAAGGGTTCTAAGGGGTTATCATCCTAAAAGACCTAATTTCAAGAACTTTCAACTACGTTGAACAAAATGGATATCTCAAAATTTTGATTGGATGTGTTTGGGAAAATGGTGGGCGTGAGAGGGGCTTTAGTCCCTCTCCAATCACATTCAACTATTAAAAAAGGCACTAGCCCTTTCAATTTCAAATTTAATGAGCCCTTTTGAAGTTTGTACGCTTTCAATAAAAACCTTATATGCCCGCAGTGCATAACTTATAACCCTTACCCTGAGGGATGTTGGGGGGGGGGGTTGTCATTCTTAAAGACCTAATTTCCAAAACTTTCAACTACGTTGAATAAAATGGCTATCTAAATATTGATTGGATGTGTTTGGGGAAAAGATCATTATATCTAAGACAGGCGTTACTAACCACGTGTATTCTGAAAAGAAATTTTGTTTCTATAATTTTTCTTTATTTTTAATAATCATATTCAGGTTCTTCCTCAATATGAGGAGTTTGACAACAAAAGCTCATTTAGTTCTATTTACTTTCTGCAATAAAATTGGTTTCCCTCAATATGAGGAAAGCTGCATCTGCCATCAAAAGCTCCTCTTTTTGCTCTAAAGTTGAACTTCTTTTAACCTGCTGGCTCCAAACCCCAGGGGTTCTCGAGCATTAGAAAAGGGGTAAAAGTTGGTCAAGAAAACTCACATTTATGAATTTTTTTTTTTATTATTATTACTTTCAATCAACTGTACGGACAAATACAAATACAAAAACTTAGAAAAGGGAACAAGTGTTTATGAATCAACAACTTGATTGCACATATTTATCAATTTATCAGAAAAAAAAGAAAAAAGAGGCAGCGAAAAATCAAATAATTAGGCTCAAGCTTTCATCTACTATGAGAGGTTGATGGTGGGTCACTTTTTTTAGTTTTTACAGCGATGTGGGAGGGATAGAAGTGCTCGAAAGAATGAGGAACAATGACTAAAAAAAAACTATCTTCCAATATTTGCCCGAAAACTTTTTAGAACACCGAAGTCAGGCCAGAATTGCCACTGATCACAGCTCCTCTTTTTGCTCTAAAGTTGAACTTCTTTTAACCTGCTGGCTCCAAACCCCAGGGGTTCTCGAGCATTAGAAAAGGGTAAAAGTTGGTCAAGAAAACTCACATTTATGAATTTTTTTTTTTATTATTATTACTTTCAATCAACTGTACGGACAAATACAAATACAAAAACTTAGAAAAGGGAACAAGTGTTTATGAATCAACAACTTGATTGCACATATTTATCAATTTATCAGAAAAAAAGAAAAAAGAGGCAGCGAAAAATCAAATAATTAGGCTCAAGCTTTCATCTACTATGAGAGGTTGATGGTGGGTCACTTTTTTTAGTTTTTACAGCGATGTGGGAGGGATAGAAGTGCTCGAAAGAATGAGGAACAATGACTAAAAAAAAACTATCTTCCAATATTTGCCCGAAAACTTTTTAGAACACCGAAGTCAGGCCAGAATTGCCACTCAGCAGCAAAAATGCTGGATCACAACGGTTTATTGAAATGCAACTTATCTTATTTTGTAATTATTATTTGTTTTTAAGCTAAACTTTTTTTTTAATGCTAGATGTATTAATTTATATGCAATAATATTGGCGAAGCTGTGCACTTTATAAAATTAATAAAAATAAAAAATACAAATATTTTTTCACTAAAATAAAAAAGCAAAAATAAAAAGACTACCAAGGAAAATAATTAATAATCTAAAAAAACACGAAATATTTTTCGGTAGCCTATAAGATTCTTCGGAATACAAACTCTGGGTCTGATTAGACTTCAAAAATTTTTTTTGTACATACATTTTTATGTGACTTTATTTTTTAATTTTGTCAAATTGAATGTCTTTAGTTTTCTTTAACACAATTTAACTGAAGTTCTGTTTCATTGAGAAACAAAAAATAAACAACAAGTTCTTTTATTGGTCAGAGTGGAAAAGTCGTTGCATTTAAAACAGATTATGCATATTCGTTTGATTCATTTCTTATTGATATACACAAATTTCAACTGTTTCACTATGTTAAAAACCTACCTTCTAAAGTAGCGAGTCCAAATATTTTTCCAAATCTAGAGAAGGGGTGTTTTTTCTTAGTTTTTTCAATGTAACACAAAAAAGCATTTTTTAATGAAAATACCGGAAAAAGGTTTTTTTGGTAAATAAAAACCGAAATAAAAACAAAATACCGAAAAAGGGCGATCATTTTATCGTCCTCCATCATCATGTCACTAACAATTTCTTATTACTGTTTATAGGATGATAACACAAAAGGATTGGGCTTTTTCTGTGCATTCTTGAAACTATGTTTTTTTCCCCTCTCGATCCATTAAAAACCTACATACCTATCAAAATTTTCTTATTTGGTTAAAAGTTTATTAAATTAGTCAGTAGCAAAATCAGAAATAAAAATGAGTGGAAAAAAACGAAGACACATCAGTGCTACCCATGCAAAAAAGTAATTTTTCTTGTTGTCCAAGGCGAGGGATTGTAATTACTCTATACAAGATTTTTGACCATGCTGATTCCAATTGTGTATTTTTTATGTGGTGCCATTTTCGAGGGGTCTCAGCCTCTTTTTCGAAATCGCCATAAGTTTGTTTTCGCAGTAAACTCTTACTTTTAAGATTAACCAAAATACTAGCTATCATTCCTGAATCAGTGACAGATTGCAATTTTTTCTCTTCAGGCGGTTTTTTTTCAAAGCGCGTGTTTCAGCTTTTGGTTACTATGGGATGTGATTCACTCTTTACTAGATTGCAGCTACTGCTGTAACCTTAATTTGTATATTGGTTTTACTCATGTCTTACTAATAAGAGACAAATTTTAAACTGTTTCACGATATTAAAAGCATACCTTCTAAAGTCGCGAGACATACTAGCATATATGACAGGATTCATTCCAGAATTGACCCATCCAAGCCAAGTTACAATGGGAAAGACTATCTCTGGATCACGTATACAACCATAGCATATTCCAGATAGTAGATTAGTCACAAAAAAAGGTAACCAGCATGCAATAAAAACACCCATGACAATCGCTAACGTTTTTGCTGCTTTCTTTTCTTTTGCCATTTTTGCAAATTTTCGACTTAAGTTAAAGTTGGCTTTAATTGTTGTTTTATTGCTCAAAGACTGGCAGCTGTCACATTGGAGTTGTCGATCTAACGGATGACTTGTTCCAAAACCATTCCTTCCACAAACAAAATCAAAGTCATCTGAAGGCGTAGTTGGTACACTCTTGCATGTCATTGGTTGCCCATTGCTTAGGATTGAAAAAGTTGGAGGTACTTGTTGAAAGATACGTGAGTTTGGGCACGAAGAATTGCTCCGGGGAGGACCTCCCCTATGCATTCTGAGTGTGAGATGTGACCCTTCTTCAACTACTGCCTTTATACCATTCTTTATACTCCTTGTTTGAGCTACTGCAGCCCGATATATGCGAAGATAAGTGAACACCATTACGATTAATGGAGCGTAAAAAGATATTATTGAACTAAATAAAAGGTAACCTATATCATCAGTAAAAAGACACTCATAAGGTCCAGAGGCTGGGCTCACGGCTCTCCACCACAAAATGGCTGGAAAAGAAATTAGACTAGAGCATATCCACACAATTGCAATCAATGAATATGCTTTTTTATTGTTCATTTTTGATGGATATGTAAATGGATCAGTTATAGCCCAGTATCGGTCAAGTGAAATAACACACAAGTTCAAAATACTGGCAGTACTTGCTAGAACGTCACAGCTGTGCCATATGTCACACCAAGCTTGACCAAAAGGCCATTGCTTATCAAGTGTTTCATGTGCAGCACTAAATGGCATCACAACACCTCCTACGAGACAATCAGCAACTGCCAGGGAAACAATAAAGTAGTTAGTCACAGTATGTAAGTAGTATTCACGATACACTGCACATATCACAAGCATATTTCCGAATACTGTTGCAATACAAAAGAATGATAATATTACCGCAAGAAGTAAATTTTCATATTGATATAATATTTCATAGTCCATGTGAAGCGTTTCGTTCTGAAGGCTTTTATTATTGTAGGTATAATTTTCTATAGAAACAAGGAAACTGTCGTAAGTTCCATAGTCCATTTCTGAAACTTGCTGTTTACTCACAGGCCGGCCTAACTGAAAATTCTGGCAAGGTAGTCGATCTCTCCAAATGTCAAATCTCTGCCATTTTTATGTCTAGCTTGTCTCTTGATAACAATTTCATAAAAATTTCCATAGTCCCCTGAACGTACTCCTGAATTCGGAAAATTCAGAGGTATTTCCTGAAAAAGACAAGAAGCTGAAAGATTTTAATTGAGAGCCACTCCAATCAAAGCCATTAAAATAATAAAAAAAAATACAAAGCAAAAAGGCGAACAGCAATTGAGTTGCTTACTATAAAGGGTAAGAAGCAACATAGATAAGCTCAAAAACGAGAAGAAAGCATGCATTTATGGCTAATATTTTACAAGATAAATCCGTGAATTATAATTCCGTTTCAGAAACTTAGGCTCAGTTACCCCAATGATCAGCTTAGGCTGGCTGTCACCATTACTCACCCCCCCCCCTGAGAACCTTGTATCTATACACAGAGTAGGCCTTTGTTTATTTAATCATGGTGTTGATCTTTATTTTGGATGTTAAATACATGACAATTTTGATTATTTTTGTTTATATTAATTATACCTTAAAAAGATATTGCCGAATTATCGGCAATGCGTACCACTCGAAAGGCACACATTTCGAGGCTGCACTTTTCCTCCCATAAAAAAAACTGTCATAAAAGTTTCAACTTGATTTCCCACCCATGAAATTAAACAAAACAGAGCAGATTACCAAAACTATAGCTCTGGAAAACTCATATGTGAAGAAAATAGATTCCCCTCCGTGGTCCTGTAGAAAAAGAAAAAAAACCGTAGCCCTGAGAAGGGAAGTTTGAAAATAAACTTATTTCTATTGCTCATAACTGTGTACTTTTGATAAATGTGTCGTGGCGTTGCCAGAGCAAAGTGGCATATAAAAAAAAATAACCTCTTTGTTCCCATCTCCAAGGCAAAGAAAGCTAGAAAGCACAAGACAACATCACTAAACTCGCAATTATTGAAATATCTTGGAGGCTTAGAGTCTCCCATTACGGTTGCAGCAGTAGCAGCTACCTAACAAAGAGTGATTCTTGGCCCTTACTAATCAATATTTTAAAGTTTGTTTTCAAAACAATTGTCTACGAAAAACAGATTCCCAATTGACGCTAATTCGGGCCAAATAACTATTATACAGATTAAAGAGAATAATAATTTTGAACAATGAAACAAAAATTTTTCCAAGAAATTCTCAGTTTTCCCCCAAAACTATGAAAATTATTTCTCAAAAATTGTATTTCTTTATTTATTATTTATGCCTTCTAATTTCTTCTTCTCCTTATTTAAATTTAAAGAGAAAATACAACAAGGAGATTTATGAAAAGAATATATATATATATATATATATATATATATATATATATATATATATATATATATATATATATATATATATATATATATTATATATATATATATATATATAATATATATATATATATATATATATATATATATATATATATATATATATATATATATTATATATATATATATATATATATATATATATATATATATATATATATATATATGTATACATTTATTTTTCTTATGGAAAGAAAATTTATTTCTTTATTTCTCAAAAAAACTGAAAAATAAATTTCGAAAGAAAATATTTTCGAGAATTTCAAAAAAAGTCTGAAACCTCTCAAACATGACGAACCCTCAATAAGAAATCAAATGCAAAATATTGAAATTTCCATCGTCATAAACACGTTGACTAGAGGTTCAGTGCCCCCCCCCTTGACAATCTAAGAGAATCCTGTTTTTTACTGATAGCACTAATATGTTCCTTTTTTCCCCGGCACCAGCAGGCTACTGGAAAATCTTATCGAAATGGCCGAGGGATCAAATCTTATATTGGCTTCTTGCAAATATCTTCAGGCAAATGGTAGCCAAGCTGACTGCTGAACTTTTTCAGTCCAACCCAATTAATATGTTTCTGAGTATTGTGTGCTATTACGTTTTGTTTCCCTGAATTAACACAGAAAAAGGTCTATTAAACTTGACTTTCGAATTAACAGCAAGTTTATCCAGGTTTGTTATTCAAATTTTAATGTAATTTTTTAACAAAACTTACAAAATAACGATGTTCAAGCTAATTATTCAGGTTTTATGTAAAAACCTAAAAAACTGAAAATGAGTAAAAATTGCTTAAATTTTTTTATCTAATGGAATAAAAGAGTGAAATTGAAATTTAATTAAAAAAAATATAGTGCTTCATGGCGTAAGAAACATTTATTCATAGAATTATTGCAAACAAAGCAATTAATTATATTTCCCTATGTTTTCTATGATTAGGCAAAACTAGTGCTTTGCTGAAGACACAAAACAATACAGGATATTTTCGTGTAATAGAAATCTGTAGTGCTTTGTGATTTTTGTACAATTTTAAAAGAAAACACTGCAGTTTCTTATACATGCTTTTGCATTTTTAGTAACGTTCTAGTTTTACAATATCCTATAAACATAGAGAGTGTCATCAATCGATTTACTTTTACTACTTATGGATAGACGTTTCAGGGGCTGCGAAGGAATAGTTTTTCGTTCGTTTTAAGTTTCGACTACGATCTTTACTTCTATCAGAAAACCTTGCTGTTTGAAATTATTTATATAAATTAAGATAAATATTCAATGGACATGGAAAATTCTTTGGTCCGCAACAACTTCACGTAATGTCTATTTTCTGAAAGAAACTCATTTTTACAAATAGTCATATTGAAACTTGAGGAAAGCTTCTTTACGTGGAAAATTGATAGCACAGCAATATGCATAGAAATCTTCTATTACTGGTCACAAAAACTTGTTCTTATGTGTAAGGATACATAATATTCGTCAACGTTTTCCTGTTATGGTCGATATGCAAACGTATACTATTCCTTCAGTAGAAAAGGAGGAAACTAGAACTATGTCCAGGAAACATTTTCTGAAAGGCACATTTTCCATTTCCATTTTCAATATCCGTGTTCCATAGCCATATTTGTCTCAAAACACGAAAAAACCTTAGAAATGTCGAGACTCGTTCCACTCCTATGCACCATTTTCCATTTGGCATTATGCTGCTTCTGGTGATCCCAAATTAATTCATTGGCCATCAGCGGCATTCTAAGTAACATCTTGCCTCTTGAATATTTAGATAAGAGTGACAACTTGAGCCAGGATCTACTGTTCCCTTATATTCCATTGAAGTCAAGATAAAGCAAATAACAAACAAATTTATGGAACAACGAAATTAAAAGAAGAGATACAATTTGAAAATATATCTTAGACAATATCAACAACTTCGGTGTAAACGAAAAAACATCAATATAAGAAAGAAGAACCAGAAAATAGAAGCTAAAAAGGAATGAAGTAGAAGTCCAAAGCAAACTGAGATATTAGCTTATAATGTCTTAATTTTCAGCCAAAGATAATTTTTATTAGGATCTCACTTAGTTTCTCTTCTAAGGAGGTTAGGAGGGGTACTATAGACAAGGGTGAATTGTAAACCTCCAGTTATGGGTTTTGGACCATGGAGATTATAATGGTATACTTTTTATGCCTCCCAGCCCTTATAATTTAGACACTGCAGCAAAAAGTTCGATTTTTGGTGCCAAGTGACACTTTACGAGGGCGTTTTCAAGACGAGTTTACAGAGATTACGTAGGTCTGATCAAAGGCCTAGATAAGATCCATTACATATCTTTCTATGATGTTGTAGCAGCCTGCTAATTGTATAGACAGGAGACAAATTACTTACTAAGGGGGACTTACTTACTAAGGGGGACGGAAGGCGGAATACACAATGTGTAGGATTTCAAACCTACGGTTAAGGCTTTCCGACCATAGATATTATAATGGGACCCATACACTGCTTCCCAGCCTCTCCACTCGACAGATGACGTTAAAAATTATCAGTTTTTTTCTGTCACAGGGCCCTTAAAAATGGAGTTATCGAGACGAATTAAAAAAAAAACATGTAGGTATGTTTGGCAGCTTTTAAACGAGCCATTACACATATCTCTACGATAGCCTGCTAGCCTTGGTAGAAAAAAGAAAACGCATCAGTGCTACCCATGTGAAAAAAGGATTTTCCTTTTTGTTCAAGGTGGGAGGCTTTAATAGTCTTAAGGTGGTCTCTGATGATGGTAATTCCAATGGTGCACTTTCCATTTCAATCTGGCGCCGTATACATCCAAGCTCTTTATCGAAATTCCCATAAATTTGATTTTACAATACTTTTTACTGTTAAGATTAATTGATATACTAATTACCATTCCTGAATAAGCTTCAAATAGAGTTTTTTCTCATTTGACACTTTTATTTTACAAAACGCCTTTTTAACCATTCGTTTACTTTGGGCCATGTTTGGCTATTTATTAGATTACAGCTTTCGCTACAGCAATGGTTGTCATTGCTATCCAGCTCATACGGCTGGATAAAAATCAAAACTTTATTGATACTTTTTGTTCTTCGTTTTTTTTTAACAGACAAAAGATTGAAATGGCAAGAACACTAATTTGTTCCTGGGTATTTTCAATTAACAATTTGAACAAATTTGAACACGGCTAACTCACCAAATCTCGCACGGAATGCGATAATGGCAGAGCAGTTGACCCTATTTTTTTTTAGCCACAGCTTACACTGCTTTTGACGCTATAACCACGTATATGCCTTATTTTACTTTATTACAAAAAAGTGTAGTTTAAAAACATATCAAAATAAAGGCATCTAAAGTAGTCCTTATTACAGCCTATCATGCTAAATTTTTAGCTTACATGGTTTCCTCTTCATTGTTTGAATGGTTACAAATACGAAAAAGCATCTCAATATCTTCGCAATGGGCATTAAAATATGGTCCAAATCGAAATACATGATAACCCCTTACCTAATATTGGTTTGAACCCCAATCCCCCACCTCCTTATTCGAAACAAATGGTCTTAACCATAACAAGTACGGGATCAAGCTTTCTCGTTGCTTAAAATTTTCGACTGGACCAAATAAAACACCTAAAAAAAACGTTCTAGGCTGGTACCGATCTCCTGACTCAATGCCTTCGACTGGGAGTGCAATGTGTGGTTGGGGGCAAATCATCCGACGCTTCCCGTGTTCCCCCCCCCCCCCCTTAAAAAAAACAAAAAACTTCACTTTAAAGTTATACATAAGCAAGCTCATCTAGTTACGGACGGAATACACAACTGGTACTATAGTCATGTGCAATTCTGCTTTTATCCACAAGTATTACTACTCAGGCATGAGGTTGTATTGCTATTAACTTGGCACAGATACACTGCTTTTGGTAGGCAACTACAATTATAATCTGTATTTTTAACTCTTAATCCAAATTGGTAAAATGTCTAGATTTTTTACTTCGGAGACTCAGATTCCTCTCATAATATTTGACTTCAAAACCTTATATATACTAAACTTATTTCTTAAATTGTTTAATTTTTACGTTTTGGAATTAGATGGTCATGAATAATATATGTATTTCAAATATTAGCAGGCTTATAGAATTTAAAACTAACCCTAACACGGAGGACTGTGCAATCCCTATCTAAGATCGACTAAACCCCCTCCAATCCCCCTTAATGGAATTTATTAATCCAAACTCAAGCAAATACTAAGCCAAGACTTCTGACCATAAAATATTTACGACTTGACCTTTCATGGTAACTTCGTACAAGTTTCCAATTCAGGGTTTGAAATTAAGACGAAAGCAAAGAAACGTGAGATATTCAAGCCAAGATGCACTGCTATTAAGTGTTTTCCCACTTTTAAAAATCGATACAAAGACTGGATAAATGAATCAAGAAACTGGATTAATAAAAAAAAAATGATTCATAGGGCTTTCGTATATCAAGGTGACAATTCAGCACGTTCTGTATCAGAAGGGAGAAGTTTGGGTCTCAAAAGGGTAGCACATTAGTGGCAATTTGGGAACAATCTATGGCAGCAGAGGTGACTTTAAGGGTAGCAACTAGACCAATACGTCAAGTCCTGCACCTGAGTGGGCCTTCGCAATATAATGTTTTGTCACCTTTATTTCACGATGCAAATATGTAAGGACTTTGCAACACATCATAGGATAATTCGGCCTAGAAACAGGAAGCAAAACACGGCAATTCGGAAACAACACTAGTCTATCAGAAAAAATATTTTTTTTTCAGGCCCTATTAATTTAAAAAAAGGAAAAAATTGTAATAATTATGAGGTAACACAATTAAAAAAAAAGGCTAAACCGACAACTTTGTTAAAATTATGAGAAATTAAATGAAAATGGAAAAAAATCATAGGATTTTGAGGTTTGTCGATTCTGGACATCTTCTGTGTATATGCACACGACGCACTTCTTTGAATTAGTTTCCCTTGTAAGTAATTCCATAAAATATTTTCTTATTTATTGCAATAGATTCCTTTAGTTTTATTATTATAGTTAGCAATTGTGTGCTTAGTATGGTCTTTGCTGTATTTATTATATATTCACGAATGTAAATAGCCAACTCGGCGTTTGATTTTTTGAAAGACTACAATTTTTGCCTTTCATTTTTATTATATATATATATATATATATATAATATATATATATATATATATATATATATATATATATATAATATATATATATATATATATATATATATATATATATATATATATATATATATATATATATATATATATATATATATATATATATTATATATATATATATATATATATATATATATGTGTGTGTGTGTGTGTGTGTGTATGTGTGTGTGTGTGCATACAGCCAACTTGATTTCTTTTAATGGTTGAAATAGTTGCCTCTTATTATTATTATTATTATTATTATTACTATTGACAATTGTAAGTTTTGTAGTGTTCTTGATTGTTTTTTATTATATGTAGGCTACATGTGTGTAATAAGAAATTTTGTCTTGAGATGTGTCAGTTTTCTTGTTTATTGTTTGAAAATGTCATCAAAAATGTCACTAACATAACTATTCCAGAGTAGCTTAATTTCCAAAATGGAGACATACTATAGAGAATCGTCAATGACCTAATTCCCTCTCATATTATCCAGCATTACTACTAGCAGGACACTATAGTTTCAACTGGTAAGCACATTTTCAATCGGTGAATATAGAGAGAAATCTTCTGAAACCTCTTAGAAAAGATATATGCGCCGTGAGAAGGACTTACATAGATTCATTTGATATTTAACAAGCAACTAAAATAAGGATTATGCAGTTTGCTTAGTAGAATTATGAGATCAAGATTGCAATGGGCATTTAATGCATCGATATTTTGCCGTTAACTACTTTTGCAAATATAGTCCGCGGGATACAAGGAAAGATGCAGAACCTTTAGATGACATTTAAATGTCAGATCTTTCCAAGGGATAATCCCAGGACACATAAAAAGACATAAAAAAAAGATCCTCACTTTGCAAAAGAAGTTTTGGTACTTATGTATTATGCTGATCACCCTCAAAAAGTGAAGTTAGGTTAATCCTAATGAAATATACCAAAATATGATGAAAATATAATATTTTCTGAACACAATTACGTAAAGTGCAGCATAAAATTATGGAACGCAGGCCGCCTAGAACGCATTATACTAAATACCTAACCTAAGCAAAATACCATGTCTATATATTAAATATTTAATTAAAATGCATCTACTACGTAGTTTTTTTCACTGAGCCAAAGCTACTTGTCTCCTAATAAAGATAGCTAAACCAGTTTTTGTCAGATTTTGTAGATCAACATTCTTGAGTGTGTTCTGTATAGTGTGTTCTGTAATAAATACCGAAGATCATTTCGGACAATAAAAGTCTATGTCAGCATCAAAGGTGAAACATGGGCGTCAATTCACGAATATTTAGGGAGGTACAAAATGTTCTTTTCAAAATCTATTTGGGGGGGGGGGCAATTCAACCCGTGTTCGCTCCAATTAACGCGCCTGAGGCGAAACTATACAAAATCATACGGACAAATATGGACAAGTTCATGGACAATTATAATCTTCGTCGTCGTTAAGGCGAAACCCCGACTATCAGTAGTTCGATGACCGTGTCTCAAAGTGAAACATATTATTCCTTTGTATATTTTAATAATATTCTATATGATAATATAAAGCATATCATAATAGCATAATCATACTGCATTTGTCATAGGCAGCGCACTAGCGCTGCCTAAGTAAAGAAAGTTGTGGGCACAATGTGTTTTTTTTTTTCTTCAGCCGGGCACTTCGCATCGAAGGAGTTGTCGTAGAAACTTCGAAAAGGGCTCATTCGATTGGAAATTGGAGTGGCTAGTACCCTTTTTAATAGTCGAAAGTTATTGGAGGGCAACTAGACCCCCCCCCCTACACCCATCATTCCCCCAAACACATCCAATAAAAATTTTGAGACAGTAATTTTGTTCAGCGTAGTTGTTTTCCAGATAGAAAATATGTTTTTGAGGAGGACATTCCCCCAAAACCCTCGGGGCAAGGGTTTTAAGCTATGCCCTGGGGACATATAAGGTTTTTATAGAAGGTGTTGTCGTAGAAACTTCCAAAAAGGCTCATTTGATTGGAAATTCAAAGGGCTAGTGCCCTTTTTAATAGTCGAAAGTGATTGGAGGGCAACTAGCCACCCCCCCACGCTCATCATTTCCCCAAACACATCCAATCAAATTTTTAAGATAGCGATTTTGTTCAGCGTAGTTGGTTTCCAGATAGAAAATATGTTTGAGGAGGACACTCCCCCACAGCCCTCAGGGCAAGGGTTTTAAGTTATGCTCTGGGAGCATATAAGGTTTTTAAAGAAGGCGTTGTCGTAGAAACTTAAAAAAAACCTCATTCGATTGGAAACTCAAAGGGCTAGTGCCCTTTTTAATAGTCGAAAGTGATTGGAGGGCAACTAGCCCCCCTCCCCATACCCATCATACCCCAAACACATCCAATAAAAATTGTGAGATAGCCATTTTGTTCAGCATAGTTGATTTCCAGATAGAAAATATATTTTCAAGGAGTACACTCCCCCACAACCCTCAGGGCAAGGATTACAAGTTATGCCCTGGGGGCATATAAGCTTTTATGGAAATCTTGTAAAAGTCGTAGAAACTTGAAAAAGAGCTCATTCCATCTGAAATTCAAAGGGATAGTACCCCTTTTAATAGTAGGAAGTGATTTGAGGGCAACTAACCCCCCTCTCACGCCCACCTTTTCCCCAAACACATCCAATCAAAATTTTTAGATAGCCATTTTATTCAATGTAGTTGAAAGTTTTGGAAATTAGATCTTTAAGGATGACAACCCCTTCCCACACAGCCCTCTGGGCAAGGGTTGTAAGTTATGCCCCGGGGCATATAAGGTTTTTATTGAAAGCGTTGTCTTATAAACTTCAAAAGGGCTCATTCAATTGGAAATTGAAAGGGCTAGTGCCTTTTTTAATAGTTGAAAGTGTTTGGATAGCGACTAACGCCCCTCTCACGCCCACCATTTTCCAAAACGCATCCAATCAAAATTTTGCTATATCCATTTTGTTCAACGTCGTTGGACGTTCTAGAAATTAGGTTAACCCCTTCAAAGCCCTCAGTGCAAGGGTTGTAATATATGCCCTGGGGGTAAATAAGGTTTATATAGAAAGTTGTTGTATAAATCATAGGCAGCAGGATCGCGCTGCCTAAGTAATGAACTGGGACACTCGAGAATGAGACAAGAAACGGGGACTAAGTAAAAAGGAGGACACTCCCCCACAACCCTCTGGGCAAGGGTTTTAATTTATTCCCTGGGGGCATATAAGAACGATGTTGGCATAATGTATTATTTATTAATTTTTTCCTTTAGAGCAGGGCACTTCGTATCGAAGAAGTTGGCGTAGAAACTTCGAAAAGCGCTCATTCAATTGGAAATTTGAGTGGCTTGTGCCCTTTTTAATGCTCAAAAGTGATTAGAAGGCGACTAACACCCCTTTCACGCCCACCACTTCCCGAAAACACATCCAATTCAAATTTTTAGATAGCCATTTTTTTCAGCGTAGTTGATTTCCAGATAGAAATTATGTTTTGAGGACAGGCCCCCACAGCCCTTAGGGCAAGGGTTGTAAGTTATGCCCTGGGACATATAAAGTTTTTTATAGAAGGCGTTGTCGTAAAAACTTTAAAGGGGCTGATTTGATTGGAAATTCAAAGAGCTAGTGCCCTTTTTAATAGTCGAAAGCGATTAGAGGGCAACTATCCCGCCTCTCACGCCCACCATTTCCCCAAACACATCTAATCAAAATTTTGAGATAGCCATGTTGTTTAACGTATTTGAAAGTTCTGGGAATTTTGTCTTAGAGGATGACAACCAACCTAAGAGACCTTAGGGTAAGGGTTGTAATTTATACCCTTGGGGCATATAAGGGGTTTATAGAAAGTGTTGTCGTTTCCAAAAGAGCTCTTTCGATTGGAAATCGAAAGGCCTAGTGCCCTTTTTAATAGTCGAAAGGGATTGGAAGGCCTGACATTTTTATAGTAAAGATCAAAGTGAGTATAATGTATTTTTTTTGTTGTTATTGTTGTTTAGACCAGGGCACTTCGTATCGAAGGAGTTATCGTGGGAAGTTCGAAAAGGGTCATTCGATTGAAAATAGAAAGGGCTGATGACCTTTTTAATAGTCGAAAGTGATTTGAGGGCAACTAATCCCCCTTCCACTCCCACCTCCCACACCAACCCTCCCAGTTCTGCTTTTAAAATTTAACCAAACGAAAATAGCGTAAGTGTATCCAAGCTATCCAAGAAAGTAAACAGATTTTTTTTTGCAAATGGTATCATGTTTTCCATTTTAGGTCAACTAGAGGAGGTACAAAACTAAATTAAACAGTACTATTTGTATCCAGATTTTTAAAAAGATGTATGTTGTTAAAAATTGCTGAAAATTTTTCTCCAGCATACAAATAGCAGGCCAAACTATAAAGTCTTAAAAAACGAAAAGATTGAAAGTATTATTTTCTTTTTCCCTGAAAAGGCTATGTCAATATAAAACGAACAGAAATTAATTTAAAAAAAATTTCCACAAAATAAGTTTTTCAAGGAAGAGTGAAGAACTCCATTAAACAAAAAATGAGCAAAAATAAAATCAAATAATCTACCAAGCGTGAAACTACCACAAATCAGCATCGATAAATGAATGGTTTCCTCAATTCTAGGAGCTGTAAACTTTATTCCAAAACGAACAGAAATTACAATAATTAACCGAGTCAAACTCAAAACGAACAGAAATTAACATAAGTTGGGCGTGAAACCCCTATGCCTTCCCAAGGCCAGAAAAAAAAAACTTACACTTTACTGAAAAAATACAAATGAATGTGCATTGTCAAATTAATATACATATACCGATATTTAGTAATCAAAATGTTAATATTATTGTATTTATTTAAGTTATAAAAGTAAAAACATTTATATTTTTTCAGTAAAGTGCAAATTTTGTTCTGGCCTTGGGAAGGCATAGGGGTTTTGCGCCCAACTTGGAAACCTAAAGGAAGCTAGAGAAGGAATTAGACCAACCAAGCTAGACTGCTGAGCAGAATCAGATAGGCTGAAAATATTAGAATAACAGAAAATATCACGCCTAATCTTTGGAAATAACCATTCCGTGCTTCAAAATGCTGAAGAAGATTTGTTAAATGTTTTCCAATGGGATTGTCTAAGGTTAGTGTTAGGCATTGGTTTGGCTTACCTTACATTAAACAGTAAAGCTGAACAAAAAATTGGGTTATAATTCATTTTATAGGGCTATAGTGACAGAAATGTTAAAGTAGCTAGAGCCCGTTTTACGGATGGATGCCAAAGATTGGGATTTCTGGCCATTTATCTAGGGCCAAACGAAAAGCGTGTAGTCCCTGAAAGGGGTGGGTTACAATAAAGGATTGACAAGAAAATGGAAAACAAAGCGAGTGAAGCTTTAAGAAAATTGGGAAGCAGGAGGAACATGTACATCTGTGTTGGCTGCAGGCTGCCTGGTACTGGAGTGAGTTTTTAGCAGTGGTAGTCGTCGCAGTAGCAGTATATTTTGCATGATGGTGTGAACAGACTTTTATTTTATTTTGTCATCGTTTCGTAGATAGGACATAAAATGCGTTTTATATATCAAAATGTTGTATAAGTGTCTCACAGTTCCAACGACTACATAAAAGCTAATTTGCCGATTAAAAAAAAAAAAAAAAAAAAAAAAAAAAAAAAAAAAAAAAAAAAAAAAAAAAAAAAAAAAAAAAAAAAAAAAAAAAACTGATAGTGACTTTTGGAACAAATACACAGCAATTGTAGACTGAAAAGATTGGGGTCTCTTGGGCCTCGATTCCTCCCTTAATATCAATATTTTTGCTTATTTTTTTCCATATTTGTCACATAATTACTCTGTATTTGCGAGTGACTTTGAAAGACTTGAGCCCCAACCCCGACCCCAAAATGTAAGCCCATTCCTAAAAAGTCCTTCGCTTGTACCTGTCTCCAGCACTTCTTAATCCACCAGCAGTCCATAGCTGCTCAGTATTTAAAGTTTGATTGACGTTATTTCAATGAACATTTCTGAATTTAGCAGTACTTGTTCAGTACCATGACCAAACTGTGAAGTAATCTATTAAAAATGGCAGGTCTATCAAACAGTTCGTGGCAACGAACTGTAAGTAAAGAGCGACCCGGCTCAATAGCAACCAAAACTCTAAAATACGGAGTTTTGATACCAATAGATACATCAAAAGAATCAAATTTTTATGCTGATTTGAAATATATAAGTTTCATCACGTTTAGTCTTACCTATCAAAAGCTGAGCACCTGAGAAAATTTGCCTTATTTTCGAAAAAAACGAGAAACCCCCCTAAAAGTCATAGAACTTTAATGAAAATCACACCATCAGATTCAGCGTATTAGAGAACCCTATAATAGAAGTTTCAAGCTCCTATCTGCAAAAATGTGGAATTTTGTAGTTTTAGCCAGAAGAAAGATCACGGATGTGTGTTTAGGCCTATTTATTTTTCTTTCCGGGGGTGATCGTATCGACCCAGTGGTCCTAGAATATCACGGGAGGGCTCACTCGAACGGAAATTAAAAGTTATAGTGCCATTTTTAAGTGACCAAAAAAAATGGAGGACAATTAGGCCCCCTCCCACGCTCGTCCTTTTCCCAAAGTCACCTGATCAAAATTTTGGGATACCATTTTGTTCAGCATGGTCGAAAAATACAATAACTATATCTTGGAGGATGACTTAATCCCCATAGTCCCCGGAGGAAGATCTGCAAGTTATGAACTTTGCCCAATGTTTACATATAGTATTGGTTATAGGGAAGTATACAGAAGTTTTCAAGGATAATTTTTTCTAGTAGTTTGGGGGGGGGTGGATCGGGGGTTACGTGGGAGGATCTTTTCATGGAGGAAGTTTTCATGGGGAAGGGACATTGCTATGAAGGGGGCACCGGATTTCCCGGCTTTATTTAAAAAATGATCAGAAATTAAATAAAAAAAAATAATTTTTTCAACTGAAAGCAAGGAGCAACATCAAAACTTCAAACGAACAGAAATTATAATGCATATGATTGGGTTCGCCCTCTAGTCATTACATTGCGCTTTACGCTAAAGTTTTTTTTTGTACTTTTATCAGAGCTATTTATTCTAATTAACAGCCATTGTGATTAAGGGGTCATTCTTTTAGAATTGGAACAAAATTTGAACTTTAGCATAAAGAGCGAGGTATTGACTAGGGGGCGAACCCCCCAATATAACGAACCCCCTAATATACGTAATAAAAATATACGAATATAGACGTTAATTACGTAAGATAATTCGTATGTTACGTCAGAATAAGATTTCGAGAAAGCCATTTAGCCAAAAAAAAGTAAAATTAACATGGAAATTTCGTTTCAATTATTCATGTAAGGTGAGCCAAAATCAAAGCTGCATTAATTCAAAAACATTCAGAAATTAAATAAAAAACAAGTTTTTTTTAACTGAAAGTAAGGAGCAACATTAAAACTTAAAACGAACAGAAATTATTCCATATATGAAAGAGGCTGTCCCCTCCTCAATGCCTCGCTCTTTATGCTAAAGTTTTTTATTTAAAAAAAAATAGAGTTGTGAGTAAGGATCAAATTTTAGCGTAAAGAGCGAGGTGATCAGGAGGGGACAGCCCCTTTCATATATAGAATAATTTCTTTTTGGTTTTAAGTTTTAATATCGCTCCTTACTTTCAGTTAAAAAAAACCTTTACTTAAACTTTTTTTAAAAACGTTTTTTAACTGAATATAATACAAGAATGTATGTATTACGTAACAGTTTGAATGTTTAGGAGGGTGAACATAGAAATTCGGGAACATATGAGTTTAGGAACATTTTCATTTCTTAATTATATTATAGTTTGTAACATACAACTAAAAGTGTCATTGGCGCAGGGCACTAGAACTGGTTCATGTTACAAAATGCTAAAATATATAAAAAAAAAAAATGCTAACTATATTTAAAGGAAAGTGGCAGAATTATTCCTTGGTATTAACCTGAAAAAGGAACTATTCACAGTCTCTCACTTCTCACTAATTTTGGTCGAGAGCAGGAACCAATTCTGGTTGGTGCAAAGACGAAAAATTTTTAGGAACCCTTACTGCAGACATATTGAGTTGAGTAACTACAATAGGCATAACCAAAGCACTGGGCCTTACCTTCCAGTCCTAACTTCGTTGAAACCCTGCAAACTCTCATGGACTTTTGACTCAGGGTCTTTTGAAAGCAAAAATCTACATATCTCCCCTCCACAGAAAGTGGATGAGGGAAGGGATCCTCCCCCTAAAAAAGAACCTCTTTTACCGCCCGGTTTGGTGAAGATTCTTTTTCTCATGCTTGAGGACGCCCTTCCCCACAGGGTTCAGAGTCCAAATATGGACTCTGAAAAGACACTTCCAAGTCACCTGATTTTACTTCCCCTCTGTTTGATCGAGTCTCAACAACCCTTCTGATCAAGTGCAGGCCTCGAAATGACACGAAGGGGATGTTACACTAAGTTTCCACCAATGTTGTTGAAACGGATAGTCAGTTCACCCGACACAGGTCCAAGGATTTTTCCTAGTGTGCTTGCCTACCTTGACTCATATTATTAGGCATTAATATTCTTTGAATCAAGTTGATAATGTTTTGGCAAAATCAAAAATACTCTAAGATTTACCTAGTTATTCTTAAGAATATCTAGTTGACATGATTTGCCTGGGATGACTTTAAAAATTAAACAGTCTGTGTTGTAGATTATAATTGCTTGTCAATTAAAACGCAATGATGCGCCTGAAATGACCTGAGAGTAGTTTGGCAAAATTTGTGTTAGATGATATTTCCGTTGAAATAGAGTCGGGAGCTGTTTCGAGCATGCCTACATTATTTTACCTTGTTGATTTGACTCAATCTGTCTTCCCCTGAAAGCTTAGAAAGTTTATTTACTACTGACACTCGGCCAAGTGCTTGACAAATGAGGCAAATTAGTTATCAAGCTTTAAACATCCGTAGCATGACATGACATTTTATTTTGAGGGACAGAATTGAATAAAAATGGAGCACTTTGACAAAGTCCAATGTCACGATTTCTGCCAAGGATGAAGATAAATCACACTTTTAAATGTCATACAGTCATTTTTCTGAACCCATATGTCCTTGATCAGACTTTTTCTTTAGAACCACACAAAAAAAGCGATAGCCAATTGGTTTTTTTTTATATTTTCTCATGTTAAAAAGTTGCACCAAAATTAATGAATGAAATTGCCTTGTTTTCATCGCATGAAGATCATTTAATTTTTACCATCAATGAGTGAATTTGCTGAATAACTCAATATGCTTTTATATACTTCTATTTATTTTCTTTGTTGAGTTTAGAATAATTTAAGATCTCATTCAGAATGTTTGAATTCCAAAAACCTGCGGCTGGCCGAAAATTAGGAAATCGTGGTGATGGGGTCTAAAGGGTCAAATAGATCCAAAAATGGACGACGAATTTTCTCCAAAATTTTTGGCATCAAAGGAGTTAAGAGTGAGCATTGGAAAAGCAGCTACACTTACGAATGAGCCACTTGTATAATGAGTCAATTTAGCACCATTTTGGGAGCGAAGAACTTGATTACACTAAAATAACTGCTCGCTGATAAAATACAACTAGCTCTACATAATGGAGAAGAGATTTGGGGAATCAGCCCTGTAAAGCAAATAGAGTCTTATTAACTTTAATATTTCAAGCAAATACATGACCTAAATGCACTCATTAGTCTAAGCATAGGCAAAAAAAAGACATTTTTGGGACAGTAATTTATGCCAGGTAACCAACCACTAATATATCAAACAGTTCGTGGTAACGAACTGTAAGTAAGGAGTGACCCGGCTCAATGGTAACCGAAACTCTAGAAAACGGGTTTTTGATACCAATAGATACATCAAAAGAATCAGATTTCAATGCTGATTTCAAATATATAACTTTCATCAAAGTTATATATTAGCGTAAAGTTTTTAGCGTAAAGAGCGAGGCGTTGAGGAGGGGACAGCCCCTTTCATATACGGAATAATTTCTGTTCGTTTTAAGTTTTAATGTCGCTCCTTACTTTCAGTTTAAAAAACTTGTTTTTTTTAGTTAATCAGAATATGGATCCAGGTGCTTCTCTAATCTTCAACTACTGGGGAAGAGGTGGAATGGTGTGGGAATTCCAGGTCGGCATAACACTGGTTATTAAGGATTATGATGGGCTCCACTATTCTATTTTAAGCTTTTCTTTACACTCTAAGACTTAAGATGCAGTCAACATTGCCCAAATATGTAGGATTGTAACGTTTTGCATCTAGACTTAAACAGGCATTTTGTAATACCCAGTGAGATATCTTTAACGTCTTTTATTTGAAACGGTCAAATTGATTATCAACTTTTTGGTGTTGGAACCCCCTTCCCTACTCTAAGTAGTTTTTTTTTGCCAGCAACAATGATTATATGCAACTACCAACAACAGGATGACATAAACTGTGCCTTATAATCTCTTGAACGTACAATTTTATATTAACGTATAAAAAACAAAAGAAAAATATTTAGCACTGCTAAATATTGCAAAGTGCTAAAAGTAAATTGGTAAAAGTATTAAGCACTTTTAAAAAAGCTTCCTATTCTAACTAAACGGCACTTGTGTTTCAGGAGTCGTTCTTAAAAAATTGGGACAACAGTGAAACTTTAGCGTAAAGAGAAAGATATTGAGGATGGGGGGGGGGTGACCCCTCTATATACGGAATAATATTTATTCGTTTTGAGTTTTAATTTTGCTCCTTACTTTTAGTCGAAAAAACTTTTTTTTTAATTTAATTTATGATCTTTTTTCAAATAATGTCAGTAAATCTGGCTCACCCTCTTTGATAAATTCCCTACTCTCACGGGAAACTCTTCTGTGGAAAGTCCCCCATGAAAAAAACTCCCTCAATAAAATTCCTACCGGACAATTCTATCCTCACTGACAATCCCCCTCCGTAAAATTCATTAAAGACGATTCAGCTTGAAAAATTATCCTCAGTATTCTTTCAATTGAAGTAAGACTTTAAGCTCTAATCTTTTTCCCGATCACTCCGGAAATCCTCCCTTCCATAGAAATTTTTTCCCGGAAATTACAACAAGCTGAAAATTTCCCCCGGAAAGTGAGATAAATAAAAAGAATTTCGACTAGAAATTCTGTTGAATCCCCCAGTGTAAAATTTCCCCTGGAAAGTTTGCCTCTGGAAATTTCCCTCCCCATCGAATCCACCCCAATCACAAAATACCCCCATCCTGAAAAGTATCTGTATACTTCCTAAAAGTGTATGCATACTTTCCAATAGCAAATACTATACGTAAACAATGGGTAAATTTTATAGCTTAAAGACCTATCCCCAGGGGCTGTGGGGGTCATATTATATCCAAAGCCATGAAACCTTTTAACTATGCTGAACAAAATAGCTATGTCAAAACTTTGATTGAGTTATTTCGGGGAAAAAGGGACATGGGAGAGGGGCTAGTTGCCCTCCAATCTTTTTGGTCACTTAAAAAAGGCAATAAAACTTTGAATTTTTGTTCGAATGAGCTCTCTCCTGATGTTCTAGGACCATTGGTTCGTTGTATCACCCCTGGGGGAAAAAATGAATAAACACGTATCATGGTTCTTCTGGCAAAAATGCAAAATTCCACATTTTTGCAGATAGGAGCTTGAAAACTCTACAGTAAGGCTCTCTGATACGCTGAATCTGACGGTGTGATTTCCATGAAAATTCTTTTACTTTTAGGGTGTGTTTCCCCCTTCTTCGAAAATTAGACAAATTTTCTCAGGCTTGTAGCCTCTTATGGGTAACACTAAGCTTAATGAATCTTATACATTTGGAATAAGTATAATAAGCCAATTCTGCTGATATATCTATTGATATCAAAATTCCGTTTTTTAGAGTTTCAATTACTTTTGAGCCGTGTCGTTCCTTACTTACAGTTCGTTACCTCGAACTTTTTTATACGCTTTTTGTCAATAAAATGTGAAAAACACAAATAAACTGTTTTTTGGGCTTAAATATCAACAGTTGCAATTAGGACAAAATAATCCAGATAAAAATTTTTAATCGGTTATAACATTTATAAAAAGTAATTTCTTTGCTGACTCAAACAAAAATGGAGAACTGGAAGAAAGACAAAAATTTCGTGTATGCAATACTTGCGATGATAAAGTACATGAGAAGTTTGTACAACAGCCTTTACTTTCTTTATTTGGCTTCTTTGAAGCAACCGTTAGTGGGGATGTTGATGAGAAAATAAGCACAAGAATTCACCAGTACTTTTTTAGACCGAATAACATGCAGTTTATTAAAAAAAACAAGCAAAAAACAACGTTGAAACATCTACCATGTACTCAGTTTTTCAAATAAGATATATAGTTATGTTTTCTTGAATTGAGTCTACTTTGTTCTAGTTTTGTTTTCCAAATTAGAAAACATGCAAATTAGAAAACGTTTTCTATTTTCAAAACAGAAAACGCTATTTTAAGGTTACGTTTAGAAAACATGCTTCCAAAACGCTATTTTAAGGTTAATAATACCTATTTGAAGCATGCTTTTTAAGCTAGAATTATTTGTAATGAAAATGGAAGTGCCATAAATCGTAAGTATTTGCAACGGTTACTCTACATCACACTATCTAGTTCTAGCTTTGGTGGTCTAGATTGCCAGCTTTAATGCCTACATACCAGGAGATAAGGGGTTTTTGCCTACCCATTGGTGTTACCGAAAGATCTGGGGATGTTGAAATTAAGACCAACCTAAGCTGCAATTTCTGAGCCTCACAAATAAAACAATGACATTTTTGCCTTATAGAACCTTGATCAACTAGTACTGATATGCAAAAAGCTTTAATTATTTAGAATTATGCAGTCTTCCTTCTCCTTTTTAGTCAGTTGTCTGATCATAAAAATAATTCAATTTTTGTTTTACCTTCATCCTAAAATTTTATTTAAAAAATACTTTTTTTTAAATTTATTAAATCCAATAGACTATCAAGGAGGAGCACAATCAGGGGAGCGATTTCGAAGTTCTTTGTTTCGTGTAATTCCTATTGAAATTCGAAATATTATGCTACTAAGTGCTACTTCTATTGAGCAGGGTCTTCTAGAACAGGCAATTGCATAATGCCGACTCTCGCTTCTTTTTTCTTTATCCCTTCTCATCAGCCTTTTGATCCTCCTCACACCTAGGGGACCGACCCTCCGTACATATCCAGGGTTAATCTCATTCTTTTTATGCATGTGTATCTATGATTTTGTTTCTTTACTTTTTCTTTTTTCTCTTTCTCCGAAATCTAACTCAATCAAAATCTAAATCTAAGGTAATATTGAATCTCCTGTCTCAGAGGCTAGAATACTGTCTGAGGGACGTTCATTTCTAGAAGGTACTGCTAATGCTATAAAATAAACTGATAACATAGACCTTTATTTTAGCCAAAAAAGACTGTGTCTCTTCAGTACATGGGGTTTCCAAGTGAATTGTGGCATAAAAGAATCATTCTAGCCAACGGAATGCCGAAAAGCTAAAAGTTAAATGTTTTAGAATGACGATAAAATTATACAGATATTGAATATCCTATTTCAGATGTGGGAATGTCATATGAGGCACGCTCCTTTCTAAAAGGTGCTGCTAATGCTATAAAATAAACTGATAACATGGACATTTATTTTAGCAAAAAAAGACTGTGTCTCTTCAGTACATGGGGTTTCCAAGTGAATTGTGGCATAAAAGAATCATTCTAGTCAACGGAATGCCGAAAAAGCTAAAAGTTAAACGTTTTAGAATTATGATAAATCAATACAGATATTGAATCTCCTGTTTCAGAGGTGGGAATGCCGTATGAGGCACGTTCGTTTCTAAAAGGTACTGCTTGTCCTAAAAAATAAACCGATAACATAGACACTTATTTTAGATTAAAAGACTGTGTCTCTTCGGAAGAGTACATGGGGTTTCCAAGTGAATTGTGGCATAAAGGTATCATCCTAGTCAACGGAATGCCGAAAAAGCTAAAAGTTAAACGTTTTAGAATTATGATAAATCAATACAGATATTGAATCTCCTGTTTCAGAGGGGGGGGGAATGCTGTATGAGGCACGTTCGTTTCTAAAAGGTACTGCTTGTCCTAAAAAATAAACCGATAACATAGACACTTATTTTAGATTAAAAGACTGTGTCTCTTCAGTACATGGGGTTTCCAAGTGAATTGTGGCATAAAGGTATCAATCTAGTCAACAGAATGCCGAAAAGCTAAAAGTTAAACGTTTTAGAATTACGATAAATCAATACAGATATTGAATCTCCTGTTTCAGAGGGGGGGGGGGAATGCTGTATGAGGCACGTTCGTTTCTAAAAGGTACTGCTTGTCCTAAAAAATAAACCGATAACAGAGACACTTATTTTAGATTAAAAGACTGTGTCTCTTCAGTACATGGGGTTTCCAAGTGAATTGTGGCATAAAGGTATCAATCTAGTCAACAGAATGCCGAAAAGATAAAAGTTAAACGTTTTAGAATTACGATAAATCAATACAGATATTGAATCTCCTGTTTCAGAGGGGGGGGGGGAATGCTGTATGAGGCACGTTCGTTTCTAAAAGGTACTGCTTGTCCTAAAAAATAAACCGATAACATAGACACTTATTTTAGATTAAAAGACTGTGTCTCTTCAGTACATGGGGTTTCCAAGTGAATTGTGGCATAAAGGTATCAATCTAGTCAACAGAATGCCGAAAAGCTAAAAGTTAAACGTTTTAGAATTACGATAAATCAATACAGATATTGAATCTCCTGTTTCAGAGGGGGGGGGAATGCTGTATGAGGCACGTTCGTTTCTAAAAGGTACTGCTTGTCCTAAAAAATAAACCGATAACATAGACACTTATTTTAGATTAAAAGACTGTGTCTCTTCAGTACATGGGGTTTCCAAGTGAATTGTGGCATAAAGGTATCAATCTAGTCAACAGAATGCCGAAAAGCTAAAAGTTAAACGTTTTAGAATTACGATAAATCAATACAGATATTGAATCTCCTGTTTCAGAGGGGGGGGGGGGGAATGCTGTATGAGGCACGTTCGTTTCTAAAAGGTACTGCTTGTCCTAAAAAATAAACCGATAACATCGACACTTATTTTAGATTAAAAGACTGTATCTCTTCAGTACATGGGGTTTCCAAGTGAATTGTGGCATAAAGGTATCAATCTAGTCAACAGAATGCCGAAAAGCTAAAAGTTAAACGTTTTAGAATTACGATAAATCAATACAGATATTGAATCTCCTGTTTCAGAGGGGGGGGGGAATGCTGTATGAGGCACGTTCGTTTCTAAAAGGTACTGCTTGTCCTAAAAATAAACCGATAACATAGACACTTATTTTAGATTAAAAGACTGTGTCTCTTCAGTACATGGGGTTTCCAAGTGAATTGTGGCATAAAGGTATCAATCTAGTCAACAGAATGCCGAAAAGCTAAAAGTTAAACGTTTTAGAATTACGATAAATCAATACAGATATTGAATCTCCTGTTTCAGAGGGGGGGGGAATGCTGTATGAGGCACGTTCGTTTCTAAAAGGTACTGCTTGTCCTAAAAAATAAACCGATAACATCGACACTTATTTTAGATTAAAAGACTGTATCTCTTCAGTACATGGGGTTTCCAAGTGAATTGTGGCATAAAGGTATCAATCTAGTCAACAGAATGCCGAAAAGCTAAAAGTTAAACGTTTTAGAATTACGATAAATCAATACAGATATTGAATCTCCTGTTTCAGAGGGGGGGGGGAATGCTGTATGAGGCACGTTCGTTTCTAAAAGGTACTGCTTGTCCTAAAAAATAAACCGATAACATCGACACTTATTTTAGATTAAAAGACTGTATCTCTTCAGTACATGGGGTTTCCAAGTGAATTGTGGCATAAAGGTATCAATCTAGTCAACAGAATGCCGAAAAGCTAAAAGTTAAACGTTTTAGAATTACGATAAATCAATACAGATATTGAATCTCCTGTTTCAGAGGGGGGGGAATGCTGTATGAGGCACGTTCGTTTCTAAAAGGTACTGCTTGTCCTAAAAAATAAACCGATAACATACACACTTATTTTAGATTAAAAGACTGTGTCTCTTCAGTACATGGGGTTTCCAAGTGAATTGTGGCATAAAGGTATCAATCTAGTCAACAGAATGCCGAAAAGCTAAAAGTTAAACGTTTTAGAATTACGATAAATCAATACAGATATTGAATCTCCTGTTTCAGAGGGGGGGGGGAATGCTGTATGAGGCACGTTCGTTTCTAAAAGGTACTGCTTGTCCTAAAAAATAAACCGATAACATAGACACTTATTTTAGATTAAAAGACTGTGTCTCTTCAGTACATGGGGTTTCCAAGTGAATTGTGGCATAAAGGTATCAATCTAGTCAACAGAATGCCGAAAAGCTAAAAGTTAAACGTTTTAGAATTACGATAAATCAATACAGATATTGAATCTCCTGTTTCAGAGGGGGGGGGGAATGCTGTATGAGGCACGTTCGTTTCTAAAAGGTACTGCTTGTCCTAAAAAATAAACCGATAACATAGACACTTATTTTAGATTAAAAGACTGTGTCTCTTCAGTACATGGGGTTTCCAAGTGAATTGTGGCATAAAGGTATCAATCTAGTCAACAGAATGCCGAAAAGCTAAAAGTTAAACGTTTTAGAATTACGATAAATCAATACAGATATTGAATCTCCTGTTTCAGAGGGGGGGGGGATGCTGTATGAGGCACGTTCGTTTCTAAAAGGTACTGCTTGTCCAAAAAAATAAACCGATAACATAGACACTTATTTTAGATTAAAAGACTGTGTCACTTCAGTACATGGGGTTTCCAAATGAATTGTGGCATAAAGGTATCAATCTAGTCAACAGAATGCCGAAAAGCTAAAAGTTAACGTTTTAGAATTACGATAAATCAATACAGATATTGAATCTCCTGTTTCAGAGGGGGGGGGGGAATGCTGTATGAGGCACGTTCGTTTCTAAAAGGTACTGCTTGTCCTAAAAAATAAACCGATAACATAGACACTTATTTTAGATTAAAAGACTGTGTCTCTTCAGTACATGGGGTTTCCAAGTGAATTGTGGCATAAAGGTATCAATCTAGTCAACAGAATGCCGAAAAGCTAAAAGTTAAACGTTTTAGAATTACGATAAATCAATACAGATATTGAATCTCCTGTTTCAGAGGGGGGGGGGAATGCTGTATGAGGCACGTTCGTTTCTAAAAGGTACTGCTTGTCCTAAAAAATAAACCGATAACATAGACACTTATTTTAGATTAAAAGACTGTGTCTCTTCATGGCAGGGATTTTCTACCGAATTGTGCCATAAAAGTATCATCCTAGTCAACGGAATGCCGAAAAAGCTAAAAGTTAAACGTTTTAGAATTATGATAAATCAATACAGATATTGAATCTCCTGTTTCAGAGGTGGGAATGCCGTATGAGGCACGTTCGTTTCTAAAAGCTACTGCTTGTCCTATAACCTACAACGTAGACATTTATTTTAGCCTAAAAGACTGTGTCTCTTGAGTACAGGGGAGTCAACTGAATGGTGGCATAAAACTAGCATTCTAGTCAACGGAATGGCGAAAGGCTAAAAGTTAAATGTTTTAGAATTATAGCCAAAAATACTGAGTCTCTTCCGTACAGGGGGTTTTCAATCGAATTGTGGCATAAAACTAGCATTCTAGTCAACGGAATGGCGAAAGGCTAAAAGTTAAATGTTTTAGAATTATAGCCAAAAATACTGAGTCTCTTCCGTACAGGGGGTTTTCAATCGAATTGTGGCATAAAACTAGCATTCTAGTCAACGGAATGGCGAAAGGCTAAAAGTTAAATGTTTTAGAATTATAGCCAAAAATACTGAGTCTCTTCCGTACAGGGGGTTTTCAATCGAATTGTGGCATAAAACTAGCATTCTAGTCAACGGAATGGCGAAAGGCTAAAAGTTAAATGTTTTAGAATTATAGCCAAAAATACTGAGTCTCTTCCGTACAGGGGGTTTTCAATCGAATTGTGGCATAAAACTAGCATTCTAGTCAACGGAATGGCGAAAGGCTAAAAGTTAAATGTTTTAGAATTATAGCCAAAAATACTGAGTCTCTTCCGTACAGGGGGTTTTCAATCGAATTGTGGCATAAAACTAGCATTCTAGTCAACGGAATGGCGAAAGGCTAAAAGTTAAATGTTTTAGAATTATAGCCAAAAATACTGAGTCTCTTCCGTACAGGGGGTTTTCAATCGAATTGTGGCATAAAACTAGCATTCTAGTCAACGGAATGGCGAAAGGCTAAAAGTTAAATGTTTTAGATACAAATAGGATACAAAATACTCTGAATAGCAGTTTAGTCATTCCAGTTAAGGCATAAAGCCATTGAAAGGGAGCGACCTTTCGAGTCCTGGCGGGGTCAAGAAGTAGGGAAAAAAAGAAAAACATGAAAGGTGTTTCGAGCAAAAATGAAACGCCGAAAAAAGAAATGTCTTGAGGCTTTTGGGTGAAAAGTGTCAAAATGGTATTATCTGGCAGTGATGGATGTGCCGTCCATGCGTAAGATGCGCTGACCTTACATAAAGTGTGTGTGACCATTAAGTTAATGAAAAAACGCTTTGGGGGTTTCGGGCGAAAAAAGTATTACGTGACAATGTTGCACAGTAATTAAGTAAGGTGTGAGCTGTCGTTACGTTATAAGCAGGGATTCTCCCATGGTTTCCTGTCGCAAAGTTACATAAAATTGCGTCAAGCACGGAACACCTGTCCGTTTGAAACGGGCTAGGTCGTGTGACATCATAGGAGTCCAAAGGGGTGTGTCATTGAGTCATGCGTAGGTGTGACGGCTTGAGGGGTTTGTAGCTTCACGTATCAAACCCTTTAAAGCATAGGGGTGAGTGGCGTGACGTCAGAGGGCGTGCACATTAAATACAAAGGGGTGTGCACCGGGATGTACCTTTTTTTTAGTAGTAGTTAAGTAGTGGGAAAACAATATGGCTTCTACCACCTTGGAACGCGTCTAGAAATGGGGAGTTTTGCCTAGAAATAGGCGTGTCGCGTGACGTCAGAGGGTATGACCTTAAAATCCAATGCTATTTTTCTCATGGCTATCGTGACGTTAGAGGGCATGACTTTAAAACTGGGGAGGGCATGAGTTTAAACCAATTGAGGTCTCACTGCTCATATATGATTTTTTTTACATTTATTTCCATTTTTTGGTTCCTGTCTTCATTTTTCCTTCTTTTTCAACTTTATGAAACGCTTTTTACCGGAAGGTAAAACCGAGGAACCGTTTGCCATATCCTCGGCCAATATCACTAGTTTTTTTTCTGTTTTGAATGCATTTGTTTTTCTCCTTGTCCCTTTTCTTTCTTTTTTTCTTTCTTTTGGTTTTTCAGTCCATTGTTCTAGGGGAATGAGAAGGTCAGACACACCCACTTTTCTACGTCCCCGCCTAATCACTTTTCATTTCACAGGCATATCTTTAATTTTTCTTGTTTTCTTTTTTCCTTCTTTTTCTTCTTTTTGACCCCCCTCACATACGGGGAGCTTTGGATCCCGCTTTAAAACACCCCGGGCTAATATTATTTCTCTACGCAGGCGTATCTATAATGCTTTCTCTATTTTATTTTCTTTTCCCGTAATTCTCCTAATTCCCTTCTTTCCCTTTTGACTCCCTTGTTTCACCCCCACTCCCACCTTGCTGCGTATCTACCAGTGGTGATCTATAAAAAGGTTTCAACCCTACAAGGAAACCTACAAGCCCAGGGGCATGAATATGTGTGCAGTTTCAACGGTATATGCCTTACCATGGGCAGGTATCTAGTACTACAGACGGAACATACCTTACCGGATAGGTATCTGTGTCAACACCCATTCCTGGTCCAATCAGAGAGAACGAATACGGAGGGTACTCCATATGCGGTAACTTGATTAGCATAGCTATAGTAATCAGATTCAACACATGCCAGGTGGGTTTCTGAGGTTAACAGCCTAGCTGGTTAACAGCCAAGCTTTCGGCTATTAGCAATCAACAGAAGGTTTAATGATTGCATACGGCATTAGATACCAAAAATTTGTATCATTTGCGTAAACTAACTCAGTTTGTGAAAAAGGTATTCCATTTGCATAACTCTGCTCTGAATGATCTTAATTGGTCATTGAATAATAGGGGTGAAACAGAGCGCTAGATTTATTTTCATTGGATTGTATGAAAGTGCTAAAAGGGTTAAACTGCTTACCTGTTAAGGTAAGTCCGAGGAGGGTGGTAACTCTTACGTAACTGAATCAGATGCTGTTAGAAAAAATTTATTCACTCTGATACTGAGATTTTGTCAACGTTATCCCATGTATCTGACAATAGATTTTGATACAGAATTTAATCACTCTGACACTTAGGCTTTGATAATGTTAACGGACATTTCCTGCAAAGGATGTTGATAAAGAATCTATTCACTCTGACACTTAGATTTTATCAATTTTATCCCGACCTATCCGACAAAAGATGTTTATAGAGAATTTATTCATTCTAATACATAGATTTTGTCAATGTTATCCGACGTATCTGACAAATGATATCGATAAAGAATGTTAATAAAGAATTTGTTCACTCTGATACTTAAATTTTATCAGTGTTACCAAAAGTATCCGTCAAAAGACATTGATACAGTATTTTTCCACTCTGACACTTAGGTATTCTCAATTTTATCAGGCATATCTGACCAAGGACGATGATAAAAAATTTAATCACTCTGATACTTAGATTTCGTGAATGTTATCCTGACGTATCCGACAAAAGATGTTTATAAAGAATTTATTCATTCTAATACATAGATTTGGTCAATGTTATCCGACGTATCTGACAAATGATATCGATAAAGAATGTTAATAAAGAATTTGTCACTCTGATACTTAAATTTTATACTGAACGCAATTGAGCACTGCTGTCAATATAAAATATGCTTTAACATTGTAGTATACAAAAAAGTTTATAATAATAAAGATGTAGATGCCAAGAAGAGAATTTTAATAAAAAGATTCAGATCAATCCTTAGAAATCCTTAGAAATCAACTAGTGAGATGATTATGGGTTTGACCATCAAGGACCGCAACCACCAATGACCCTAACCACCAAGGATCTTAACCTCCAAGGATCTCCTATCCCCAGTCTCCAAGAGGCCCCCTCCACCCACTTTTTGGGCCCCTCCCCCCATTTTTTTTACTTTTTGAAGCTTTTTTAAACTTTTTCTTTATTACTTTTTTTAACATGGTATTTTTTTCAACTTTGTTTCACATGTCTTAGAATGACATAAAACATATTTAAAACATAAAATATCCACATTTAATATTTTCCAAATTCAAAATGAGAGTGATATAAAAATGTTAGTCGTGACTTTAACTATTAGAAAAATAATGTTTGTAGTAGTAATTTTTTTAGACTGAATTTTTTGTGGACTTAGAAAATTATTCAACTTTTTTTCTTCTTTTTTTTTACTTAGTACACTCAAATTTCTCTAAGAAGTAACAGTTGTTTTCTTAACAGTAGCAAATTTCTTCTAAGAGCACCAAGTTTTCCGTCAAAGATAACAAATTACTCATAGAATTAACAATTTTTCGTCACTGATAACAAGATATCTGTTAGAAGTAACAAGTTTTCTGTCAATGGTACCTTATTTTTCTTATAAGTAACAATTTTTTCGTTATGATAACACGTTTTCTGTCAGAGGTAGCAAGTTTTCCTTAACACTAACAAATTCTATCAGAGTGAATAAATTCTTTATCAATGTCTTTTGACAGATACGTTTGATAACCCCGACCAAATCAAAGTAACACAGTGAATAAATTCTTTATCAGCTTCTTTCTTCAGATACATCAGATAACATTGACGAAAACTATGTATCAGAGTGAATAAATTCTTTATCATCGTCCTTTGTTAGATAAGCCTGATAAAATTAAGAAAATCTAAGTATCAGAGTGAATAAATTCTTTATCAATGCCATTTGACAGATAGTTTTGATAACACTGATAAAATGTAAGTATCAGAGTGAACAAATTCTTTATTAACATTCTTTATCGATATCACTTGTCGGATACGTCGGATAACTTTGACAAAATCTATGTATTAGAATTAATAAATTCTTTGTCAACATCCTTTGTCGGATAGGTCGGGATAAAATTGACAAAATATAAGTATCAGAGCGAATAGATTCTTTATCAACATCCTTTGTCGGAAATGTCAGTTAACATTACCAAAACCTAAGTGTCAGAGTGGTTAAATTCTGTATCAACATCTTTTGTCAGATACATCAGATAAAATTGGGATAACATTGAAAAAATCTAACTATCAGAGTAAATAAATTTTTTCTATCATCATCTTTGTCAAATACATTGGATAAAATTGACTAAATATAAGTATCAGAGTGAATAAATTCTTTATCAATGTATTTTGACAGATACGTTTGATATAACTGACAAAATTTAAGTATCAAAATGAACAAACCCTTCATTAACATTCTTTATCGATATCATTTTTCAGATATGTCGGATAAAATTGACAAAATCTATGTATTAGAATGAATAAATTCTTTATCATCATCCTTTGTCGGATACGTCGAAAAAAAAGAGAAATCCTAAGTACCAGTGTGAATAAATTCTTTGTAAATGTCTTTTTACGGATATGTTTGATAACACTGACCAAATCTAAGTATCATAGTTAATAAATTCCTTATGAACTTCTTTTGTCAGATACATCAGATAACATTCACGAAATCTAAGTATCAGAGTGAATAAATTCTTTATCATCGTACATTGTCAGATATGCCTGATAAAATTAAGAAAATCTAAAGATCAGAGTGAATAAATTCTGCATCAATGTCTTTTGACAGATACTTTTGATAACACTACCCAAATCTAAGTATCCTAGTGAATACATTCTTTATCAACTTATTTCGTCAGATACGTCAAATAACATTCACGAAATCTAAGTATCAGAGTGAATAAATTACTTATCAACCCTTTCGTCGCATACATCAGATAACATTCATGAAATCTAAGTATCAGAGTGAATAAATTCTTTATCATCGTACATTGTCAGGTATGTCTGATAAAATTGAGAAAATCTAAACATCAGAGTGAATAAATTATTTATTAATTTCTTTTGACAGATACATTTGATGACACTGATAAAATTTAAGTATCAGGGTGAACAAATTCTTTATTAACATTCTTTATCGGTATCATTTGTCGGATACGTTGGATAACATTGAGAAAATTTATGTATTACAATGAATAAATTCTTTATCAACATCTTTTGTCGGATACATCAGATTTGATTTATTCCAGAGAATTCCAAAGAATTTATTCACTCTGATACTCATATTTTCTCAATTTTATCAGACATATCTGACAAAGTACGATGATAAAGAATTTATTCACTCTGATACTTAGATTACGTGAATGTTATCTGATGTATCCAACGAAAGAAGTTGATAAAGAATTTATTCACTCTGATACTTGGATTTCGTGAATGTTATCTGATGTATCCGACAAAATAAGTTGATAAAGAATATATTCACTATGATACTTAGATTTGGGTAGTGTTGTCAAACGTATCTGTCAAAAGACATTGATACTTAACTTATCCAATCTGATACTTAATTTTCTAAATTTTATCAGGCATATCTGACAAAGTACGATGATAAAGAATTTATTCACTCTGATACTTAGATTTCGTGAATGTTATCTGATGTATCCGACAAAAGAAGTTTATAAGGAATTTATTCACTATGATACTTGGATTTGTTCAGTGTTATCAAAAATATCCGTCAAAAAAACATTTACAAAGAATTTATTCACTCTGACACTTAGAATTTCTCAATTTTATCCGACGTATTTGAAAAAGGATGATGATAAGGAATTTATTCATTCTAATGCATAGATTTTGTCAATACTATCCGATATATCCGACAAATGATATCGATAAAGAATGTTAATAAAGAGTTTGTTCACTTTGATACTTAAATTTTGTCCTTGTTATCAAACGTATCTGCCAATTCATTGATAAAGATTTTAATCACTCTAATACTTAGATTTAGTCAATTTTATCCAATGTATTTGACAAAGATGATGATAGAAAAAATTTATTCTCTCTGATAGTTAGATTTTGTCAATGTTATCCCATGTATCTGACAATAGATGTTGATACAGAATTTCATCACTCTGACACTTAGGTTTTGATAATCTTAACCTACATATCTGGCAAAGAATGTTGATAGAGAATTTATTCACTCTGATACTTAGAATTTGTGAATGTTATCTGATGTAACAGACAAAAGAAGTTGATAAAGAACTCATTCACTCTGATACTTAGATTTTGACAATGTTATCCGACGTATCCGACAAAAGATGTTGATAAAGAATTTATTCAATCTGATACTTTGATTTTGTCAATATATCCGATTTATCCGATTAAGATGCTGTTAGAAAAATTTATTCACTCTGGTACTTAGATTTTTTCAATGTTACCCCATGTATCTGACAATAGATGTTGATACAGAATTTAATCACTCTGACACTTAGGCTTTGATAATGTTAGCTGACATTTTCGGCAAAGGATGTTGATAAAGAATCTATTCGCTCTGATACTTAGATTTTATCAATTTTATCCCAACCTATCCGACAAATGATATCGATAACGAATGTTAATAAAGAATTTGTTGACTCTCATACTTAAATTTTATCAGTGTTAACAAAAGTATCTGCCAAATGACATGGATACAGAATTTATTCGTCTGATACTTAGATTTTCTCAATTTTATCAGGCAGATCTGACAAAGGACGATGATAAAGAATTTATTCACTCTGATACTTAGATATCGTGAATGTCATCTGATGTATCTGACAAAAGATGTAGAAAAAGAATTTATTCATTCTAATACATAGATTTTGTCAATGTAATCCGACGTATCCGACAATGATATCGATAAAAATGTTAATAAAGAATTTGTTCAATATACTTAAATTTTGTCAGTGTTATCAAAAGTATCTGCCAAAAGACATTGATAAAGAATTGGTTCACTCTGATGCTTAAATTTTCTCAATTTTATCAGACATATCTGACTAAGCACGATGATAAAGAATTCATTCAATCTGATACTTGGATTTCAGGAACGTTATCTGATGTATCCGAGGAAAGAAGTTAATAGAAAAAATTTATTCACTGTGATTGTTAGATTTTATCAATGTTATCCCAATTTTATCCGATTTATCTGACAAAAGATGTCGATACAGAATTTAATCACTCTGACACTTAGGTTTTGATAATGTTAACTGACATTTCCGACAAAGGTAAAAAAAAGGTAAAGAATATGGCATTGGACTTTACAGTCCCTACCGGTGGTGCTGAGATCTCCGTTTCTTGGCCCTTCAGCCAAGAGGTGCAATGGGGGGTTGGGGGCCAACCATCCTGTGCTTTGGCGCATCCCTCCTGTTTACCTTCCTCAGATTTCTCCAGGTACCCATTTAGAGCTGGGTCGATTCTGGCTAAGCTTACAGAATCACGCCAGTGACCCCCGTTCCAAACCAAATAATTGGTTACACTAGGATTAGAACCCTCGCCATCTCAGACAAAGAATCCTAAATCTAAAGCACCAATGTTGATAAAGATTCTATTCGCTCTTATACTTAGACTTTATCAATTTTATCCCGACCTATCCGACAAAGGATGTTGATACAGAATTTATTGATTCTAATACATAGATTTTGTCAATGTTATCCGACGTACCCTACAAATGATATCGATAAAGGATGTTAAAAAAGAATTTATTCACTCTGATACTTAGATTTTCTCAATTTTATCAAGCATATCTGACAAAGGACGATGATAAAGAATTTATTTACTCTGATACTTAGATTTCTTGAATGTTATCTGATGTATGTGACAAAAGAAGCTGTTAAAGGATTTATTCACTATATTACTTAGATTTGATCGATGTTATCAAACGTATCTGTCAAAAGACATTGATAAAGAATTTATTCACTCTGATAGAATTTGTTAGTGTTAAGGAAAACTTGTTACTTCTGACAGAAAACTTGTTATCATAAGGAAAAAATTGTTACTTGTAAGAAAAATAAGGTATCATTGACAGAAAACTTGTTACTTCTAACAGATAACTTGTTATCAGTGACAAAAAATTGTTGTTTCTATGAGAAATTTGTTATCTTTGACGGTAGGCTTGGTGCTATTAGAAGAAATTCGTTACTGTTACGAAAATACCTTTTACTTCTTAGAGAGATTTGAGTGTGTTAAGTGAAAAAAAGAAGAAAAAAAGTTGAATAATTTCTAAGTCCAAAACAAAATAGTCCAAAAAAGTGCTACTATAAACATTATTTTTTTAATAGTAAAAGTCACGACTAACATTTCTATATCATTCTCATTTTGAATTCGGAAAATATTGAATATGAATTTTTATGTTTTATGTATGTTTTATGTCATTCTAAGACATGTAAAAAAAGTTGAAAAAAATACCATGTTAAAACAATAATAAAAAAAGTTACAAAAAACTTTAAAAAAAAGTTAAAAAAATGGGGGGAGGGGCCCAAAGAGTTGGAAATAGCCCCTTGGAGGTTGGGGATAAGGGAACCTTTGAGGTTAAGGTCCTTGGTGGTTAGGGTAATTGGTGGTTGCGGTCCTTGGTGGTTCAAACCCAAGATCATCTCACTAGTTGATTTCTAACGATTTCTAAGGATTGTTCTGAATTTCTTTATTAAAATTTTCATCTTGGCATCTACATCTTTATTATTATAGACTTTTTAGTATACTACAATGTTAAAGCATATTTTATATTGACAACACTTCTCAAATTGTACTTGTGTATTGTACAGAACACAATCGAGAAGTAAAGCTATGTCAAGTCACAAGGTCACCTTGGCACCTATGACTCTATTAGTTTCAACTTTTTAGCATACCCCAATGCTAAACCATATTTTATATTGGCAACACTGTTCAAATGGTACGTGCGTACTATACAGAACACAGTCAAGAAGTAAAGCTAAGTCAAGTCCTATGACCACCTTGTCAGCATGAATTGTTTCCATAGATTGATACCATTGATGTTATTCCAAATTTATGTTCAGTTGAGTAAGAGTTACCACCCCCCTCGGACTTACCTTAACTGGTAAGCAGTTTAACCCTTTTAGCACTTTCATACAATCCAATTAAAATAAATATCGAGCTCTGTTTCATTCCTATTATTGAGTCACCAATTAAGATCATTCAAAGCAGAGTTATGCCAATGGAATACCTTTTTCGCAAATTCAGTTAGTTTACGCAAATAATACAACCTTTTGGTATCTAATACCGTATGCAATCATTAAACCTTCTGTTGAATGCTAATAGCCGAAAGCTTGGCTGTTAACCAGCTAGGCTGTTACCTGTTAACCTCAGAAACCCGTCTGGCATGTGTTGAATCTGATTACTATAGCTATGCTAATCAAGTTACCGCATATGGAGTACCCTCCGTATTCGTTCTCTCTGATTGGACCAGAAAATGGGTGTTGACACAGAAACCTGTCTGGTAAGGCATGTACCGTCTGTAGTACTAGATACCTGCCCGTGGTAAGGCATTTACCGTTGAAACTGCACACATATTTATGCCCCTGGGCTTGAAGTTTCCTTGTAGGGTTGAAACCCTTATATAGATCACTACTTCTACCGCGCTTCAATTTTTATCCAGGTGTATCTATGATTTTTCTAAGCCGTTCCCCTTTCTTTTATTCCCCTTATACTTCTTTTACATCCTTAAGACCCTCCATGCACTGGAAGTAGGATTCAAATATCCCTGACCACACTTTTGGCCGATATCACTTGTTTGTGCAGGCGCATCCATAGTTTTTCTTTTTACAGAGACAATTATTTTCATTTTAACCAAAGACGTATATTTTGAAAGTGAAAAAAGTTTGAATCCATGGTGGTATTTCCCAAACACAAAGTTTTCCAAAGGACAACCCCCGGAAAACTACTAAACTTTGATCTGAAAATTCAGTTTTGACATAGCAACCATCTTCCTAGGACGCGTACATGCTGATTCGTTTTTATACACCTTATTTTGCTTTTGAATTTATAATTGATTGAAATCTATTTTTAATAGATAAAAATTTCTTCCTGCAGAGGTTTGATTTTTGAGAATGGCTCCAACACATCTGGGTTTAAACAAACATGGTCAGATGGCCAGTGGTCCACCCCCTTGTTCAGACACACAAGTGAAATATATCCTCTTTTATCCTCTTTACTGTTTCTAGTCCTAAAACTAGTTTTTGTTTTAAATCATAAGATCGGTGGTTTTTTTAACAAGTCAATTGAAAAATCCATTTCTATAGCATTTGACAAGATAAGAAAAGGATATACTTGAAGAGGGGAAAATGAGGATAGTTCCAGCCAGTGAAACTGAAAAAGCAGAGCATGTACTTCGACCGAGCCCTCCGCTCAGCCATCTTTAGTGCAGACATAGAAAAATGAAAACAAATTATAAAAAAAAAAAAAAAAAAAAAAAAAAGTCGAGCACGGAAATATAAGAGACCATTTTCATTTAACAATTAAAGAGTAACTGAAAAAAAATTCGATATTGAATGGCAATTCAAGGAACTAAATCCGAGTTCGTTTTATTTTATTTACATGAACACATGGATAAACTTCAAAAGAAAAAATTAGGCTGGGGGGGGATATTTCTGAGTATGCATTCTATAATATAAATTTTCTCTGCCATATTACCACAAGTTAGATGAAACAGATAAATATTAATTAAAAAAAAGAATTTTTTCGGCTGAAAGTAAGGGCAACAATAAAAATTAAAACGAGCAGGAATCATTGCTTATATAAGGGGGGTTGTACCCTCCTCGATAATCTGCTCTTCACGCTAAAGGTTTTTAGCACAATTAAAATAGGTTATGATTCTAATTAAACAGTCTTTGTGTTTCAGGAATCGTTCTTATGGAATTGGGGCAAAAGGTCAAACTTTATCGTAAAGAGCGGGGAATAGAGGAGGTAAATATTTTTTAAGACCACACTGGCTAATCATGATTAAAATCGCGGAGAAAGGAGAAAACGAGGACAATAAACAGGCAGTGAAAACATAAAATCGCGAAGAAAGGAGAAAACGAGGACAATAAACAGGTAGTGAAAAGTTTTTCACTGGCTCTTTATTGTCCTCGTTTTCTCCTTTCTTCGCGATTTTATGTTTTATAGAGGAGGGGGCAGCCGCCCTCATATACGGAATAATTTTTGTTTTTTTAAGTTTTAATGTTGCACCTTGCTTGCAGTGAAAAAAGACTTATTTTTTTTATTTAATATCTGATCGTTTTTTAAAAAAAATCCCAGAAAATCCCCCTCCCTCCGTGGAAAATCCTTCTCGCGGGATATTGACCCAGGACAATTCCATCCTCGCTGTGAAGTCCCCCTAGAAAATGTCTTGCAGGCGATTCTGCCAGAAAAATACTCCTTAGCATACTTTTACTAAAAGAAAGCTTGTTTTTATTTAATTTCCGACCTTTTTCAGATCATGGTGACCCCCCCCCCCCCAGTGTGAAAAATTTTCCCCATAAATTCCCCCCAATGAAAACACTTTTCCCGCTGAAAATTTTCCTAAGGAGAATTTATCATGGTGATAATTCCCCCATAGAGAATTTCTTCCATGGGAAATCCCCCTCTCACGTAAAAATCCCCCAGAGAATTCCAGCTCCGCTGAAAATTTGCCCCAGAAAATACCCCAGAGAATATCCACATGTAAAATGTTGTCGCCAACGGGAAAATAAGACAAATAAAACGAATTTCGTACTGAATGCTGGCAAATTCCCCTCGTGTAAAATTTCTCATGGAAGTTTACCCTCGAGGACTTCCATCTCAATGAGAAATTCTCCCCATCGAAAAACCCATCCCCAGAAAATCCCCAACCCCCACAAAATATCTGTATACTCTTCAATAGAAAATGCAACATGTAAATAATAGGCAAATTTCATAACTTTCGGTCTTTCCGTCTCATGGGGTTCATGTCATCTCCAAAGACATAATTATCAGACCAGCTATGCTGAACAAAATAGCTAACTCAAAATTTTGATCCGAAAACTTGAGGGAGAAAACGGTATGGTAAGGGAGCTAGGTGCGATCCAATTTTTGGGTCAAATGAGCTCTCAATCAATCTTCGGACCATTGGTTCGATACGATCACCGCTGGGAAGAACAAAGAAAAAAATACATAAAATAAACACGCATCCGCGATCTTTCTCCTCACAAAAACGCAAAATTCCACATTTTAAAAGATGGGAGCTTGAAAACTCTACAGTAGGGTTCTCTGATACACCGAACCTGACGTTGCAATTTTCAGTAGGATTTTTGACTTTTGAAGGATGTTTTTCCCCTTTTTCAAAAATATGGCAAATTTTCTCAGGCTCTTACCTTATGATGTGAGCTTAATGAATTCTATATATTTGGAATCAGCCTTAATTCCAAATATATAGAAAAAAGGAAACTCTTTCTTTAGAAACTCTAAAAAAATTCTTTTTTTAGAGTTTCGGTTACTATTAGTCCGAGTTACTGTCCTTACTTACCAGTTCGTTACCACGAACTGTTTGAAAAAGAAATTGCTGTGACTGATACACTGAAAATATTACCGCTTTACAAGCACGAATCTGATTCATTAGTTGTTTTGGCTTGCCAATATTTGACGGATAAATTGCATAGATTAGAGCAGCTTCGCTCTCATTTTCACTTGGACTAAAAGTTTTTTTTTCTGCTTGCGTAACTAAAACACAAAATACTAACGTTTAGAGTGATTAAAAAAATAAAACAAGTTTTCATTCTGAAAACAAAAATTGGTTTTAAAACTAAATCGAGCCAAAATTATCCTATGTATAAAGTGAGGAATCCGGCGTATTCCTTGACACGGAAAACTAAAAACACGAAAATCCATCACGAAAATTTTCCCGGCGAAAATTTCCCCGGGAAATCCCCCCTCTGCTGTGTAACATTTTCGCCCCTGAAAATTTGCCCTGGAGAATCCCCCGTACGACCAATTCCACTCCGACAATACCCCTCTGGAATGTTTTCCCCATATGTAAAATTGAGAAGCCAAAGAGAAATTAAGACAAATAAAAAAAATGAAGAAGAGAAGGGATTATGGAAGTTCTATTTGTATTTTAAAATACATGTAGAATATGTGGTGTAGAATCAAACAGTAACGATCTCTAAGGAGTGATTCGTGCCTATAGTAACCAAAATTTGAAAAAAAATAATTTTGATAACAATTAATACATCAAAAGAATTGCTTACTGATGCTCATTCTGAATATATATATATATAGTTCATTAAGTAACGTTACACTTCACACACCAAGAGCCGGAGAAAATGGCCAGATTTTCGAAAAATGGAGGAAAACATCCCCAAAAAGATAAATGACCGTAATACAAATCTCCCCACTATATTTAAAATATTAGAGAATCCTGTTATTAAGTTTTCAAGCTCCTATCTACGAAAATGTCGAATTTTGTAATTTTTCCCAAAAGAAAGATCAGGGATGCGTGATTGACTGTTTTTTTTTTTTTTTTTTTTTTTTTCTCTTCATGAAGTAATTTTGCTAGTAATGCACCCAAATCAGTAGGTGAAAAAGACCAGCCAGTCGTTAAAATACTTTGCCCTTCCCCCCGAACATTTTCGCTAGTGACGGCTCTGGTCAGTACCAGACCAAGTCAACTGGGAGTAATTACTCGAACTTCTTAGTCCCAGCAAGCTATCTCAGTGCACTTCCATCACAGGGTAACTCTTCTACGGTTGCCACAAACTTCGTATTTTCAAATTATTTTCTTTAACATTTATCTTACCCTGCTACGATAAATCAGCACCAGAAAGACGAAAAAAGGATTAAAATATTAAAATAAATACTCTGCATCATATATTCAGGCTATATTTTAAAATATAGGTAGAAACTTTTAAAATTCCTGCATTTTTTCATTATTTTATTTGTCATAATTTCTTTTTGGCTGCTCAATTTTGAAGATGGGGGGAATGTTCGGCGAAGAAAAATTTGCACAGGAGAATTTTCCACGAGAAAAATTTTTCGGAGGGAGGGGGGATTTTCTAAACACATCTTTTCTTCCAGCCTTTTTTTTAGCTTTTGTTCAAGCTAAAATGTCTAAAGATCTAGTTTTTCAACATTTTTCTTTCGCGGAAATTGCGAAAGGTCAGAACTATAATGAAATAATACATCACACAAAGTTACTAAATAACTATGGAAAATACGAATAATTGCCAGTCCAAATAGTAATATTTGCCAAAAAATATTTGCTGCTATAATACAAATTGTTCAATTTCAAATATTGACAGTTTAATTCCTCAGAAAATGAGATAGAACAGATAATTTCAAACAGTATACTCAAAACGAGCAGAAATTAATATGAGCAGGGTTCTAAACCCCAAGCTTCCTAAAATCCAGAATATAATTTGTACTTTACTGAAAAAAATTAAAATGAACCTACTAAAAAAATCTGCATTGTCAGTTTAATATACGTACGCTGATATTTAATCCCTAAATTCTTAATTGATTTTGATTTCTTAAATTTAGAAAAGTGAAAATATTTAAAAGAATGTTTTCAGTAAAGTAAAAATTATATTCTGGCTTTTAGAAATCTTGGGGTTTAGAACCCTACTCATATTAATTTCTGCTCATTTTGAGTTTGACTCTTATTTATTTTAATTTCTGTTTGTTTTGGGTTTCATTTATGTACTGATACTGATTTATGGTAGTTGTATTTTTGGTAGATTATTTGATTCTATTTTTGTTCATTTAGGTTTAATGGAGTTCTTTACTGTTTTTTAAAAATTTATTCTATTGAAAAAGTTTTTTTAATTAATTTCTGTTCGTTTTATATTGACATAAAATTTTCAGGGAGAAAGACTGAGCCTCTTCTAAAGTTAAACAACCATCTCTTCCATAAAAAATTAAACACCCCCTGGACATAGCTTAAAAACCTTGCCCCTAATCTCTGGGGATTGTTTAAACCCCAAAGGCCCTGTTATATGAAATGTAGACCATTTTGAATAGAATAGCTATCTATAAATTTCCATTAGATGCATTTCGGGACAATACGACGTGTGTGTGTTGGGGGGGGGGGGGGGGTAATTGCCCTTCGATCACTTTGACTGTTAAAAAGAACAATAGAGCGTCTGATTACCAATCCAATGAGCCCCCTCAGAAGTTTATATGACCATACTTTCTATAAAAACCTTATATGCCCCCAGGGCATAACTTACAACCCTTACCTTGAGGGCTGGGGGTTTCGTTATCTTCAAAGACATAATTTCCAGACTGTTCTGATACTCTGAACAAAATGGCTATCTAGAAGGTTTTATTGGAAGTGTTTGAGGAAATTATGGGCATGGGGGGGGATTGCATTTGCCCTTTGATCACTTTCTACTAATAAAAAAGGCACTAGTCTTCTCAATTTCCAATCAAATGAGCCCATTTTGAAGCTTCTACGAACAAACTTTATATAAAAGCCTTATATTCCCCAAGGGCATAACTTACGACCCTTGTCCTGAGGGCTATGTGAGGAGGATTGTCATCCTCAAAGAAATAATTTTCAGACCTTTCAACTACGATGAACAAAATGGCCATATCAAAATGTTGATCGGAACTGTTTGGGGAAATGATGGTCATGGGGGAGATTCTCCCTCCAAATACGTCCGACTACAGCCCTTTCAATTTCCAATCGAATGAGCCCTTTTTACAATTTTAACGACACCGCTTTCTATAAAAAAAATTATATGCCCCAAGGGTATAACTTACAACCTTAGCCCTGAGGGCTGGTGGGGTGAGTGTCATCCTCAAAGACGTACTTTCCAGAACGTTCAACTATGTTCAACAAAATGGCTATCTCAAAATTTTGATTGGATATGTTTGGGAAAATAGTGGGCGTGAGACGCGGGTTAGTTACCCTCCAATCACTTCGAATATTAAAAAGGGCATTAGTCCTCTCAATTTCCGATTGAATGAGCCCCTTTTGAAGTTTCTACGACAACGCTAACTATACAAACCGTATATGCCCCCAGGACATAACTTACAACCTTTGCCCTGGGGGCTCTGGGGGTTTGTCATCCTCAAACATATAATTTCCAGAACTTTCAAATACGTTGAACGAAATGGCTATCTCAAAACTTTGTTTGGATGTGTTTGGGGAAATGGTGGGCGTGAGAGGGGGGTTAGTTGCCCTTCAATCACTTTTGACTATTAAAAAGGGCACTAGCCCATTCAATTTCCAATCGAATGAGCCCTTTTTAAAGTTTCTACAACATCGCTTTCTATAGAAACCTTATTTGTCCACAGGGCATAACTTACAACCCTAGCCCTGAGGGCTATGAGGGGGGGGGGAAGGTTGTCATCCTCAAAGACATAATTTCGAGAACTGTCAACTACTTTGAAAAAAATGGCTATCTCAAAATTCTGATTGTATGTGTTTTGCGGAAATGGTGAGAGTGAAAGGGGTTAGTTGCCCTCCAATCATTTTCAACTATTAAAAAGGACACTAGCCATTTCAATTTCCAATCGAATGAACCGTTTTTGAAGTTTCTACGACAACACTTTCTGTAAAAGCCTTATATGCCCCCAGGGCATAACTTATATGCCCCAAGGGGTTGTCATCCTCTAAGATCTAATTTACAAAACTTTAAACTATGTTGAAAAAAATGGCTATCTAAAAACGTTTATGGGATGTGTTTGGGGAAGAGGTGGGCGTGAGAGGCTGGTTAGTTGCCCTCCAATCCCTTTTGACTATTAAAAGGGGCACTAGCCCTTTGAATTTTCAATCGAATCAGCCCTTTTTCAAGTTTCTATGACAAAGCTTTCAATAAAAACCTTATATGCCCCAAGGGCATAACTTATAACCCTTGCCCTGAAGACTGCGGGGGGAGTTTCCTGATTAAAGACATAATTTCCAGAGCTTTCAACTGCGTTGAACAAAATGGCTATCTAAAAATTTTGATTGGATGTGTTTGGGGAAATGGTGGGCTTGGAAGGGGTTTTAGTTGCCTTCCAATCACGTTCGACTATTAAAATCTGGCGGGATTGTCATCTTCAAAGACTTAATTTCCAGAACTTTCAGCTACGTTGACAAAATAGCTATCTGAAAATTTTGATTGGATGTGTTTGGGGAAATGTTGGGCGTGAGAGGAGTGTTATTTACCATCCAATCACTTTTGACTACTAAAAAGAGCACAATGTCTCTCAATTTCCAATTGAATAAGTCCCTATTGAAGTTTCTACGACTATGTTATCTATAAAAAACCTTATTTATCCCCAGGGCATAACTTACAACCTTTGCCCTGGGGAATCTGGAGGGTTTGTCATCCTCAAATACATAATTTCTAGAACTTTCAACTAAGTTTAACAAAATCACTATCTCTAAACTACGACAAGTTTCTACGTTTCTACGATAAAGCTTTCTATAAAAACCTTATATACCCCCGGGTATAACTCACGACCCTTGCCCTGAGGACTGTGGGGGGAGTGTCCTCCTCAAAAACATAATTTCTATCTTGAAATCAACTACGTTGAACAAAATGGCTATCTCAAAATTTCGATTGGGTGTTTGGGGAAATGGTGGCCGTGGAAGGCGTGTTAGTTGCCTTCCAATCCCTCTCGACTATTAGAAAGGCACTAGCCATTCCATTTTCCAATCGGAATAGCGCTTTTCTAAGTTTCTACGACAACTCCTTCGATACGAAGTGCCGGGGTCTAAAGGAAAAAAAAAATTAATAATAATACATTGTGCCAACATCGTTCTTTACTTAGGCAGCACTATTGCGCTTCCTATGACAAAAAATATTGTGCCCGGGAAAAGTGGCACTTTCTGGCATTTTGTAGTACTAAACTACTAATTTGCCCCAAAGAGGACCAAATTTTTATTGATTGAAAATTTTGATATAGCCCTTTGATTTAAAGGTATCAAAAAACTAAATATTGAGCTTCCCAGTTGTAGAGGAACTAATGCCACACGGTGGTACAGTCTTTCCTAAAAAGTCATGTAGTCCATAGAAGATAAATATTAGCACTTGATTCGACTCAAGTTAATTGCACGTCATTTTACTGGAAGGAGGGGTGATGGGTCATTGTTTTGGCGATGGGATGGGGCCAGATGCCTAAAATAGCGCATTTCAGTGTCTAAATCGTCTAACTCTCTATGAGCCTTCACATAAATATAGGAAGGGTTTGTTTTTTTTTGGGGGGGGGGATAGGAATTAATCTCTCACAACCCTTTGCTTAGACTAAGTGAGAGTAAGGAGGATGCGGGAGACTATAAGATTATATGCAGTGAAGTGTGAGTGTGTCTCGGTTATTATGAAGGAGGGCAGTTGATCACTTTGTAGGTGGGGGGAAGGGGGGGGGCAAATACCTCAAATAGTGTATTTTAATCCCTAGATATCTGAACTCTTATTGAGCCTTTAGATAAGTATTGAATGAGTTTCAAAGGGAGGGGAATAGGAATTGATATGTAATCTCTCTTGATTCCCAGGAATGATTTAGGTCTACACCTAATTATTGGTTCTGGAGGGGGGAGGTAACATTTCCTCTGTGACAGTATTTTCCTATGTAGCATAAAATGTTACGTTCACATGCATATCGAAAGAGAGGTTGAAAAGGTAAGGTGGACTATCATAAGCCTTGTCAGGAAATGTCTTACGGGGTAGGGGCTATGCAAATGCTACCAGAAGCTTTGTTTTCAGACATTTTAGATATTTTCTTTAATTTTTTACAGGAGCTAGACGCTATTAAGCCACGACCGGCATCCATAATTTCACCAACAGAAGTCTTCCACAAGGCACGGTCATGTGCAACGGCTTTGAAATGGTAGAGCAAATCTCTATCCCAGAGCTTACCGAAGAGGTGGAAACTTTCAAGCGGTTCTATATCATATCTTATTGTTCATCACCAATCTTTCTTCTGGTCTCCAGGGCATATAGGAGGGTGCTTCTGACGATCGCCTCGTAGACTCTAATTTTCGCAGTGAGGCTTGTGCTTCTACGCTTCCATAGTGATTTAGGGAGCTGACCAAAACTGACAGAGGTTAATCAAATACGCGTTTCGACCTCATGGTCAAGACCTCCCTCCCCTCCCCCCCCACCGAATAAACAAAGGATCTAAGGTAGACGAATTCTCTAACTTGCTGAGTGTTGTTTCCATTTAGGGATATAGAAGGGGGACTTTGAGAATTGGTAGATATTACTTTGGTCTTTGTTGGATTGATTCTTAATCTGATCATGGCAGTGTGGTATGTAATTTTGTTCAACACCATTTGGGGTTTCAATGGATCATCCTCTGCGAGGGAGATATAATCAGCATAGTCTAGATCAGCGAGCTGAACACCTTTTTCTATCGTCGCTCCTTCGCGTGTAATAACAACTCTCTCCATAACCCAATCAATTACGTAATTGTAAAGGATGGGGGATTGAACATCGCCTTGCTTTACAACTGAATCCACAGTGAAGTTATCAGATTCTTCACCACAAGCCTATACCCTGAGCATCATGCCCTCGTAGTCCGCTTTCAACCGCTCTACGAGGAGGGAATTCCATCATGTTCTAGGATAATATAGAGAGCTTCTCGTTTGAATGAATTGAAGGCAGCTATGAAATCGACGAATAAATGGATAAGCGGTAGACTTATCTATGACATTGCTGAAACAGCAGCCTAAGGATAAAAATTTGCTCTGTACAAGACTCCCCGGCTCGAAAGTCCGCCTGTTCTTTCCTTATTTCCGCGTCTAAGGCCTGTTTAAGCCTATTCAGGAGAAGAATGACAAGGCCAAATGGAACATAGCCTTGGCTTTTTTTTTTTTTTTTTTTTTTTTTTTTTTTTTTTTTTTTTTTTTTTTTTTTTTTTTTTTTATCTGCGGAATCTATGCTTGGGGGCAAACGGCTTGTATGCTGGAATTCAAGCAAAGCAAAGTCGAATTCTAGTGATTATCAGTTTACGACCTAAACCAGATTTGGAGCCTGTGTTGGCACCAAAATATGATCAAAATCCAGCAGAGAGTTTTTAAATAAAGACTTGAAGAGTACATAATCTACTCGGGGCTTGATAACTCCATCGTTGGAGTACCAAGTAATCAAATGGCTGTTTTGTGCTGGAACATATTGTAAATGACCAAATTCTTACTTAGTGCAAGGCCAATGAGCCTTTCACTGTTGTTAGAAAGTTTTCTCAGGCTGAAAGAGCCAACTACAAACTGAATTAAGTCATCCTTTGGCCCAACTCTGGCGTTGCAATTTCCAGCAAAGAACAGAAAAGTTTTGGGATAAAATTTGTATCAGCAGTCGTTTCAGGTTGTCTTAAAACATTGATATTGTTGTATCAGTCGCATTTAAGGTCGGAGAATGTGCAGATATGACTGTGAGGTTAGTCTTTTACTTTATATTAAACAAAAAAAAAACAAGTTTTTTAAACTGAAAGTAAGGAGCGACATTAAAACTTAAAACGAACAGAAATTATTCCGTATATGAATGGGGCTGTCCCCTCCTCAACGCCTCGCTCTTTACGCTAAAGTTTTTTATTGTTTTAAAAAATAAAGTTTTGAGACAGAGTCAAACTTTAGCGTAAAGAGCGAGGCGTTGAGGAGGGGACATCCCCATTCATATACGGAATAATTTCTGTTCGTTTTAAGTTTTAATGTCGCTCCTTACTTTCAGTTTAAAAAACTTGTTTTTTTTTGTTTAATTTTTGAATGTTTTTGAATTAATGCAGGTTTTGATTTTGGCTCACCGCACATGAATAATTAAAAAAAAATTGAATATTAATTTTACTTTTATTTGGTTAAATGGCTTTCTCTAAACCTGTTTAATTTTATTTACGAACGTTTTTATTAGTAATAAATACACGTAACTTACGAATTAACTTACGTAACGAACTTCTATATTCATATATTTTTAACACGTATATTAGAGGGTTCGCCCCCTAGTCAATACCTTGCTCTTTAAGCTAAAGTTCGAATTTTGTTCCAATTCTTTAAAAATGACCCTTAATCACAAATGCCGTTAATTAGAATAAATAGCTCTTATGAAAGTACTAAATAATCTTTGGCTTAAAGAGCGAGGTATTGACTAGGGGATGAACCCAATCATATACGTAATGTTTTCTGTCGTTTTAAGTTTTGATGTTGCTCCTTACTTTCAGTTGAAAAACTTGTTTTTTTTTATATATAATTTCTGATCTTTTTTTAAATAATGAACAAAATGGGCATCTCAAAATTTTTATCGGGTGAATTTTGGAAAAAAATGAGCGTGGGAGGGGGCCTAGTTGCCCTCCATTTTTTTGGTCACTTAAAAAGGGCACTAGAACTTTTAATTTCCGTTCGAATGAGCCCTCCCACGATATTCTAGGACCACTGGGTCGATACGATCACCCCTGGAAAAAAAAACAAACAAACAAATAAACACGCATCCGTCATCTTTCTTCAGGCAAAAAATGCAAAATTCCACATTTTTGTAGATAGGAGCTTGAAACCTCCGCAGTAGGGTTCTCTGATACGCTGAATATGATGTTGTGATTTTCATTAGGGTTCTATATTTTTTAGGGTGTCTTTTCCCTTTTTTCGAAAATCAGCCAAACTTTCTCAGGCGCGTAACTTTTGATAGGTAGGACTAAACTTGATAAAACTTATATATTTGAAATCAGCATTAAAATCTGATTCTTTTGATGTATCTATTGGTATTAAAATTCCGTTTTCTACAGTTTATGTTACCATTGAGCCGGGTCGCTCCTTACTTACAGTTCGTTACCACGAACTGTTTGATTATATTATCTTTATACAGTGGGACAGACTATATACGCATCTAAAAAGAGGGGTACATTGTGGTACAAGATTAAACAAGACAAGCATCTAAAAAAGAGAAAAATAAATAATATTTTATAGATCTTCAAAGCAATAGTTTTTTCAACCGAATGCAATATTCTAAATATTTAAAGCTAAAACTTTAGTACATAAAAAGACGCACGCAATTCCACAAAGGAACATAACTTTGGAGCTAGACTCCTTGTGACAATAAAATTAGTTCCATTGTTAGGATATAAGACTTCTACCTTATTTATAAAAGAAGTCTAAATCTGTCCTTGGGGTGGATACTTCGAAAAATTTGCATAAATTTATTTCACAGTTGTCTCTATGCTTTGGGCTTGGATTGAATTAAAGTTAATTAGGAAGTATTTTTAGAATTAACTGTTCAAAATCTCTCCAAATGTTCCCTTTTTTGCTTCCTTATGAATTGAATGAAAGATCGATTCTTTGTTCAGATGCAAGGAAAATAATAAAGATCTTGAGATATCTCCTGTCGAGGGTCTGCAAAATCCTCCTAACACAGTATAAACTCATGGTTATGATTTTACCCCACCCTCACCCCAGTTTGCAAAGAAGCGTCACGACGGGATAGTCATGTTGGTATTTTTCAAGTAGATGAATATTCAAAATATCTCTATTTCGAGCTAGATCACTTTTTTAATCTTGACTAACTTGAAAAACAACATCAGCATTAGAGACTGGTTCAAAAGAAGTACAAAGCTAGCTGTTAATCAACCTGTAACAAATTAAAATGCTTTGACTGCGAAAAAGAGTGATGTTTTCTTATGTAACAAATGAATTAGAAAGTGAATTATAATTTTGCAATCGAATTAAGCTGAAGTTTGAAAACTAGTTTTTACATCTCTTGTTCGAAATTTTTGGAACAGATGAAGCAATGCTGGCAAATCCGAGCATTGACAAGAAAGGACCGCTGGCCTTTTTTTTCATCCACAACGCTTTAAATGGAGTAGCAACTTAATGTGTTTAAATTTTTTTATTTAATTTCTAGTAGAGGAAAATATGCGGTTCGCTCTTTACTAGGCTACAGCTTTCCTGTGTGTGATATATTTAAGTGATATTAGAAAAGTAGGGCTAATGCGATGTTTAAATGCCTTACATACAGGAACATTCTCCGCCGTAGATTTCAAATAATTGCTACATAGTTCACTTCTATTAAATTTATTATCAATATCTCGGAAATCGACCACTGATACACTCAAGCATGATTGAAGTTCCTTTGAAATACTCGCCTAAATTGTCCATTTACATTTTCATTGTTTTGAGTTAGATCATCCAAGGCATTAGACCCAACGATAACAACAAGGAAACTGGATGATCTGGCAGGTGAAGATTAGAGGACAATACGGGAGAGGGGGTTTGGAGGAGGCAAGTGGACCAATCGGGCTGCCATTCAAAAATTTGACCCTATCGGGTAGGAGAATATTACTGTTATAGCAATATTAAAAAACTATCTTGCGATAAAGAAAATAAATTGAACAGACTTTTTGAAATGACACACATACTTTTTCTCAAAAGCTTGAAGCATAAACAAGGCCGTGGCTGCATACCCTCTTTACAAACTTTTTAAAACTCTCCTCTAAAAAGTTTTCAGGTTGACACTAAAATTGTCCAAAGGTTCTTTACTTTTAAAGTAATAAAAAGTAAGTTCATTAATCCATAGTAAATGACAATCTCGGAAATGGATGTTCGAACAGAATATATGCATCATCAAATAGTTTGTGGTAACGAACTGGGAATCAGGAGCGACTCCAATGACCTGCAACCACAACTCCAACGCAGTGAGTTTGGATAATAATCTATACATCAAAAGAATTGGCTTTTTATGTTAATTCTAAATATGTAAAAAAAATTAAGTTTAAAATAACCACCAAAAGTCATAAGCCCGAAAAACTTTGCCTGGCTCTTTTGGAAAGGGATAAAACACCCCCAAAAGACGAGTGATCTTAATGAAAATTACAAAATCAAATTTTGCATATCAGAGAAGCCTACCACAGAGGTTTCAAGCCTGTATCTTGAAAATGCGAAATTTTATATTATTTCCCTGAATAATATCTACACATGTCTGTTTCTTTCTTTGTTTATTTATTTTTTCCAAGGTTTTATTTGTTGTCGAGGGAAATAAATCCGTAAATCTGAAAAAAAAGAAAAAAACTCTTAGACTTACATTTCTAAATTTCTTGGGAAGGTATTTGGATCAAAATTTGAGGGCGAGAAACAATCAAAGATCAGGCTCAAAACTAAAGGAAAGAATATTATTATATGAAAAAGGGATTAGCTGCATAACTTATAGTCACTGTCATCGGGGCTGCCTGGGTTATAACCCTCCTCCCCAGGAGGGGCATTGTTTGAACCTTTCAATTATTCTGAGTGAAACAGCATTCTAACTATTTTGATTTAATACCATTATAAGTCATATGAATGAACGGAGCAGTAAAGTACACAGGATGGGTGGTTATCCTTAAATCACTCTTGGCCCTTTAAAAAGACGCTGCAAACTTCCTATTTCTGATCCAATGAGCAGCCTTCTGAGTTTGTAAGGCCACCATTCTATAAAAAGTGTTAATAAGAAATACACGGTACATCCGTCATTCCTTAAATACTCGGTGCTACGGTCGACTCCACTTAATTGACTCTTACTGATCTTCCGTACGGGAAGCTGAAATTGCAGCAAAAATATTTTCATACTGAAATTACTGAGCAACGTGTGTCGTCTTCAGATTTAATGATCTCTCTTTAAGATGTAATTTTTAGTCGTTTCTTAGCGCCCATTAAATCTTTAAAGGGATCTAAAAGGAGTCCATAAAATTTTTGTAATAGCCTGTAATTTTTGTGAGAGATGTGTTTTGACTGTTTATTAAGGTTTTTTGAGACATGATTTATATAATATTTTATATATAAATATAAGCAATGCATTAAGGTTTTTTGAGACATGATTTATATAATATTTTCTCACGACTAAATCTATTGAAGCAAAATATCCATAGAAGGATATGCTATCTCCTAGAGTTATGCTCAAGTATGGGAGTTTGAGACCAGCCGTAGCAAAGACTCCCATTCCATTCTCTTCTGAGAGGTATTTCCAATATCAAGAACTAAGACTGAGAAAACTTTAACCCTGAATAATCTGGGAGAAGTTTGAAAGACATCGAATGTTTTTAGTTTTCAACTGCTGTAAAAAAAAGAAAACAAAAATCACTTGACAATTTTACGCGGGGGAAGGGTCATAAAATGCTAGACAGGCAAATGTGAACCAAGAGGTTGCCTCTCTCTTACATCCTATTGTTCTGAACACAAGGATGACTGTTCCTTAAAAGTTGAAGGGCTTATTGACGAGCATTTGCTTTAAAATATACGATTTTGGATTCAAATATTTATGAAAGGCAGTTGTTAGATACAACACTTGAAATTACCAACTGGCTTAATGTTGCTTGCACTCTAAAATGCTTTCTGCAGATCGCAATCGTAATTAACATAATTTACGATCTGCAGATCGTAAATTATGATTATAAAGAGTGGAAATTGAGGGGAGCAGTCACCTCGCCCTCAGTGGGCTCATTTACAAGTCCAGCCAATTCTTGTCTTCACGCGAATATCGATTTAGCAGCTTTCCCCTAGTCGGGAATATCATTATTGGAAGCTAAGTTGGGTTCGCTAGCTAGCTTGCTACTAAAACCCATAAAGCTGGAAGATATACTGGCATCGTTTATAAAGGTGGAATATAACCAAAACCCTTCATGATTAAGTCCTTTCTAAAAATGTAATGTAAATTTCTAAAAATGGAGTGCATTCATTATATTAGAATTCTGGTCGTATTAGCAGAAAACCAGTTATTTGTCATCAAACATGCGTTAACAAAGACAACTTTGTCACGAGCTTCTTAAAGCAATTCTTTATCAAGCAGTAATTCATGGTCATGTTTCGCGCTTTTGATTTAAGAAGAAAACATTTAAGTCAAAATCATGTGCAGAGAAGATAGAACGTTATCAATTTGTCAAAACTGTGGATAAATATGCATGGATAGAATACAATCATGAAAATAATGGCAAGTTTTCTTTGAATACTATACTAAAAGTGAATACACATATGTGTATTATATTAGATGGGTATATATACACCTTACAAGTGCGCTGGATGTAAGTTTCATTGGGTGGAGCGAAGTGATTTTTTTCAAAAACTGTGTTTCAAAATAACAGGAATATTCGTTATTTTCTTGAGATTTTAGCTGGGACACGAGCCCAATTATCAGAAAATAAAAACCGGTAAAATCATTAAATTCATTAGCATTTACACAAACTAAATAAAAATAGCTAGTTTTCTAGTTGAAAGCAACGAGCAGCATTAAAACTTGAAACGAACAGAATTTTTTCTGTATATGAGGGGGACTGCCTCTTCCTCAACCGTCACTCTTAACGCTAAAGTCCTATAGTTCTTTAAAAATATTTTCCGATCAAATTCAACCGCCCTTTTGTTGTAGCAGTCTTTCTTAGAGAATTGTAATAAAAAAAAAAAAAATCAAGCTTTAGCACAAATGGTTAGGCCAAAGGAAAGGACAGTCCCCCTCATATACAGAGCAATTTCTGTTCGTTTTAAGTTTTAATGCTGGTCCTTACTTTGAGTTGAAATACTGTTTTTTATTATTCAATTTCTGACAGTTTTCCAAATCATGCCAGGATATCCGCTTCCCTCCCCATCCCAATGTAAAACTTCCCCTGGAAAATTACCCTTGGAAACTGTCATCCCCTCAGAAAATTTTCGCCATTGAAAATCCCATCCGGCAGAAAATTCCAACCCCAAAAATTATTCGTATATTTCCCAATGGCAAATACTATACGGGAAAAATTGCCAAATTGCATTACTTACAGCCCTTTCCCCGGAGACTATTTGGGGCATTTCATCCCCAAGGCATAGTTATTGGACTATGCCGAATTAAATGGATGTATCAACATTTTGATCATATGTCCTTAGGGTGGGGCGTGGGAGGGGTGCTGGATGCCCTAGATTTTTTCTGTCCCTTGAAAAAGGCACTAGAAACTTTTGATTTCCATTCAAATGAGCCTTCTCTAGATCTGCTAGAACCATTGGTTCAATATGATCAACCCCGTGAAAAAAGAAAAAAAAAACACGCATCCGTGATCTTTCTTCTGGCAAAATAATCCACGTTTCTTTGATTAGGATCTTGAAACCTCTAGAAGAGGGTCCTCTGATATGCTTAATCTGTTGCTCGAATCTTTGGGGGTCTTTCTATCCTTTTTCGAAAATCAGGCAAATTTCCTCAGGCTCGTAGCTTTTGATAGGTAACATTAAACTTAATTTTTTTTTTATATGTGCGGAATCAGCATAAAAAGCAATTTTTTTAAACTAATTGTTATCAAGGTTCCTTTTTTTTATAGTGTAAGTTATTATTATTATGGAGTAATTATTATTATGTAGTTATTATTATTATGTAGTTATTATTATTATGTAGTAAGTCTAGTCCCTCCTTACTTACAGTTTGTCACCCTGAATTGTTTGATATAAATTTATTAGTTTGGTCGGTTTTAATGAGTGTTATGGATATGGACACTGTCCGGAAACTATTAATAGTTTTTGGGTGCCCCGGAGATGTGATCCATGTGATTTCTATGTAAATCATAGAAAAATATGAGAAAAACTGCAAAAATACTGATACCAAAAGATATCAGCTATGGTCCCAAAGACCCATCTGTTCATCTTTGTAAGTGCCAGGTTTTGGTGACCAGTTAGTTGCTCGAGTAGCACCATGTAATTTTCCCGGTATTATCCATGGTATTTGCATACCGTTTTTTTTAAAGCTTGATCCTCTGTCCACTAAACCCTACACAATAGGTGTAGATGCTCTAAATCAAGAATTCCCACTGATTAAAAAGTCTAAAGGAAAAAGGCACACAAAAAAAAGATAAAAACAAGAAAACAAATGGATTACGATTCTCCCTAAAATTCCAGTTTTCAGAACAACACATATCAGAGAACATCGTATCTTTCGTCACGTAAAGAGGGCAAACGTCTGAGTCAATAGATACAAATTGACGTGCAACATAAATACAAATTGTGTGTCAAGTAAAAGCTAAATTAGAGTATAATCTAGTAACAAGAACCCGGTGAAGCAGGGAGGGGAGAAAAGAACTCCCCCTCCCAAGAAAATAAATAAATGAAACATACAGAGTTGTGCTAATAAATGGAGGCGAATAAAGGAGAACACCCAGTATTACCGACTTCCAGAGTACTTGCATGACCAACGGGCTGCATTACTAATTCCCTTCGCTAACATCGGAGGCTAGAAGCAGGAGACAAGGCAATTGAACTACCGACAATCTCAAGAACTCCCTTATTTTTTACCGGGTCACTGAAATTTCGTAACCAGTCTATTGCTCGTTTTTTTGCACCAAATCAGTCTGCAGCCTGCACTTCGCTCAGTTCTGCGCCGTGATAGGACTTAGTCTGTTTTTGCAGCAGCATTTTGAATTTTGGGCAGAACACCTACAGAGCTTGAAACCTCCTCTAATATATGGAAGGAGATGACATGATTATGATGCATAAGCTTTTGAGCAACGCTATACTTCCTAATCTGTTCACTACCGACTCTGGTACCTGAGCACGAGATTATTCTAAGCAGATTTTAAGAAAGGACTTTGCCCAATAGTAGAAAGGCCCCTATTGACACGATCCCTCACCCCTGCTGCCATCTACAATTTAGTCTAATGCTGACAGTTTCCGAGAATTTGATTGCGTAATCGATTGAGAATTTGGAACACCTGTGCTGTCAGTCATTAATCAAATTGTCTCCTGGACGAAGTTTATTAATATCTTTGGAGTTCGACCAGAATTGTTTCCGGGGCAAAGTTTATAAATAACTGGCAGGTGATGGCAAGGTTAATTGTAACTCCGGCGAATGTTTTGATCTTAGAGTTTAACGCGGGAAAAGGTTTCTTAGTAATTTCAAATGTGACAGCGCAGGGATGCCAAAAACAAAGGGAACACGATGAAATTACGTTTAGAGATTATTTGGGCGAAACCGTTTTAGACATTTTAGGGAATTATTTCGGCGAAACAGTTAGAGACATTTTAAAAGATGATTTTAGAAGATGTTTTAGAAGAGGTTTTGAGTGTGGTCGTTATAATACACAAGTTCTATTTAAACAGTGCCATGAGGTCCCATACCCCAACCCCAAAGGGCCCCGATCCCCCTACCCCGACCCAAAGGGCTCCGATCCCCCTACCCCAACCCCGAAGGAAGCCCCCGGCCCCCAAAGGTTCCCCCGGGCTCCAAAAGGGTCCCCCGGGCCCCCAAAGGGCCCCCGGCGCCCCAAAGGCCCCTGAGCCCTCATTTTTTAATATTTTTTAAGGCTTTACTATATCTTTTCAGAACAATTTCCTTTCTTAATGTCCCTCCTAAACCTATTTTACAAGTTGAAGTACTTATCTTTTTCACCCACAACTATACTTTACAGATTTTTGGATACCTCAACACCAAGAAATACTTTTCAAAGACCATTTCAGAGCAAGTTACTTTCTTAATGTCCCTCCTAAACCCATTTTCCAACTTGAAGTACTTATCTTTTTCACCCACAACTATACTTTACAGCTTTTTGGTTACCTCAACACCAAGAAATACTTTTCGAAGACCATTTCAGAGCAAGTTACTTTCTTAATGTCCCTCCTAAACCCATTTTCCAACTTGAAGTACTTATCTTTTTCATCCACAACTATACTTTACAGCTTTTTGGATACCTCAACACCAAGAAATACTTTTCAAAGACCATTTCAGAGCAAGTTACTTTCTTAATGTCCCTTCTAAACCCATTTTCCAACATGAAATACTTATCTTTTTCACCCACAACTATACTTTACAGCTTTTTGGTTACCTCAACACCAAGAAATACTTTTCAAAGACCATTTCAGAGCAAGTTACTTTCTCAATGTCCCTCCTAAACCCATTTTCCAACTTGAAGTACTTATCTTTTTCACCCACAACTATACTTTACAGCTTTTTCGATACCTCAACACCAAGAAATACTTTTCAAAGACCATTTCAGAGCAAGTTAGTTTCTTAATGTCCCTCCTAAACCCATTTTTCAACTTGAAGTACTTATCTTTTTCACCCACAACTATAGTTTACAGCTTTTTGGATACCTCAACACCAAGAAATACTTTTCTAAGACCATTTCAGAGTAAGTTACTTTCTTAAAGTCCCTTCTAAACCCATTTTCAACTTGAAGTACTTATCTTTTTCACCCACAACTATACTTTACAGCTTTTTGGATACCTCAACACCAAGAAATACTTTTCAAAGACCATTTCAGAGCAAGTTACTTTCTTAATATCACTCCTAAACCCATTTTCCAACTTGAAGTACTTATCTTTTTCACCCACAACTATACTTTACAGCTTTTTGGTTACCTAAACACCAAGAAATACTTTTCAAAGACCATTTCAGAGCAAGTTACTTTCTTAATGTCCCTCCTAAACCCATTTTTCAACTTGAAGTACTTATCTTTTTCACCCACAACTATACTTTACAGCTTTTTGGATACCTCAACACCAAGAAACACTTTTCAAAGACCATTCCAGAGCAAGTTACTTTCTTAATGTTCCTCCTAAACCCATTTTCCAACTTAAAGTACTTATCTTTTTCACCCACAACTATACTTTACAGCTTTTTGGGTACCTCAACACCAAGAAATACTCTTCAAAGACCATTTCAGAGCAAGTTACTTTCTTAATGTCCCTTCTAAACCTATCTTCCAACTTGAAGTACTTATCTTTTACACCCACAACTATACTTTACAGCTTTTTGGATACCTCAACACCAAGAAATACTTTTCAAAGACCATTTCAGAGCAAGTTACTTTCTTAATGTCCCTCCTAAACCCATTTTCCAACTTTAAGTACTTATCTTTTTCACCCACAACTATACTTTACAGCTTTTTGGATACCTCAACACCAAGAAATACTTTTCAAAGACCATTTCAGAGCAAGTTCCTTTCTTAATGTCCCTCCTAAACCCATTTTCCAACTTGAAGTACTTATCTTTTTCACCCACAACTATACTTTACAGCTTTTTGGATACCTCAACACTAGGAAATACTTGTCAAAACACATTTCAGAGCAAGTTACTTTCTTAATGTCCCTCCTAAACCCATTTTCCAACTTGAAGTACTTATCTTTTTCACCCACAACTATACTTTACAGCTTTTTGGATACCTCAACACCAAGAAATACTTTTTCAAAGACCATTTCAGAGCAAGTTACTTTCTTAATGTCCCTTCTAAACCTATTTTACAAGTTGAAGTACTTATTTTTGTCACCCACTTCTATACTTTACAGCTTTTTGGATACCTCAACACCAAGAAATACTTTTCAAAGACCATTTCAGAGCAAGTTACTTTCTTTATGTCCCTCCTAAACCCATTTTCCAACTTGAAGTACTTATCTTTTTCACCCACAACTATACTTTACAGCTTTTTGGTTACCTCAACACCAAGAAATACTTTTCCCGGAAGAAGAAATGGCCCAAGACATAAAAAATTTAAAGTTCACTTCTAAATTTTTCCGTAGAAGATAGGGAAAGTTATGCTATGATTATGGTTATTTTCCATGAAGATAAAAAGTTTCTCTTTAATTTTAAATTTTCTTAAATTCAGTTCCAACCTTTCTCAAAGAGATGAAAAAATTTAAAGTTCTGTTCCAAATATTTCCCCGGAAGAAGAAAAGTTCAACTTCGATTCTGAATTTGCTCAATGAAAATGAAATAAGTTATTGATAAATTCTATTTTCTCAAAATATTATAAAATTTTCCACTTCAATTCAGATTTTTCTCAAAGAGATGAACAAATTTAAAATATTGTTCCAAATTTTTCTTAGAAGATAGAAAAGTTCAAGTTCTAATCTGAATTTTACCAAAGAACACAATTCAATTCTAATTTCTCCAGAGAAAATAAAAAGCTTCCACTTCAGTTTTAAGTTCACCAAGACATAAAAAATTTAAAGTTCAGTTCTAAATTTTTACATAGAAGATAGGGAAAGTTATGCTATGATTATGGTTATTTTCCATGAAGATAAAAAGTTTCTCTTTAATTTTAAATTTTCTTAAATTCAGTTCCGACTTTTCACATAGAGATGAAAAAATTAAAAGTTCTGTTCCAAATTTTTCTTAGAAGATAGAAAAGTTCAAGTTCTCTTCTGAATTTTACCAAAGAACACAATTCAATTCTAATTTCACCAGAGAAAATAAAAAGCTTCCACTTCAGTTTTAAGCTCACCAAGACATAAAAAATTTAAAGTTCAGTTCTAAATTTTTCCGTAGAAGATAGGAAAAGTTATACCCTGATTGTGATTATTTTCTATGAAGATAAAAAGTTTCACCTTAATTCTAAATTTTCTTAAATTCAGTTCCGACCTTTCTCAAAGAGATGAAAAAATTTAAAGTTCTGTTCCAAATATTTTCCCGGAAGAAGAAAAGTTCAACTTCGATTCTGAATTTTCTTAATGAAAATGAAATAAGTTATTGATCAATTCTATTTTCCCAAAATTATATAAAAATTTTCCACTTCAGGTCAGATTTTTCTCAAAGAGATGAAAAATTTAAAATACTGTTCCAAATTTTTCATAGAAGATAGAAAAGTTCAAGTTCTCTTCTGAATTTTACCAACGAACACAATTCAATTCTAATTTCTCCAGAGAAAATAAAAAGCTTCCACTTCAGTTTTAAGCTCACCAAGACATAAAAAATTTAAAGTTCAGTTCTAAATTTTTCCGTAGAAGATAGGAAAAGTTATACCATGATTGTGATTATTTTCTATGAAGATAAAAAGTTTCACTTTAATTCAAATTTTCTTAAATTCAGTTCCGACTTTTCACATAGAGATGAAAAAAATTTAAAGTTTTGTTCCAAATATTTTGCCGGAAGAAGAAAAGTTCAACTTCGATTCTGAATTTTTTTAATGAAAATGAAATAAGTTATTGATCCATTCTATTTTCCCAAAATAATATAAAAATTTTCCACTTCAGTTCAGATTTTTCTCAAAGAGATGAAAAATTTAAAATACTCTCAAATTTTTCATAGAAGATAGAAAAGTTCAAGTTCTCTTCTGAATTTTACCAAAGAACACAATTCAATTCTAATTTCTCCAGAGAAAATAAAAAGCTTCCACTTCAGTTTTAATTTCACCAAGACATAAAAAATTTAAAGTTCTGTTCTAAATTTTTCCGTAGAAGATAGGAAAAGTTATACTATGATTGTGATTATTTTCTATGAAGATAAAAAGTTTCACTTTAATTCAAATTTTCTTAAATTCAGTTCCGACTTTTCACATAGAGATGAAAAAAATTTAAAGTTCTGTTCCAAATTTTTCATAGAAGACTGGAAAAGTTATACTTTGATCGTGAATATTCAAGTTCTCTTCTGAATTTTACCAAAGAACACAATTCAATTCTAATTTCTCCAGAGAAAATAAAAAGCTTCCACTTCAGTTTTAATTTCACCAAGACATAAAAAATTTAAAGTTCAGTTCTAAATTTTTACATAGAAGATAGGAAAAGTTATACTATGATTATGATTATTTTCCATGAAGATAAAAAGTTTCACTTTAATTCTAAATTTTCTTAAATTCAGTTCCGAATTTTCACATAGAGATGAAAAAATTAAAAGTTCTGTTCCAAATTTTTCTTAGAAGATAGAAAAGTTCAAGTTCTCTTCTGAATTTTACCAAAGAACATAATTCAATTCTAATTTCACCAGAGAAAATAAAAAGCTTCCACTTCAGCTTTAAGTTCACCAAGACATAAAAAATTTAAAGTTCAGTTCTAAATTTTTACATAGAAGATAGGAAAAGTTATACTATGATTATGATTATTTTCTATGAAGATAAAAAGTTTCACTTTAATTCTAAATTTTCTTAAATTCAATTCCGGCTTTTCTCAAAGAGATGAAAAAATTTAAAGTTCTGTTCCAAATATTTTCCCGGAAGAAGAAAAGTTCAACTTCAATTCTGAATTTTCTTAATGAAAATGAAATAAGTTATTGATCATTTCTATTTTTACAAATAATATAAATTCCACTTCAGTTCAGATTTTTCTCAAAGAGATGAAAAAATTTAAAATACTGTTCCAAATTTTTCATAGAAGATAGAAAAGTTCAAGTTCTCTTCTGAATTTTACCAAAGAACACAATTCAATTCTAATTTCACCAGAGAAAATAAAAAGCTTCCACTTCAGTTTTAAGTTCACCAAGACATAAAAAATTTAAAGTTCAGTTCTAAATTTTTCCGTAAAAGATAGGAAAAGTTATACCCTGATTGTGATTATTTTCTATGAAGATAAGAAGTTTCACCTCAATTCTAAATTTTCTTAAATTCAGTTCCGACCTTTCTCAAAGAGATGAAAAAATTTAAAGTTCTGTTCCAAATATTTTCCCGGAAGAAGAAAAGTTCAACTTCGATTCTGAATTTTCTTAATGAAAATGAAATAAGTTATTGATCAATTCTATTTTCCCAAAATAATATAAAAATTTTCCACTTCAGTTCAGATTTTTCTCAAAGAGATGAAAAACTTAAAATACTGTTCCAAATTTTTCATAGAAGATAGAAAAGTTCAAGTTCTCTTCTGAATTTTACCAACGAACACAATTCAATTCTAATTTCTCCAGAGAAAATAAAAAGCTTCCACTTCAGTTTTAAGTTCACCAAAACATAAAAAATTTTAAGTTCAGTTCTAAATTTTTCCGTAGAAAATAGGAAAAGTTATACCATGATTGTGATTACTTTCTGTGAAGATAAAAAGTTTCACTTTAATTCAAATTTTCTTAAATTCAGTTCCGACTTTTCACATAGAGATGAAAAAAATATAAAGTTCTGTTCCAAATATTTTCCCGGAAGAAGAAAAGTTCAACTTCGATTCTGAATTTTTTTAATGAAAATGAAATTTTTGATCCATTCTATTTTCCCAAAATAAATATAAAAATTTTCCACTTCAGTTCAGATTTTTCTCAAAGAGATGAAAAATTCAAAATACTTCCAAATTTTTCATAGAAGATAGAAAAGTTCAAGTTCTCTTCTGAATTTTACCAACGAACACAATTCAATTCTAATTTCTCCAGAGAAAATAAAAAGCTTCCACTTCAGTTTTAAGTTCGCCAAGACATAAAAAAATTTAAAGTTCTCTTCTAAATTTTTCCGTAGAAGATAGGAAAAGTTATACAATGATTGTGATTATTTTCCATGAAGATAAAAAGTTTCACTTTAATTCAAATTTTCTTAAACTCAGTTCCGACTTTTCACATAGAGATGAAAAAAATTTAAAGTTCTATTCCAAATTTTTCATAGAAGATTGGAAAAGTTATACTTTGATCGTGAATATTCAAGTTCTCTTCTGAATTTTACCAAAGAACACAAGACAATTCTAATTTCTCCAGAGAAAATAAAAAGCTTCCACTTCAGTTTTAAGTTCACCATGACATAAAAAATTTAAAGTTCAGTTCTAAATTTATACATAGAAGATAGGAAAAGTTATACTATGATTGTGATTATTTCCTATGAAGATTAAAAGTTTCACTTCGATTTTTAATTTTTCTCAAAGAAGTAAAGAAAAGTTCAACTTCGATTCTGAATTTTCTCAATGAAAATGAAATAAGTTATTGATCATTTCTATTTTCCCAAAATAATATAAAAATTTTCCACTTCAGTTCAGATTTTTCTCAAACAGATGAAAAAATTTTAAATACTGTTCCAAATTTTCCATAGAAGATAGAAAAGTTCAAGTTCTCTTCTGAATTCTACCAAAGAACATAATTCAATTCTAATTTCTCCAGAGAAAATAAAAGCTTCCACATCAGTTTTAAGTTCACCAAGACATAAAAAATTTCAAGTTCAGTTCTAAACTTTTCCATAGAAGATAGGAAAAGTTATACTATGATTGTGATTATTTTCCATGAAGATAAAAAGTTTCATTTTAATTCTAAATTTTCTTAAATTCAGTTCCGACCTTTCACATAGAGATGAAAAAATTTAAAGTTCTGTTCCAACTATTTTCCCGGAAGAAGAAAAGTTCAACTTCGATTCTAAAGTTTCTCAATGAAAATGAAATAAGTTATTGATCAATTCTATTTTCCTAAAATGATATAAAATTTTCCACTTCAATTCAGATTTTTCTTGACAAAGAGATGACAAAATTTAAAATATTGTTCCAAATTTTTCATAGAAGATAGAAAAAGTTAGACTTTGATTGTGATTATTCTTCATGAAGATATGGAGCTCCACTTTAATTCTAAGTTTTCTCGAAGAAGTGCAAAATGTACAAGTTCTCTTCTGAATTTTCTTAGAGAGGAGAAAAAAAAGTTAGCTCAATTCTGAAATTTACCAATGAAAATGAAAAAGCTTCCATTTCAGTTCATAATTTCTCAAAGACATAAAAATTTAAAGTTCAATTCTAAATTTTTCCATAGAAGATAGGAATGGCTATACTATGATTGTGATTATTTACCATGAAGATAAAAAGTTTCACTGTATTTCTAATTTTTCTTAAATTCAGTTCATTCATCTAACCACCAAAAACAATAGGTTAGGTTAGGTATAAATAAATATTAATAAATAATTAGAAACATTTCTCCATGTTTAAGTTAGGCTAGGTTAGGTTAACTTATCATGAGCGCTCATGATAAGCTAACCTAACCTAACTCAAACACGGTAAAAAGATTAAATTAGGTTAGGTTAGGTTAGATTAAGTTAGGTCAGGTTAAGTTAGGTTAGGTTAGCCTAACCTAACCTACCCTAACTTAACCTGACCTAACTTAATCTAACCTAACCTAAGAAAATTCAGAATCGAAGTTGAACTTTTCTTCTTCCGGGAAATATTTGGAACAGAACTTTAAATTTTTTTCATCTCTATGTGAAAAGTCGGAACTGAATTTAATAAAATTTGAATTAAAGTGAAACTTTTTATCTTCATAGAAAATAATCACAATCATGGTATAACTTTTCCTATCTTCTACGGAAAAATTTAGAACTGAACTTTAAATTTTTTATGTTTTGGTGAACTTAAAACTGAAGTGGAAGCTTTTTATTTTCTTTGGAGAAATTAGAATTGAATTGTGTTCGTTGGTAAAATTCAGAAGAGAACTTGAACTTTTCTATCTTCTATGAAAAATTTGGAACAGTATTTTAAATTTTTCATCTCTTTGAAAAAAATCTGAACTGGTGTGGAAAATTTTTATATTATTTTGGGAAAATAGAATTGATCAATAACTTATTTCATTTTCATTAAGAAAATTCAGAATCGAAGTTGAACTTTTCTTCTTCCGGGAAAATATTTGGAACAGAACTTTAAATTTTTTCATCTCTTTGAGAAAGGTCGGAACTGAATTTAAGAAAATTTAGAATTAAGGTGAAACTTTTTATCTTCATAGAAAATAATCACAATCATGGTATAACTTTTCCTATCTTCTACGGAAAAATTTAGAACTGAACTTTAAATTTTTATGTCTTGGTGAACTTAAAACTGAAGTGGAAGCTTCTTATTTTCTCTGGTGAAATTAGAATTGAATTGTGTTCTTTGGTAAAATTCAGAAGAGAACTTGAACTTTTCTATCTTCTATGAAAAATTTGGAACAGTATTTTAAATTTTTTCATCTCTTTGAGAAAAATCTGAACCGAAGTGGAAACTTTTTATATTATTTTGGAAAAATAGAAATGATCAATAACTTATTTCATTTTCATTAAGAAAATTCAGAATTGAAGTTGAACTTTTCTTCTTCCGGGAAAATATTTGGAACAGAACTTTAAATTTTTTCATCTCTTTGAGAAAGGCCGGAATTGAATTTAAGAAAATTTAGAATTAAAGTGAAACTTTTTATCTTCATAGAAAATAATCAGAATCATGGTATAACTTTTCCTATCTTCTACGGAAAAATTTAGAACTGATTTTTAAAATTTTTGTGTCTTGGTGAACTTAAAGCTGAAGTGGAAGCTTTTTATTTTCTCTGGTGAAATAGAATTGAATTGTGTTCTTTGGTAAAATTCAGAAGAGAACTTGAACTTTTCTTTCTTCTAAGAAAAATTTGGAACAGAACTTTTAATTTTTTCATCTCTATGTGAAAAGTCGGAACTGAATTTAAGAAAATTTAGAATTAAAGTGAAACTTTTTATCTTCGTGGAAAATAATCATAATCATAGTATAACTTTTCCTATCTTCTATGTAAAAATTTAGAACTGAACTTTAAATTTTTTATGTCTTGGTGAACTTAAAACTGAAGTGGAAGCTTTTTTTTTCTCTGGAGAAATTAGAATTGAATTATGTTCTTTGGTAAAATTCAGATTAGAACTTGAACTTTTCTATCTTCTAAGAAAAATTTGGAACAATATTTTAAATTTTTTCATCTCTTTGAGAAAAATCTGAATTGAAGTGGAAAATTTTATAATATTTTGAGAAAATAGAATTGATCAATAACTTATTTCATTATCATTGAGAAAATTCAGAATCGAAGTTGAACTTTTCTTCTTCCGGGGAAATATTTGGAATAGAACTTTAAATTTTTTCATCTCTTTGAAAAAGGTTGGAACTGAATTTAAGAAAATTTAGAATTAAAGTGAAACTTTTTATCTTCATGGAAAATAATCATAATCATGGTATAACGTTTCCTATCTTCTACGGAAAAATTTAGAAGTGAACTTTAAATTTTTTATGTCTTGGGCCATTTCTTCTTCCGGGAAAAGTATTTCTTGGTGTTGAGGTAACCAAAAAGCTGTAAAGTATAGTTGTGGGTGAAAAGGATAAGTACTTCAAGTTGGAAAATGGGCTTAGGAGGGACATAAAGAAAGTAACTTGCACTGAAATGGTCTTTGAAAAGTATTTCTTGGTGTTGAGGTATCCAAAAAGCTGTAAAGTATAGTTGTGGGTGAAAAAGATAAGTACTTCAACTTGTAAAATAGGTTTAGAAGGGACATTAAGAAAGTAACTTGCTCTGAAATGGTCTTTGAAAAGTATTTCTTGGTGTTGAGGTAACCAAAAAGCTGTAAAGTATAGTTGTGGGTGAAAAACATAAGTACTTCAAGTTGGAAAATGGGTTTAGGAGGGACATTAAGAAAGTAACTTGCTCTGAAATGGTCTTTGAAAAGTATTTCTTGGTGTTGAGGTATCCAAAAAGCTGTAAAGTATAGTTGTGGATGAAAAAGATAAGTACTTCAAGTTGGAAAATGGGTTTAGGAGGGACATTAAGAAAGTAACTTGCTCTGAAATGGTCTTTGAAAAGTATTTCTGGGTGTTGAGGTAACCAAAAAGCTGTAAAGTATAGTTGTGGGTGAAAAAGATAAGTACTTCAAGTTGGAAAATGGGTTTAGGAGGGACATTAAGAAAGTAACTTGCTCTGAAATGGTCTTTGAAAAGTATTTCTTGGTGTTGAGGTATCCAAAAAGCTGTAAAGTATAGTTGTGGGTGAAAAAGATAAGTACTTCAAGTTGGAAAATGGGTTTAGGAGGGACATTAAGAAAGTAATTTGCTCTGAAATGGTCTTTGAAAAGTATTTCTTGGTGTTGAGGTATCCAAAAAGCTGTAAAGTATAGCTGTGGGTGAAAAAGATAAGTACTTCAAGTTGGAAAATGGGCTTAGGAGGGACATTAAGAAAGTAACTTGCTCTGAAATGTCTTTTGAAAAGTGTTTCTTGGTGTTGAGGTATCCAAAAAGCTGTAAAGTATAGTTGTGGGTGAAAAAGATAAGTACTTCAAGTTGGAAAATGGGTTTAGGAGGGGCATTAAGAAAGTAACTTGCTCTGGAATGGTCTTTGAAAAGTATTTCTTGGTGTTGAGGTATCCAAAAAGCTGTAATGTGTAGTTTTGGGTGAAAAAGATAAGTACTTCAAGTTGAAAAAAGGGTTTAGGAGGGACATTAAGAAAGTAACTTGCTCTGAAATGGTCTTTGAAAAGTATTTCTTGGTGTTGAGGTAACCTAAAAGCTGTAAAGTATAGTTGTGGGTGAAAAAGATAAGTACTTCAAGTTGGAAAATGGGTTTAGGAGGGACATTAAGAAAGTAACTTGCTCTGAAATGGTCTTTGAAAAGTATTTCTTGGTATTGAGGTATCCAAAAAGCTGTAAAGTATAGTTGTGGGTGAAAAAGATAAGTACTTCAAGTTGAAAAATGGGTTTAGGAGGGACATTAAGAAAGTAACTTGCTCTGAAATGGTCTTTGAAAAGTATTTCTTGGTGTTGAGGTATCCAAAAAGCTGTAAAGTATAGTTGTGGGTGAAAAAGATAAGTACTTCAAGTTGGAAAATGGGTTTAGGAGGGACATTAAGAAAGTAACTTGCTCAGAAATGGTCTTTGAAAAGTATTTCTTGGTGTTGAGATATCCAAAAAGCTGTAAAGTATAGTTGTGGGTGAAAAAGGTAAGTACTTCAAGTTGGAAAATGGGTTTAGGAGGGACATTAAGAAAGTAACTTGCTCTGAAATGGTCTTTGAAAAGTATTTCTTGGTGTTGAGGTATCCAAAAAGCTGTAAAGTATAGTTGTAGATGAAAAAGATAAGTACTTCAAGTTGGAAAATGGGTTTAGGAGGGACATTAAGAAAGTAAATTGCTCTGAAATGGTCTTTGAAAAGTATTTCTTGGTGTTGAGGTAACCAAAAAGCTGTAAAGTATAGTTGTGGGTGAAAAAGATAAGTACTTCAAGTTGGAAAATGGGTTTAGGAGGGACATTAAGAAAGAAACTTGCTCTGAAATGGTCTTTGAAAAGTATTTCTTGGTGTTGAGGTAACCAAAAAGCTGTAAAGCATAGCTGTGGGTGAAAAAGATAAGTACTTCAAGTTGGAAAATGGGTTTAGGAGGGACATTAAGAAAGTAACTTGCTCTGAAATGGTCTTTGAAAAGTATTTCTTGGTGTTGAGGTATCCAAAAAGCTGTAAAGTATAGTTGTGGGTGAAAAAGATAAGTACTTCAACGTGTAAAATGGGTTTATTAGGGACATTAAGAAAGGAAATTGTTCTGAAAAGATATAGTAAAGCCTTAAAAAAGTATTAAAAAATGAGGGCTCCGGGGCCTTTGGGGCACCGGGGGCCCTTTGGGGGCCCGTGGGCTTCCTTCGGGGTTGGGGTAGGGGGATCGGAGCCCTTTGGGTCGGGGTAGGGGGATCGGGACCCTTTGGGGTTGGGGTATAAGACCTCATGGCACTGTTTAAATAGAACTTGTGTATTATAACGACCAAACTCAAAACCTCTTCTAAAACATCTTCTAAAATCATCTTTTAAAATGTCTCTAACTGTTTCGCCGAAATAATTCCCTAAAATGTCTAAAACGGATTCGCCCAAATAATCTCTAAACGTAATTTCATCGTGTTCCCTTTGTTTTTGGCATCCCTGCGCTGTCACATTTGAAATTACTAAGAAACCTTTTTCCGCGTTAAATTCTAAGATCAAAACATTCGCCGGAGTTACAATTAACCTTGGCATCACCTGCCAGTTATTTATAAACTTTGCCCCGGAAACAATTCTGGTCGAACTCCAAAGATATTAATAAACTTCGTCCAGGAGACAATTTGATTAATGACTGACAGCACAGGTGTTCCAAATTCCCAATCGATTACGCAATCAAGTTCTCGGAAACTGTCAGCATTAGACTAAATTGTAGATGGTAGCAGGGGTGTGGGATCGTGTCAATAGGGGCCTTTCTACTCCCAATATCTCCAACAAAAGAGTTGTTTAACATTAGAATTCCTTATGAGCACCTTTATGGGTGGGATACTGAAAAGCCGTCTCTTATAGTTCTCACCCTGTTGGTCGCTTCTGACTTTTCATCTTTCATGTTTACTATCGGAGTAAACCTGTGTTATTACTTTTTTCTGTTGCTGATGGCAACAGCTATTTCTTATTTATTGTAATAGTCTACAGAGGAATAAAAAGGATCCTTGGCTTGTCCAAGCACAACTTAAGATTTAACCCTTTTATTCTTTATTAAATAAAAAACAAGTTTTTTTAACCGAAAGTAAGGAGCGACATTAAAACTTAAAACGAACAGAAATATTACGTATATGAAAGGGGCTGTCCCCTCCTCAACTCCTCGCTCTTGACGCTAAAGTGCGACTCTTTCTCACAACTTTATTTTTTAAGACAATAAAAAACTTTAGCGTAAAGAGAAAAGGGTTGAGGAGGGACAGCCCCTTTCCTATATGGAATAATTTCTGTTGGTTCTAAGCTTTAATGTCGCTCCTTACTTTCAGTTAAAAAACTTGTTTTTCTTATTTAATTTCTGATCGTTTTTTAAATAATGCTGAGAAATCCGGAGTTTATTTCATAGAAATTTCCTTCCCCTCATAAAAATTCTTCTATGGAAAAATCCTCCGACGCGACGCCCGACCCCCCCCCCCAACTACCAGAAAAAAATCTCCCTGAAAACGTCTGTATATTTCCCAATAACCAATACTTTACAGGTATACACTATACATTGTATGTAAACATCGGGCAAAGTTCACAACTTGCAGCCTTTCCCTCGGGGGCAGTGGGGGATTAAGCCGTCCTCAAAGACATAGTTATTATATTTTTCGACCATGCTGAACAAAATGGCTATCTCAAAATTTTGATCAGGTGACTTTGGGAAAAAACTAGCGTGAGAGGGGTTCTAGTAGGTTTCCATTGTTTTGTTCACTTAAAAAGAGCACTAAAACTTAATTTCCGTTCGAATGAGCCCTCCCGCGATATTCTAGGACCACTGGGTCGATAAGATCACCCCTGAGGGAAAAAAAACAAATAAACACGCATCCGTGATCTTTCTTCTGGCAAAACTAAAAATAAAAAATTCCGAATTTTTGCAGATAGGAGCTTGAAGCCTCTTTAGTAGGGTTCTCTGATACGCTGAATATGATGGTGTGATTTTCATTAAGGTTCTATGATTTTTAGGGGGTCTTTTCCCCTTTTTCAAAAATAAGACAAATTTTCTCAGACACGTAACTTTTGATAGGTAATGATGGGTATATATTTGAAATCAGTATAAAAATCTGATTCTTTTGATGTATCTATTGGTATCAAGATTCCGTTTTTTAGTGTTTCTGTTACTACTGAGCAGTCGCTCCTCACTTACAGTTCGTTACCACGAACTGTTTTATTAATTCCATGCCACAGGGGAAAATTCAAAGATTTTTATTTGGCGTTGAATCTTAAGACAAAGAAAATTTGAATTTTTTAAGACGTATCTAACTATCTAACCAAAAGATGATAAAATTAAGCTATCTCGCTGGAACGTGCACGTTACATTTTGTTGCTTCCTTGTTACCTGGTAATGTATATATATATCTATATAAATATATATATATATATATATATATATAGTATGTATATATATATATATATATATATATATATATATATATTATATATATATATATATATATATATATATATATATATAGATATATATATATATATATATATAATATACACACATATATTATATATAGATATATATATATATATATATATATATATATATATAGTATAGATATGTATATATAAATATATATATATATATATATATATATATATATATATATATATATATATATATATATAATATATATAGATATGTATATATATAGTATATATATATATATATATATATATATTTATATATACATATATATATATATATATATATATATATATATATATTTATATAGAGATATATATATAGATATATATATATATATATATATATATATATATTATATATATATTATATATATATAATATATATATATATATATATATATATATCTATATATATATATATATATATATATATATATATATATATATATATATGTGTATATACATATATATATATATATATATATATATATATATATATATATATATATATATATATATATATACATATATATATATATATATATATATATATATATATATATATATATATATATATCTATATATATATATATATATATATATATATATATATATATATTATATATATATATATATATATATATATATATATATATATATATATATTTAGGTGAGCAGGTCCCGACGCTTCCCTTATACTTGTGTACGCTATCCGAAAATTGCGTTGAATGCTGTGACGTAAGCAATGGGGACTCTCGTACGCAATGCTGTACTGAATTTTCTCACGCGATCCATGCAAGCGGGGAACAAAATTGAAAGCATTGTTAAGCGAGCTGTGGAATTCTTTGATCATGCAGAAATTCTTAGTGCGAAGGAGAAACTTATAACGCTTGCCAATGAGATTGGTTATGATTACGTCTACCGGAAAACGGCAAACGATTCTGATAACGTGATGGAAATGGCGAAAATCCTAGCCCTTTGCGCTAAAGAGAAAAAGCCCTTGCCTACTTTCGTAATTTTTGATCCGCAGGAAGTGCCCACCTGCCCTGATGAGGTCAGTGCCTGCGTGAGAATAAAAGTAAACGAGATGTGTCGAAAGTTTGATGCCGGATTAGGGGCTATCGCGGATAAGATCAAACTTGCATCTGAACAATGTGCTCAGCAACTCGCCGGGGTATCGCAGCAATGTACTACCATAAGCGACGCTATTTCCCAGGGCTCACCCACTCCCCGTTCAGCAGCGAATCCGCCATCAAAGCCACTTTACTCGGTGGTTGTGAAAGCAAACGATATGCCGCCTGAGTTAACGTCCCCACAATCCCGGAAAGACTTCATTGCAAAGGTTTGCCCTAGCGACGTAAGCTCCGATTCTCTTACTCTGAAACGTAGCAACGATGAATGGAAGATTCTTGTCCAGTCTCGAGATGCCGCTACCCAACTTGCAGAAGCAATGAAAAGGAAGAACATAACCACTAAAGTCAAAGTTCCCCAGTTTGTCGGTATCATGAAAAGAGTACCCTCATCAGTTAGCGAGAGTGAACTCTGTCAAATTGCTGGTTGCGACAAAGTGGCGCAATGCGGATCTACGAGAGCGTTCAAGTTATTCTATGCAAGTCGACAAACACTTGAAAACGCTATCGCGAACCCGCTGAAGATTTGTTTAGAACTGTTCAGGATTGAAGAGTTCCGCTTTCTACCGAGGAGGTGTTTCAAGTGCCATGCTGTTGGTCATTTAGCAGCTGACTGTTCGCAACCAGAGAGGTGTTCGCGCTGCGGTGGCGATGGTCACAGCTCTAGTAAGGACAACCCATGTAGTAATCCGCAAAAATGCCTAAACTGCGGCTCTAGTAGACACTCTTGCTACCATGCTGCTTGTCCCTTTAACAAAGCCCAGCCTAACACTAGCACGTAAATGGAAAATCGAATATTCTGCTGGAATATGAACGGTAAAGTGTTGGACAGAATCCCCCTTCTAATTGACCTCTCTAAAGAATATAACTGTATTTGCATACAGGAACACTTTCTGACCGATGATAGTGTAAACCTTCTAAAGTTTTCCTCGGATATGCATTACCTCGTTCAACCTGCGCGAAGATCTGGGACTCGGGGTCGTCCCTCTGGTGGCCTAGCCATGATCACGCGCTCTAACTCGGGGCCCCCCGTGTGTGTCGAGCAGAATGAATGGTTCCAAGCTGCCAAAATGCATGGCGTGTTTTTCGTAAATGTTTATTTACCAACCAATTACAATGACATCGCTTCAGAAAAGAAGTTTGCAAAAGCATGCCAGAAGCTCGGAAAGTGCCTCCTCAGTTTAGTCCAGAAATCATGCCCTGTTATAATTCTTGGTGACTTTAACTGCAATCTCGACGATCATTCCTGCCCTCGGGCTGTACTATTGCTGAACGCCTTACCAAGCGGATTTAAAGTTGCTAAGAAGGATAAGTGCTATTCCTATATCAGTACCGCAAAAACCGTCTCAAATCTTGATCATGTAGTAACTTACAAACTGGACCTAGAGTCAGTCTCGGTTGGATCTGACGGTGCCTATTCGGATCATTTACCTCTCTCTTTTGCAATACCAGCCGTCAGTCCCCAGTGTGCTCCAAAAACCAAGCCTGAGCCAGCACGTGATTGGAAAAAAGTAGTCCGTGAGCAGTTCCAGCTCAATTGTGAACAAATTTTGAAGAAAATTAAAGTGCCTTTCCACCTCCTACAGTGGGATTGTGGCCTAACAGAAAGCGAGATACGCCTGCAACTGAACATGTATTTCTACGAAATTTGCCACTCCTTGAGAGTAGCTGAAAGGGTTGCTGTCCCATTACGTAGCGTCCGACGTGGGTCGCGAGTGAAAGGATGGGCCTCTAACAGTGAGCTTGTGAAGGCAAGAGCAGCTGCCAAGTTCTGGCTGGGGGTTTGGCACGAGTGCGACCGGCCAAGAAGCGGGGTAGTCAATGAATTGCGGGTTTATACAAAACGGCGGTTCGCGAAAGAGCTACGAAAACATCGTAGTAGCCTCAAACGGGAAACAGTTTCAAAAATCATTGAAAACCCTAATTTGGTCTGGAAGCTCCGTGCCAGGCCAGTAGAAAGTACGGGACTAAATGCTAGTGATATAGATGAGGAAATATGGGTAGATTATTTTGCTGCTGAATTCTCCCCACCAGATGAAGTGAAAAATAAAAAGTTTAGCGAAGAGCTCCATCAGCTTATGACGAAAGAGCATAATTACCTCGTGATTTCTAGTGCGAAAATAACCCACCTTTGTCAAAAATTAAAGAAGAAATTATCCGCCGGTGCCGACCAAATCTGTGCTCTACACCTACTGAATGGTGGTCCAGTTCTATCGGAGCATTTAGCAATAGCTTACCAAATTATACTAACACATGGTATTGTACCGGACATTTTCTGTTTAGGTGTGATCACTCCAGTTTTGAAAAAGGGTAAACCTGCTCATGAACCATCGTCATACAGACCCATTACTGTATCATCTGTGTTTTGTAAGCTATTTGAAAAGCTCATAATTTCGGACATTAAAGCTAGTTGTAAAGTGCCTCCCCACCAGTTTGGATTCCAAGCTGGCTTAGGATGTGCCCATGCCTTGCATGTAGTTGCAAATGTTCTACTGGATGCCCACATTTCGAAAGAAAGCCTAGCTATAGGTGAATATGATGTACGGCGGGCTTTTGATTCGGGTATCCATTCTCAGAATATGGTTGAGCTGAGAAAGTCCGGAGTTGACCATGCTATTGTCAAACCCTTGAACGACATGTATAGTAGGCTCAAGGTCCGTATTAAACTGTCAGGTAAATTAAGTCGTAGGTTTGCTGTGGTGAAGAAAGGTATAAAACAGGGAGCCGTATCATCACCTGATCTGTTCAACAACAGCATATCGACGGCCCAGTCAAAAGTGGCCCCTTGCTGTATTTTTAAAGGCGTTGACGTGTCCCTAGTTGGGTTTGCAGATGACCTTCTAAACTTTTCAAGAATTTTGTCTTCTTTGGAATCTAACTTTAAAATTTTGGAGATGGAGTATGATGAAATCGGGTTGAGTTTTAATGTGACAAAATGTGAAGTACTGTTATTTAACTGGAATGCCTCTCAACCCGAAATCCAACTAGGGTCACAGGTGGTCATGCCCTCTAAGTCAATTGTATACCTGGGTCTGCCGATCGGTGAAACTCTTCAGCATACACGAGCACTGCTTGTAAAGCACATCGAGAAGAAGATCAGGTCAGCTTATGGAGCTTCGGTTTCCTCCAAGCGTAATCTAAATAGGTCGCTGCGTGCACAAATATTTGTTGCTGTTGCCTTACCCCATGTTCTTTACGTTTCGCCCTTCTGGAAGTTACTTACAAATTCGAATAAAGTAACTATAAGAAGAATATTCTTCAGGTACCTCAAGTTCCTACTTGAGATGCCATTAAGAACAAGTAATTCTTACCTAACGAGGGCGGTATTCAGTACCTGACCCATTTACTGCGGTGGAAGCGTGTCTTGAAAAGTACCGTGATAGAGTAGAAGCGAGTAACCACCAGTGGACCGCCATTCTTACATAGTTTATTATAGTTCCTTCGTGATTATTTTCATTTCAAGAAGTTTCGTTGTGTTTTGTATGTGTGTTTTCTTCTCTTTTGTTTTTTATCCGTCTTTTGTCAATTGTGACGGGTTTTTCCAATATATTTATTATTATTATTATTATTTATATATATATAATATATATATATATATATATATATATTATATATATATATATATATATATAGATATATATATATATATATATATATATATATATATATATATATATATATATATATATATATATATATATATAGATATATATATATATATATGTATATATATATATATATATATATATATATATATATATATATATATGTGTGTATACATATATATATATATATATATATTATATATATATATATATATATATATATATATATATATATATATATATATATATATATATATATATATATATATATAATATATATATATATATATATATATATATATATATATATATATATATATGTATATACACATATATATATATATATATATATATATATATATATATATATATATATATATATATATATATATATATATATATATATATATATATATATATATATATATATATATATATATATATATATATATATATATATATATATATATATATATATACATATATATATATATATATATATATATATATATATATATATATATATATATATATATTATATATATATATATATATATATATATATATATATATATATATATATATATATATATATATATATATATATATATATATATATATATATATATATATATATATAATATATATATATATATATATATATATATATATATATATATATATATATATATATATATATATATATATATTATATATATATATATATATATATATATATATATATATATATATATATATATATATATATATATATTATATATATATATATATATATATATATATATATATATATATATATATATATATATATATATATATATATATATACTATCTTTATGGGTGAGCAGTAATTGTATATTTATGTATATATTCTATTTTTCGAAACGACATGGATAAGGTCATCAATGCCTACCACACTGTTAAAAAAAACGAAAAAAAAAGTTCGGTGATATGTACTTCACAATGACGAAAGAAAAGCCGAGGTGTAACGAAGCAAAGAAATTGAATATGATAGCGATGATGATTGGGTTTTGGATTTTGACATGGATAAGGTCATCAATACCTACCATGCCTTTAAAAATCAAAAAATATGGACTGGATAAATCGTTGGAAAAAACAGAAGTTTTTGTCCCACCACCTGAACAATTAAAAGAAACAAAGGTTCGGCGATATGTCTTTCATAATGACAAAAGACAAGCCAGAGAAAAAAAAGTTTTGTTCCACCACCTGAACAATTTAAAGAAACAAAGGTAGTCGTCAGTGCCTTCCATAACTTTTAAAATCAAAAACCTGAACTAGATAAATCGTTGGAAGAAAAAGAAGTTTTGGTCCTTTCACCTGAACAATTGAAAGAAACAATGGTTCGGCGATATGTCTTTCATAATGACAAAAGGCAAGCCCAGGAAAAAGTTAGAGGAAAAAGGAAAAAAAATGTCATTTTACAAAGGCACCACTTTCAATTTAAGGTCCATTTGGACATCATGACATCAAGAAAAGACTAGAATTGTCTGCGTTTAGAAGACAAACGACAGTGCGAATTTACATTTAAAATCCTGCCGCGTGCCCAATACCTTAGTTAAAAAAAAAAAACAAAGGTTCAACGATATGTATTTCATAATGACGAAATATAAGCCGAGGTGTAACGAACCAAACAAATTGAAAATGACAGTGACGGTGATTTGGTTTTGGATTTTGACATAGATAAAGTCATCAATACCTGCCGTACTTTTGAAAATCAAAATATGGACTGGATGAATAGTTGGAGAAAAAGAAGTTTTTGTCCCACCACCTGAACAATTAAAAGAAACAAAGGTTTGGTTAGCCTATATGTCTTTCATAATGACAAAAGACAAGCTAAGGCAAAAGAAGAAGTTTTTATCCCACCACCTGAACAATTTAAAGAAACAAAGGTGGTATTCATTGCCTTCCATACCTTGTAAAATCAAAAACCTGGACTAGATAAATCGTTGGAAGAAAAAGAAGTTTTTGTCCCACCACCTGAACAGTTGAAAGTAACAAAGGTTCGGCAATATATCTTTCATACTGACAAAAGACAAGCTGAGGCAAAAGTTAAAGGTCCAATACAAAAAATTATTTGTTCAAAGGCACCACTTCTAATTTAAGGTCCATTTGGACGTCATGACATCAAGAAAAGGATCAAATTGTCTGCGTTTAGAAGACGAGACAGTGACAATCTATATATAGAAGCGCGCCGCGTGCCGAGGGCTGGGGCACGGTACTATATATATATATATATATATATATATATATATATATATATATATATATATATATTATATATATATATATATATATATATATATATATATATATATATATATATATATATAATATATATATATATATATATATATCTATATATATATATATATATATATATATATATATAATATATTATATATATATATATATATATATATATATATATATATATATTTATATATATATATATATGTATGTATATAATTTTTATTTTTCGTATAGCTGGGTACTTATTTTTATTTTTATCAGAACACAAGCTGTTCAGCCCTCCTTGGCGCAATGATTTGATAGACAGCTGAGAGCTAAGCCACTTGATCGATTGTGAGAGGTGTAAAAATCTCTAGCCAATGTTTGTCCCGACTGCGACCGTCACGACGGATGGCACTAATCGGTCTTACGTCTGCCTCTACTGTGTTGACTCAGGTCTTTACTTGTCCACCGCGGCTTTTTTCAAGTAGCTGGGTACTACAGATGGGATCGTGTCGTCTGACTCATTACCTCCTCCCACCTTATACATAAACAAATGCTACCCTCTTTTTAGGTGATTTTTGATTCATCTAAAGAATATTTTTTCTAGATATTTGACGCTAGTTATTTGCAAAATTTGAACATGTTCATTGTAAATGATTAGAGTATCAATCAAACATGTTTTAAAACTGAATATAAATCTTACCAGTTATTTAATTTGATTAATGAATCAGTGAACTTAATCAATGCTTGAATGCCCCTGCTAATTTTTCCTCAGCATTAAACTTACTGCAATAAAACTCCTTGATAATCATACAGCTGGAGGACCTCGGGTAGGGTCTTGAGTTCCGAGTCCTCTCCTCCCCTTAACCAGATTCAGACAGACATGCTAAGGATCTTTTCAATAAGATCGTTTGGGGATGAATTAGAAAACGCTCTTTTAGAGTCATTTATTATTAACTAAGTGATGAAAGTTCACAAATGTCAATTATCAAACTAATAAATCAACTTATATGGGTATCAATTACCACTTTATGCTACTACTACTAGCACTAACAACTCATTGCACCACTAAGCTGCCTGAGGCCAACATAGCTACACACGCCCCTCCTCCATCCCAATCTATTCAAAACCTCTTTTTTACACCCTCCCAGGAAGTTTTCATTTCCCTCAAATCTTTCTTTATGACATCCTCCCACTCAAACCGCGAACGACCCGCTTTCCGTTTAGCTCTAGACGGTTGGCCGAAATGGACAATCTTCGGCAATCTACCATCCGTCAGCCGCAGAACGTGCCATAGTCATCCCAACCTTTCTCTCTTATATCCCTAGAAAGCAGGATGGAACCACACTTTGCGTATAGCCTGCTGTTCGAATCAGTGAATTTTCATGGTTAAATGACTAAATAATTTTTTTTTGGGTGTCCTGGTATTACACTATATTGGGATCAAAATCATACAAAAGTTCAACATTTGTGATGACCAAGGTACTGCTTTAATTCTTCGTATTTGTTATACATAGATGTGACTTAGGACACAAGCACAAGATTTAGAGGGTTTTTTTTGTACCCGTAATGGCGACAATGATTATGTAATCTGAAACCTTGGTGTAATCAATCGCGGCTATTCGGGTACTTAATAACAGCACAAGAAATGTCTTTGTTCGCCTTTAAATAAACTTTTTGTGTTTGACAAATATTCCATTTTAGTCCGGCTTTAGGATGGTGATGTATGAATCAAAACTACAAACTACGTATTTTCAGTCGACGAAATTAGCCATGATTACGAAAGACCTGGTTTTGAAACACAACCTAGTCGAACAAGAATTGGTCCCTAGGAAATTTTGGCACATTTTGAATTAAGAACATATTGTCACTAAAATTATTCTGAATTTTTCCTAGGAGGAAAAATTCTCATTCGAAATTTCTTTTAAGCGTACCTATTCAAGAAAATTGTGGGAATTTCTGTCAAGAACCCAACTTCCGCTAGAAATAAATTGTGGACGAATAAAAATTAAACCTACGGCGTATTACTGAAAGCTTAGCGGCGGCTTTTATTTCTGGAAGTCAGTCGTGTTACAAAACCTTAGGCGCAGGCAGCTGAAACTATTAACTTTATACTCTTGCTTTTTCTGGCAGATCTGCCCCCTCCTGGGTATAAAACGGTTTGCGGTAAGAAACTGTAAGTAAGCAGCAACGCGGGCTAATAGTAAGCGAAATTCTAAAGGAGGGAGTTTTGATAACCATTTGATTCCAAACACATAAGACTTATCAATTTTAAAGTTACCCATCAAAAGCTACGAGCCTGAGAAAATTTCGGCTGATTTTTGAAAAAGTTGGAAAGCGTTCCAGAGCAAATGACTTCGAGGAAAATTAAGCGATCAAATCCAGCATATCAGAGAACGCTATTGTAAAGGTCCCAAGCTTCAACCTACAAAAATATGGGATTTTGATTTCTTTTTTTTTAAAGGTCACGGTTTTGCGTTGGTGGATTTTTTTTTTTAACCAGGGTTATCGTATCCTACTAACGGTCCTATAAAATTGGAGGAGTGCTCATTCAATCAGGAGTTAAAAGTTCTAGTGCCCTTCTTAAGTTGCCAAAACGGTTGTGTCGCAGCACAGTGGCGTTTCTTTCCATTTTGTGGCAAAGAACTGAGTGGCTCTAAACTTGAAAATTCTTAGATAAATTAATATCTGAAAAATCAATTTAAAATGATCCTAAGCCAATAGATCGAACTCCCCAGCCTCAGAGGCATTAATGTTGTGCGGTAACTTATTCATTCCTAAGGACAAACGACACATTTAGACACTTATTTAAGGCTCCGTTTAACTAAGCTGATTCACTTGATGTTTGGTATAGTTATGCACAGTGATGTATAATTACTTATCAGGTATCATCTAGGAGGGCCACTGAGGCATTTCTTAGGCAGAGATAGGTGGAAGTGTGCCTGATGCCTCAAAAAGCTCATTTCTATGCCTAAATTTTTCATCTTTCTACGACCCTTCAGATTAATATAGAACAGGGTAGTAGTATGTTACCTTGTATTTCTATGGCACTATGTTCCTTCCCGTGCTATTCTATGGCATTATGTTCCTTCCCATGCTATTTGCCTACAGCTCTACACCTTTTCAAAGAGAGTGAGTAGAACCTGTCAAAGAGTTTGATAACCTCTAGCTTAAAGGCATCTCATCGGGTTTGATTAAGAATGCATCATGTCTCGAATTGATTGGCATATGGTTTTATATCATTGTGCTTAAAAGCTAACTCTAATTGCAAAAAAGGGTATAGCACTTGCGAATTGGACTATACGAACGATCTTAATTGAATAATAGGGAAAAAAGGGGCTAGATAACATTTGCAAATTGGATTGTATGAAGGTGGTAAAAAAAGGGTTAAACTAACTACCAGTTAAGGTAAGCCCGAAGGGCTTGTTAACTCAAGCAATTTCTTATAAATTTGGAACAACATCAATCTATGAAAATGGTTAACGATGATAGAATGACCTTGTGACTTGACCTAGCTTTACTTCTTCGATGTGTTCTGTATAATGCACAAGTGGTGTTTGAACAGTGTTGTCAATTTAAAATAGGGTCTAACGTTATAGTATACTAAAAGCTGATACTAATAGAGATGTAGATTTCAAGAAAAGAATTTTAATAATGAAATTCAGAACAATCCATAGAAATCCTTACAAATCCAGTAGTGAGGTGTATATGAGTACGAACCGTCAAGGATCATAAGTACCAATGACCCTAACCACCAGGGAGCTCAACCCCCAAAGCTCCCCTATTCCCCGAACTCCAAAGGACCCCCCCCACTTTTTGGCCCACCTCCCCCCCATTTTTTTATTTTTTTAAGTTTTTTTAACTTTTTTTTATTATTTTTTATAACATAATATATTTTTCAACTGTTTTTTTTACATCTCTTAGAATGACATGAAACATACTTAAAACATAAAAAAATCACATTTAATATTTTCCAACTTCAAAATGGGAATGATATAGATTTTTGTATCGTGACTTTTACTATTAGAAAAATATTCTTTGTAGTAAAACTTTGTTTTTTATTGGGCTAATTTTCTTGGACTTCGAAATTATTCAACTTCTATTTCTTTTTTTACCTATCTTAAAATGACATGAAATATGCTTATGGCTCTAACAATTGTACTCTATGCTTGCCCAGAGACACGATACGGCTTTCCCACCTCCTCCCCCCATTTTTTTTGAATTTTTGAAGTTTTTTTTTAATTTTTATTATTCATTTTTTAACATGATATATTTTTTCAACTTTTTTACATCTCTTAGAATGACATGTAACAAAATTATAACATAAAAAAATCAAATTTAATATTCTCCAAATTCAAAATGAGAATGATATAGAAATGTTAGTCGTGACTTTTACTATTAGAAAAATATTGTTTGTAGTAGCACTTTTTTTTATTGGACTAAATTATTATTTTTTACTTCGAAATTATTCAACTTTTTTTCACGTATCTTAAAATGACATGAAATATGCTTATGACTTTAACAATTGTACTCTATGCTTGCTCAGAGACACGATGCGGCTTTCCCACCCCCTCCACCCATTTTTTTATTTTTATCATTTTTTTTAACATGATATATTTTTTCAACTTTTTTTTACATCTCTTAGAATGACATGTAACATACTTAAAACATAAAAAAAACAAGAGCTACAACATCAAGAGAGAACTTGGTGAACTATTTTATGGAACAGATTCAAAATGTCTAAAGTTGTTCATTGATATTAATAATGTATCATAATATATTTTTTGTATTAATATTCTACATGTTGTTATTTCATTAAAAATATATTATGCATTACATTGTTATCTGTTTATTATTTTTAGACTATGCTAGCATAGCAAACGTTTAGAATGTCTATTAAAGCATCGGATATGTAAGAAAAGGAACTTGCATACATCTATTGTCATACACATGGGATAACATTGACAAAATCTAAGTATCAGAGAGAATAAATTTTTTCTATCAACATCTTTGTCAGATACATCGGATAAAATTGACTAAATCTAAGTTTCAGATTGTATAAATTCTTTATCAACATCCTTTCTCGGATACATTGGATAACATTGTCAAAGTCTATGTATTAGAATGGATAAATTCTTTATCAACTTCCCTTTGTCTGATACATCAGATAACATTCACAAAATCTGTGTATTAGAATGAATAAATTCCTTATCATCATCCTTTGTCGGTTACCTCCGATAAAATTGAGAAAATGTAAGTTTTGTGAGTGAATAAATTCTTTGTCAATGTCTTTTTGACAGATACGTTTGATAACACTGACCATATCTAAGTATCATAGTGAATAAATTCTATATAAACTTCTTCGTCTGATACATCCGATAACATTCACAAAATCTAAGTATCAGAGTGAATAAATTCTTTATCAACATGCTTTGTCAGATATGCTTGATAAAATTGAGAAAATCTAAGTATCGGAGTGAATAAATTCTTTATCAATGTCTTTTGACAGATACGTTTGATAACACTGACATAATTCAAGTATCTAATTGAACAAATTCTTTATTAAAATTCTTTATCGATATCATTTGTCAGATACGTTGGATAACATTGACAATCTATGTATTAGAATGAATAAATTCTTTATCATCATCCCTTGTTGGATATGTCATTATGAAAAAATTGTAAGTAAGTAAGTAACGAACTCTTTCTTGAATTCACTTCTTGGATACACAATACAGAAATTTAATTCAGGAAATTATGAAAAAAAATTGAACTAATTCTTTATTAACATTCTTTATCGATTCAGTTCAATTCCTGGACAGACAATACAGCAATTTCACAAAATCTAAGTATCAGAGTGATTAAATTCTTTATCAACATCCATATCTTGGATACATAAGATAAAATTGACAAAATCTATGTGTTAGAGTGAATAATTTTTTTTTATCAACATCTTTTGTCGGATATGTTGGATAAAACTGACGACTATTAAAAAGGGCACTAGCCACCCCAAGTTCCAATCGAATGAGCCCTTTTCGAAGTTTCTACGACAAATTCATCGATACGAAGTGCCCGGGTATGGAGAAAAAACCAAAAAAAGAACACATTGTGCCCACATCGTTCTTTACTTAGGCAGCGCTAGTACGCTGCCTATGATTATGTGGGAACCGTTTCCTTCTCTCTTGTAAATGATTAAAAATTTCCCAGGCTCAAACTTTTGCTAGGTAACTGTAACTCAATGAATTTAGTATAATTGGAATCAACATAAAATAAAATTTTCATGACGGATATATTGCTGTCAAAACTTCCCTTTTTAGACCTCTGGTTACTGTTAGCATGAGTTGCTCCTTACTTTCGGTTAGTTGGCATGAACTATCTAACATGTAAAATATACACTTAAAAACCAGCATTTGAATGCGCCGCCGCGCGTCATTACCATCTCTGAAGCTGAGAGTCTCAATTTATAGTTTTTCGATAACATTAAATCGACTGGCACCATTTGTGCTGGTAAACATATTAATATACCATTATGCAAATTTTTTCTGCAATAGAAGGGGAGCTTTCACCCTACAGCAACCATATTCAGGCCAAGTCCCAATGAGGGGATATTGAAGATCAGTTTCTACCCAACCCCCTTTCCCTTCACACCCTGAGCAGTATGTTACCTTATATTTCTATGGCACTATATTCCTTCCCGTGCTATTCTATGGTATTATGTTCCTTCCCATGCTATTTGCCTACAGCTCTACACCTTTTCAAAGAGAGTGAGACGAACCTATCAAAGAGTTTGATAACCTCTGGCTTAAAGGCATCTCATAGGGTTTGATTAAGAATGCATCGTGTCTAGAATTGATTGGCATATGGCTTTATATCATTTTGCGTAAAAGCTAACTCTATTTGCGTAAAAAAAGGTATAGCATTTGCGAATTGGACTGTATGACCGATCTTAATTGAATGATAGGGAAAAAAAGAGCTAGATAACATTTGCGAATTGGTTTGTATGAAGGTGGTAAAAAGGGTTAAACTAATTACCAGTTAAGGTAAGCCACAAGGGCTTGTTAACTCAGGCAATTTGTTATAAATTTGGAACAACATCAATCTATGAAAATGGTTAACGATGATAGAATGACCTTGTGACTTGACCTAGCTTTACTTCTTCGATGTGTTCTGCATAATACACAAGTGGCGTTTGAACAATGTTGTCAATTTAAAATAGGTTCTAACGTTATAGTATACTAAAAAGCTGATACTAATAGAGATGTAGATGTCAAGAAAAGAATTTTAATAATGAAATTCAGAACAATCCATAGAAATCCTTACAAATCAAGTAGTGAGGTGTATATGAGTACGAACTGTCAAGGATCATAAGTACCAATGACCCTAACCACTGGGGAGCTCAACCCCCAAAGGTCTCCTATTCACAAAACTTCAAAGGAACCCCCACCCCAACTTTTTGGCCCCCCTCCCCCAATTTTTGTGATTTTTTTAAAGTTTTTTTTAACTTTTTTTTTGTTTTTTTTAACATGATATGTTTTTCAACTTTTTTTACATCTCTTAGAATGACATGAAACATACTTCAAACAAAAAATTCGCATTCAATATTTTCCAACTTCAAAATGGGAATGATATAGATATGTATATCGCGCCTTTTACTATTAGAAAAATATTGTTTGTAGTAGCACTTTTTTCTATTAGGCTAAGTTTTTTGGACTTCGAAATTGTTCAACTTTTATTTCTTTTTATTTACCTATCTTAAAATGACATGAAATATGCTTATGGCTCTAACAATTGTACTCTATGCTTGCCAAAAGACACGATGCGGCTTTCCCAGCCCCTCCCCCCCATTTTTTTGAATTTTTTTTAAGTTTTTTTTTCAACTTTTTGATAGTTATTTTTTTTATCATGATATATTTTTTCAACTTTTTTTACATCTCTTAGAATGACGTGGAACATACTTAAAACAAAAAAAAATCACATTTAATATTCTCCAAATTCAAAATGAGAATGATATAGAAATGTTAGTCGTGACTTTTACTATTAGAAAAATATTGTTTGTAGTAGCACTTTTTTTTATTGGACTAAATTTTTTTTTTTTGGACTGAAATTATTCAACTTTTTTTTCACGTATCTTAAAATGACATGAAATATGCTTATGGCTTTAACAATTGCACTTTATGTTTGCTCAGAGACACGATGCGGCTTTCCCACCCCCTCCACCTATTTTTTTATTTTTTTGAAGTTTTTTTTCTAACTTTTTATGATATTTTTTAACATGATATATTTTTTCAACTTTTTTTTTACATCTCTTAGAATGACATGTAACATACTTAAAACATAAAAAAAACAATAGCTACAATATCAAGAGACAACATGGTGAACTATTTTATGGAACAGATTCAAAATGTCCAAAGTTGATCATTGATATTAATAATATATCATAATATATTTTGTATTAATATTCTACATGGTGTTATTTCATTAAAAATATATTATGCTTTACATTGTTATCTGTTCATTATTTTTAGAGTATGCTAGCATGTCAAACGTTTAGAATGTCTATTAACACATCGGAGATGTAAGAAAAGGAATTTGCATACATATGTTGTCATACACATGGGATAACATTGACAAAATCTAAGTATCAGAGTGAATAAATTTTTTCTATCAACATCTTTGTCAGACACTTCGGATAAAATTGACTAAATCTAAGTTTCAGATTGAAAAAATTCTTTATCAACATCCTTTCTCGGATACGTTGGATAACATTGTCAAAGTCTATGTATTAGAGTGGATAAATTCTTTATCAACTTCCCATTGTCTGATGACAACCCTAGGGGCAAAGGTTTTAAGCTATGGCCTTGGGGCATATAAGGTTTTTATAGAAGGCCTTGTCGTAGAAACTTCCCACCTTTTCCCCACCTTTTCGCCCACCTTTTCTCCAAACACATCCAATCAAAATTTTTAGATAGCCATTTTATTTAGTGTTGTGGATTTCCAGGTAAAAATTATGTTTCTGAGGAGGACACTCCCCCACAGCCCTCAGGGTAAGGGTTTTGAGTTATAACCTGGGGGCATATAAGGTTTTTATAGAACGCGCCGTCGTAGAAACGTCAAAAAGGGCTCGTTTGATTAGAAATTGAAATGGCTAGTGCCCTTTTTAATAGTCGAAAGTTATTGGAAGGCGACTAACCCCCCTTCCACGCCCACTATTTCCCCAAACATATCCAATCAAAATTTTTAGATAGCCATTTTGTTCCACGCAGTTTAAAGTTCAGGAAATTATACCTTTGAGCAGGACACTCTCCCCACAGTCTTCAGGCCAAGGGTTATAAGTTATGCCCTGGGGGTGTATAAGTTTTTTATTGAAATCTTTTTCGTAGAAACTTTAAAAAGGGCTCATTCGATTGGAAATTCAAAGGGCTAGTGCCCTTTTTAATAGTCGAAAGTTATTTGAGGGCGACTAACCCCCCTCTCACGCCCACCTTTACCCCAAACTCATCCAATCAAAATTTTTAGATAGCCATTTTATTCAACGCAGTTTAAAGTTTTGGAAATTATGTCTTTAAGGATGACAACCCATCCCCCCAACCCTCAGGGCAAGGGTTGTAAGTTTTGCCATGGGAGCATGTAAGGTTTTTATAGAAAACGATGTTGTAAAAACATCAAAAAGGGCTAGTACCCTTTTAACGGTCGAAAGTGATTGAAGGGCAACTACCCCCCCCCCTCTTGCAACTAAAACCCCTATGCCTTCCCAAGGCCAGAACATAATTTGCACTTTACTGAAAAAAATACAAATGAATGCGCATTGTCAGTTTTCAGTAAAATGCAAATTATGTTCTGGTCTTAGGAAGGCATAGGGGTTTTGAGCCCAACTTATGTTAAGTTCTGCTCGTTTCGAGTTGGACTCGGTTGTTTATTGTAATTTCTGTTCGTTTTGGGTTTCATTTATTTATCGATGTTTATTTGTGGTAGTCTCACGCTTCATAGATTATTTCATTTTATTTTTGCTCATTGTTTGTTTAAGGGAGTTCTTTACTTTTCTTCTGAAAACTTACTTTGTGGAAATTTTTTTTAAATTAATTCAAAAACCATCAACTCAGCCACCATAGCTTTACCACCAAACAACTTAACCACTCTAATATCAACTACCACTTGACTCTACTACCTTAAATTCAACCACCAAACAATTCAACAACCATCAAATCGACCACAAAAGAACTCAACCACCCTGAAATTCAACTAACACTTAACTCAACTACCTTATATTCAACCACCAAACAACTCAACTACCGTCAACTCAACCACCACATAACTCAAACCTGCATCAATTCTTTGTCTTGTGTGAAATTTCTCACATTTTGTTTTAAAAAAGGAACAAAAAAATAAACATTGCGTATTTATGCATTTATTTATTATTTCTAGAAAACGGCTCCATATTTTTTCGGGAAGATTGGTATCCGGGGATTTTCTGGGCTAAGAAGACGATCTATATAGGTCAGAAGTAACAGAAAATTCGTTAAAATCCTCAATTTTGCGAAAAAAGATTTATATAAGTTACTTCATATTTATGAACACACTCCAAAAGCATACATACGTCATATATGCCCAAGTAGTGGTTGTATCGTTTTCAGTGTCTATGATGCAGGCAAAATTACAAAAGAATCGCATGATGGACAAGAACAATCATATGATTGACGTCATATTTATGAGTACATTTCTAGAGGACAGACTACATCATTTCCGCGCCCAGGAACGAAGGCATAGTTTTTATATCTATAACACATGCAACATTATAAAAGGAACATGGCTAAGTATAAAATACCAAGTGTAATTAATATATTTACAAAAGGCGTTTTAAGTAGTTTCATAATGCCTAGAGGACAAATGAACAACCTGGACTATAGTTCGTGACCAGACCAATCCGATCAGCTAAGATATGAAGGATAAATATATACAGTCAGGATACTTCCATCAGCAACAATTACAACGAGTCAAAAACAAAAGTGAAGAACAAGGAAACAGAGGGTTCGATAATAAGCGGCAGCAAGAATTAAAACTACTCAAAAATAAAGCTGAAGAACAAAGAATTACACCATTAAAAGATATGCCACAGCGAGAACAAGGAAATATCGGGTTAAAAGACAGGCTGCAGTGAGAGTTACAAGCGATTGCGAAAAAGTGAGTATCAGAGTATGAGTATGTGTCAAAAATGAAGTGAAAAACAAGAATTGTTCTGCTAGAAGGTAAGCGACAGCAAAAATCAGAACGATTCAAAAATGAAAGTGAAGAAGAAAAAAATATTGAATTAGAAGAAAAACGCCATCACAATCTTCTACGCCAGCAAAATGTTGCGCAAAACCATATACAATCTACAAAGATGCCATAAACTACACATCTGTTGATTACAAGTCATTAGGACCCTTGAACATTTTATGTGTTCCCTGGGGAGCCCTCTATTTTCCCGAGGAAAGAGTAGTGCAGTAAGCCGACTCATTTGGAGGTTGCTACTTACAACTAAAGTCAACATATACAAGCTTACCACATGCCGAGAACCGAGACCCAGCTTTGAAATTAGCTACATAGTTTTTTTGGTTTTTTAACAGGCATTTTGACATTTCTGGCTACTAAAACAATCTAAAACAGTCACAACTCTAAGAAAGAATTCGTATTTTTCTCGTGGTGGTTGTATCGAACCTAGAGTGATGGCAAGACATGAAGAAGAGGCTCACATCGTCTGCGATTACAAAATGAGTCACTAAGAGAATCAATATATATAGTCTGTTGTGTAGCCTTGCCGGGGCACTTTTGTGAACTCTTGCATAATCTCGCATATAGGCTATATTTTTATAGCGGTCATAAGAATCAGTGAACCGTTGAGGTTGAACGAACTTTATCAAGACCATCCTCTATTGAGGTGGAACGAACTTTAGTTACGCAATGATATAGCTCTAACGTGCTTTTAAGGAGCAATGAACTCTGAAAAAAACCCGGAAAATTGTGAAACGGATTGCATAAACAACTAAGATGTTCGCTAAAGATTTTCTGTTGATTTCAGAAATATTTGACTGGTGTAGTCTTGATGTCCGTAAGGCACTCTCGTGAACTCTTACTGATTTCTCTGGTTTTGAGCGTTAGTTGCGCAATGATATAGTCCTATATAATTATTTTTTGGAACAAGTCGATGCTACAAAATTGTTCATTAGAAATATATTGACAGAAACCCTCACATTTCATCTTATGAATTAAAAATTAGATTAAATCAGTAGTAAGCTAAAAATAAGTCCGACCGCGCCCACTCTAATAATGAATTATTGCATAAAGTAGGAATTGAATGTGAGGCCTGAGATGTCCTATGACGGTTTAGCCATCTGAACCAACATGTCAATGATATTATTATTTTCTTAGAAATACATTCTAAGCAATAGGTTTGATGCTTTTGCTATTCCATTCAATTGTATTTGTTTGTATATCATTTATCAACTTTAGTTTTAAAAAACTTCCCCTCCCTACTAGATATTCTTGGACCTTTTAATTCAATTCGTGAAATATTTTTGAACCCGAACCTTTAGGGGATGGTAAGGAGCAATATCAAAACTAATAAGTGCGTAAACACTGCCTTTAAATTGTTTTCGAGCTTAGCCCTTGAGACGAAACTTACTTATTTTTAATTCTTAATATTTAAATATTTTTGGAAGGGGGGGGGGGTATGGGGGATTAGCATTATTTTTTGGAGTAAGTCGATGCTAAAAAATTGTTCGTAGAACTATATTGACAAAACCCTCGCATATTACCTTATGAGTTAACAATTAAATGAAATCAATAGTAAGCTATAAATGGGTTGAACCCTGCCCACTGGAATCATGAATTATTTGTCTGGTGTAGGAATCAAATGTGAGGTCTGAAATTTCCTTCGATTCTTTAGCCATCTGAACTAACATGTCAATGGTATTATTATTTCCTGGTCATCGTGTTTCATTTTTAGTTGCTAGATGCCATTTAATTTGCTGAAAGCACTGATTTTCTTGCAAGTATAGCTGTAAATCCAGGTTATAATGAGCCTACGAAGCTTTGCAAATTAATAAGCGGACACAGAAGAACCATGCTCCTGAGAAGCGAAAAGCTTAAACCGGTAACATGATTAAAGAGTCTTGATATCCCTAAGGCACTCTCGTGAACTCTTAATGATTTCTCTGGTTTTGAGCGTGAGTTGCGCAATGATACAGTCCTTTATATTTATTTTTTAATAAGTCAATGCTAAGAAATTGTTCATGGAAATATATTGACAAAAACGCTTGCATATCACCTTATGAATTAACACGTAAATGAAATCAGTAGTACGCTATAAATAGGTCCGACCATGCCCATTGAAATCATGAATTATTTGTCTGGTGTAGGAATCGAATATGAGGCCTGTGATTTCCTATGACACTTTAGCCATCAGAACCAACATGTCAATGGTATTTTTATTTCCTTAGAAATAAATTCTAAGCTATAAGTTTCATGCATTTGCTATGCCATTGAATTGTATGTGTTTGTTTATCATGTATCATCTTTAGTTTTAAAAAACTCCCCTCCCTACTAGATTTTCTTGGACCTTTTACTTCAATTTGTGAAATATTTTTGAACCCTGGACATTCAGGGGACAGTAAAGAGCAATATAAAAACTAAAAAGTGCGTAAACACTGCCGTTGAGTGGTTTGCGAGCTTAGTCCTTGAGACGAATCTTACTTATTTTTGATTCTGAACATTTTTTTGAACTGAAGTTTTTTCAAACTTTTTTTTCACGTCTTAAAATGATTCGCGAAGAAAAAAACGTCTAAGCCAAGTGTACAGAGTCTGAAATAAGTGGATAAGGTTCTTACCAAAGACTGAGAAAGAGAGATGAACTGGATTCCTTTTAGAGTTGAGAGACAAATATACTTCTAGCAAAAAAAGAGCGCCTTGAGTCACTGAACTCTTACATAACCAATTTTCTGGTTTTAAGTTTTAGTTGTGCAATGATATAGCTCTAAGAAAGAGAGATGAACCGGATTCTTTATAGAGTTAGAGATATATTAAGGGGAATTATTAGAATTCAGTCAGACACAGACACTACTGCCAGGCTCACAAGTGGTGTACTAGGGTCTATCTAAGTATAAGAGTGAATAGATTCTTTATCAACATCTTTTGTCGGATACAACGGATAACGTTCGCAAAATCTAAGTATCAGAGTTAATAAATCCTTTATCAATATCCTTTGTCAGATACGTTTGATAACATTCACAAAATCTAGGTATAAGAGTGAATAAATTTTTTATCAACATCATTTGTCGGACACGTTAAATAACATTGACAAAATCTAAGTATCAGAGTGAATAAATTCTATATCTTCATCTTTTGTTATATACGTCAGATAATATTTTCAAAATCTAAGTATAAGAGGGATTAATTCTCTATCAACGTCCTTCGTCGGATACATCAGATAACATTCACAAAATCTAAGTTTCACAGTGAATAAATTCTTTATCATAGTCTTTTGTTAGATACGTTTGATAACATTGACAAAATCTAAGCATCAGAGTGAATAAATTCCTTATGAATATATTTTGACAGATACATCGGATAACATTGGCAAAATCTATGTATCACAGTGAATAAATTCATTATCAACATCTTTTATCTGATACATGGGATAACATTATCAAAATCTAAGTATCATAGTGAATAAATCCTTTTGCAACATCCTTTGTCGGATACGTCGGATAACAGTAACAAAATCTAAGTATCAGGGTGAATAAATTCCTTATCAATATCCTTTGTCACTTAGATAGGATAATATTGACAAAATCTAGGCGTCACAGTGAATAAATTCTATAGCTACATCTTTTGTCAAAAACATCAGATAACATTATCAAAATATAAGTATCAGAATGATTAATTCTCTATCAACGTTCTTTTTCGGAAGCATCGGATAACATTCACAAAATCTAAGTATCAGAGTGATTAAATTCTTTATTAATACCCTTTCTCGGTTACAGAGGCTAACATTGGCAAAATCTATGTATCACAGTGAATAAATTCATTATCAACATCTTTTATCTGATACATGGGATAACATTATCAAAATCTAAGTATCAGAGTGAATAAATCCTTTACCAACATCTTTTGTTGGATACGTTGGGTAACATTGTCAAAATCTAAGTTTCAGAGTGATTAAATTCTTTAACAACATCAGTTGTCGGCTACACAGGATAACATTGACAAAATCTAAGTATCAGAGTAAATAAATTCTTTGTCAACATCCTTTGTCAGTTACATAGGATAACATCGACAAAATTTAAGTATCAGAGTGAATAAATTCATGATAAAGATCTTTCATCGGATACATTGGATAGCATTCAAAAAATCTAAGTATCAGAGTGAATAAATCCCTCACCAAAATCTTTGTCGGACACCTCGGATAACATTATCAAAATCTAAGTATCAGAGTGATTAAATTCTTTATCAACATCTGTGGTCGGCTACACAGGATAACATTGACAAAATCTAAGTTTCAGAGTGATTAAATTCTTTATCAACATCCTTTGTCGGATACATAGGATAACATTGACAAAACCTAAGTATCAGAGTAAATAAATTCTTTGTCAACATCCTTTGTCGGATACATAGGATAACATCGACAAAATTTAAGTATCAGAGTGAATAAATCCTTTATCAACATCCTTTGTTGGATACGTCAGATAGCATTATCAAAATCTAAGTATCAGAGTGATGAAATTCTTTATCAGCAGGTGAACATATCACTACCATTGATCATATACCACAACAGATACAGTAAATGAGGCCACTAATAAAAAAGACGAAACGCATATTGAACCTGTAGGTGAAACCACAGTAAAAATTGTGAATGACTTAAAATATATCAATACCTATTCCACTAACTATGAACCAAGAGAAGGGAATACCTACACTATCAAGAGAGAAAATGATGAATTATTTTATGAAACAGATTCAAAATGTCAAAAGTCGTTCAATGATATTAATAGTGTATAATAATATATTTAGCATATTTTTATGTTGATATTATACACGTTGATATTTCAATAAAAATATTTTATGCATTACTTTGCTGTTTCCATGGTTTTTAGTGTTAGTTTCGCAATGACTTGCTGGACCCAAACGCACCTAGCTTGCTGGACCCAAACGAACCTAGCTTAAGTTTCTCTTTCACTATGTCCGTGTGTCTCAGTGGGTGTAGTAGTAGGGTCGAAGTAGTGAAATGGTGTAACCATCTATTCTTTTTTAAATGCATAAAACCCACTGAAAGTTTTTTTCATGTGGCTGACTACTTGGTTTATTCTATGTTTTCGATCATTATTGATTGTTTACTGGAAGGATAAACACATAAGTCTTATTTTGAAAAAGTAAAGATGAATTTTTTCGAGAAAGTGTTTCTACATGATAGAGTTGTCGTAGCATTGAATGCTGACAAGGAAAAATATTTGAATTGCGAAACAAGCACTTATGGTGATATCATTGGAAACGTTTGCGAGCGTTGTTGTGGCAGTGAGAGATTGAATTTCTTTGGAGTATCGACAAAAATCAACATTGCTTATGGTGGAAATGCCAGAGTCAAATTTCCAGAGATGATATTGCTCAAAGATAATGCAAGCCTAAAACTAGTAGTGAATGATGACGGCCAACTTCTTGCTGATTCTTCTGATATCACCTTACCTCTTGAAAAACCATATCATTATCGTTCTGGTATTACCATTCAACAGAACTTAAAGCAAGACGAGCGCACTCCTGCATCGATGTCATAAATCATATCATGTCTATGTGTCAGAACTGTAACCTTTGTAAAAATAATGTGGTAATAGACCTTGTGATCGAGAGAAAAATAAAAAGGGCATAGACAGATAATATTGCCAAGGAAATTGAAGACAATTCAGTGAAAAGCAAAGCATCAATGAACGTTAATAGTATCACAGGTAGTTTACCATCAGATATCATCACTGAACAGAATAAAAGCAATGATAAAAAAGTTAAAATGAAATACTTCATGAAATTATGTGCACATAATAGAATTTTCGTAGCATTGGATGCTGACAAGAACAAATATTTGAACTATGAAAAAATCACTAATGGTGACACCATTGGAAATGTATATGTGCTTTGCCATGACACTGAGAGATTTAATTTCTTTGGAGTATCGAAAAATTTCAACATTGCTGATGGTGGATATAATAAAATAAAATTCCCAGAGATGATAATGCTCAAAGGTAATTCATGTCTAAGAGTAATAGTTGGCAACGAGGGTCAACTTCTTGCTCGTAGCACGGGTAATACGTTACCTATTGATAAATCCTATCGTCATCTTTCGTGTATTAGCATTTAACGGAAGGTAGAAAGAATACAGGCATACTGCTGTACCAATGTCATAAAATATATCATGTCTCAGTGTCAGAATTGTTACCTGTGTAAAAATAATGTGGTAATAGACAGTGAAATCGCCGGTAAAATCAAAGGGGTATTGGTAGATAATATCACTATGGAAGTTAATGATAATTCTAAGAAAAGTAAAGCATCAGTGAATATTACTGGTATCATTGACAGTTTACCATCAGACACTCTCAATGAAGACAATAATATCAATGATGAGATGTATGATGCGAGTGTAGCTGAAACCATGTTCAATGTCATATATGACACCGCAATGGAATAAGTACCCTGTCATGAGAAAACATTATGAACAATTTTTTGGAACGAATTCAAACATTTAATGTTTTAAAGGGCGATATTAATATTATGTAACAATGTATATGTCATTATTTTAATTAAAATATTTTGTGCATTACATTGTTGTGACTCCCTTAATTTTAGAATACGCTAGCAAATTGAATGTTTAGAATGTTCATTAATATCAACGTAGAAATTAATGACAATTCTAAGAAAAGCAAAGCATCAGTGAATGTTGCTAGTATCATCGTCAGTTTACCATAAAAACAGTCAATGAACTCAATTAACAAATAGTTATGTGAAATAAATATTCTTGGAAGGGTATCAATAGACGATGCTTGGTAGAATGAACTCAGCTACTTGGTAAATTCCATGTCTTTTAATTGATGACAGAGTATCAAAAATTAATAAGAAAACACACTTGCATAGAAAAAACTCAAGTACTTGGTAAATTCCAAGTCATTTTATTGATGATTGAGCAACAAAAATTAATAAAAAACTCGATTGCGCAACTAGCTTTCTAAGTCATTGCACAACTACAACTCAAAACCATGGAAACAACAAAGTAAAGCATAAAATAATTTTATTGAAATATCGACGTGTAGAATATCAACATAAAAATATGCCAGATATATTATTATTTATTATTAATATCATTGAACGACTTTTGACAATTTGAATCTGTTTCAAAAAATAATTCGTCTTGTTCTCTCTTAATAATGTAGGTATTCCCTTCTCTTAGTTCATAGTCAGTAGAATAAGCAATAATCTATTTTGAGTCATTCACAATTTTTACTGTGGTGTCACCTACAGGTTCAATATACGTTTCATCTTTGGTGTTAGTGGCCTCATTTACAATATCTGTTGGTATATCATCAATGATAGTGATAATTATCACCTGCACTTGATGTTGATAAACAATTTAATCGCTCTGATACTTAGATTTTGATAATGCTATCTGACGTATCCAACAAAGGATTTTGATAAAGGATTTATTCACTCTGATACTTAGATCTTGTCAAATTTATCCTATGTATCCGACTAAGGATGTTGATAAAAAATGTAATCACTCTGATGTTCGAATTTTGTCAATGTTTATACTATGTAGCAGACAAAAGATGCTGATAAAGAATTTAATCACTCTGATACTTAGATTTTGAAAATGTTATCAGAGCTATCGGACAAAAGACGTTGCTAAAGGATTTATTCACCCTGATACTTAGATTTTGTGAATGTTATCCGACATATCCAACAAAGGATGGTGGTAAAAGATCTATTCACTCTGATACCTAGATTTTGTCAATGTTATCATATGTATCCGACAATGGATATTGATAGCGAATTTATTTACTCTGATGCTTAGATTTTTTCGATGTTATCCTACGTATCTGACAAAAGATGTTGATAAGGAACTTAATCACTCTGATACTTGAATTTTGTCAATGTTATCCTATGTAGCCGACGAAAGATGTTGATAAGTAATTTAACCACTCTGATACTTAGATTTTGATAATGTTATCCGAGGTATAAGACAAAAGATGTTGGTAACGGATTTTTTCACTCTACTCTGATACATAGGTTTTGTGAATGCTATCCGATGAATCCGATAACAGATATTGATCATAAATTTATTCAACCTGATGCTTAGATTTTGTGAATGTTATCCGACATATCCAACAAAGGATGGTGGTAAAAGATCTATTCACTCTGATACCTAGATTTTGTCAATGTTATCCTATGTAGCCAACAAATGATGCTGTTATAGAATTTAATCACTCTCATACTTAGATTTTGATAATGTTATCCAACGTATCTGACAAAGGATGTTGGTAAAGGATTTATTCACTCTGATACTTAGGTTTTGATAATTTTATCCGATATATCAGATAAAATATGTTGATAATCAATTTATTCACTCTGATACTTAGATTTTGCGAATGTTATACGATATATCTGTCAAAAGACATTGATAAAGAATTTATTCACTCTGATACTTAGACTTTGTCAATGTTATCAAACGTATCTGAAAGAAGACTTTGATAAAGAATTTATTCACTCCGATACTTAAATTTTGTGAATGTTATCCGATATATCTGACAAAGGACGTTGATAGAGAATTAATTACTCTGATGCTAAGACTTTGATAATTTTAGCTAACGTATATGACAAAAGATGTAGATATAGAATTTATTCACAGTGATACGTTAATTTTGTCAATATAATCCTATGTAACCGACAAAGGATGTTGATAAAGAATTTAATCATCCTGATACTTAGATTTTGTGAATGTTATCCGATATATCCGACAAAGGACATTAATAGAGAACGAATCAATCTGATAGTTAGATTTTGCAGTTTTATCAAACGTATCTGACAAAAGACTATGATAAAAAATTTATTCACTCTGATACTTAGATTTTTTGAATGTTATCCAAAAAAATTTACAGACTCTGTACACTTGGCTTAGACGTTTTTTTTTCTTCGCGAATTTTAAGACGTAAAAAAAGTTTGAAAAAACTTCAGTTAAAAAAAAAATGTTCAGAATCAAAATTGGTGAGATTCGCCTCAAAGACTAAGCTCGCAAACCACTCAAAGGCGGTTTTTACGCAGTTTTTAGTTTTGATATTGCTCTTTACCACCTCCTGAAGGTCTAGGGTTCAAAAATATATCACGAATTAAATGAAACGGTCCCAGACCATCTAGTAGGGAGGGGAGTTGTTTAAAACTAAAGATGATACATGATATACAAACACACAATTCAATGGCATAGCAAATGCATGAAACCTATTGCTTAGAATGTATTTCTAAGAAAAAAATAATATCATTGACCTGTTGGTTCAGATGGCTAAAGCATCGTAGGAAATCTCAGGCCTCACATTCGATTCCTACACCAGACAAATAATTCATGATTTCAGTGGGCATGGTAGGACCTATTTATAGCTTACTACTGATTTCATTTAATTGTTAATTCATAGGGTGATATGCGAGATTTTCTCTCAACATATTTCTTTCTCAACATATTCATTTTCTCTCATCAAAATTTTGAGATAATCATTTGGTATGTAATAGTTGAAACATTCAATAACTATGTCTTTAGGGATAACATGACCTTGAACAGCCCATGGGGATAGGTCTATATGAGTAAAATGTGACCTTATACTTTGGGGCCTTTAAGTTCCTTGCCGTACTATTTGGGACCTTTATGTTCCATGACACCTTTCCAAAGCAGTGTCAAGGTCATCCGCTAGGGCACTCTTGAGGTTGAACGAACTTTATCAAGACCATCCTCTGTTGAGGTTGAACGAAATTTATCAAGGCTACTCCCTTGGGCACTCTTGAGGATGAACTAGCTTTATCTAGGCCATCTTATATTGAGGTTGAACGAACTTTATCATGGCTTTTCTCCATGCCACTCTTGTGAACTCTTGCATAATCTCGCATATAGGTTATATTTCTATGGTGGTCATAGGAACCAGTGGACCGTTGAGGTTGAACAAACTTTATTAAATCCATACTCTATTGAGGTTGAACGAACTTTAGTTACGCATTGATATAGCTCTAATGTGCTTTTAAGGAGCAGTGAACTCAGAAAAAACCCGGACAATTATGAAACAGATTGCATAATGATCTAAAATGTTCGCTAAAGATTTTCTGATGATTTCAGAAATATTTGACTGGTGTAGTCTTGATGTTCCTAAGGCACTCTTGTGAACTCTTACTGATTTCCCTGGTTTTGAGCGTTAGTTGCGCAATGATATAGTCCTATAGAATAATTTTTTGGAACGAGTTGATGCTAAAAAATTGTTCATAGAAATATATTGACAGAAACCTTCGCATATCACCTTATGAATCAGCAATTAAATGAAATCAGTAGTAAGCTAAAAATAATTCCGACCACGCCCACTGAAATCATGAATTATTTGCATGGTGTAGGAATCGAATGTGAGGCCTCAGACGTCCTACGATGCTTTAGCCGTCTGAACCAACATGTCAATGATATTATTATTTTCTTAGAAATACATTCTAAGCAATAGGTTTCATGCATTTGCTATGCCATTAAATTGTATCTGTTTGTCTATCATGTATCATCTTTAGTTTTAAAATCTCATCTCCCTACTAGATGTTCTTGAACCTTTAAATTCAATTCGTGAAATATTTTTGAAGCCCGGACCTTTAGAGGATGGTAAAGAGCAATTTCAAAACTAAACATTGCTTAAACACTACCTTTAAATGGTTTCCGAGCTTAGCCCTTGAGGCGAATCTTACTTATTTTTTATTCTTCATATTTAATTTTTTTGGGGGGAAGGGGGGCTTAGAATTATTTTTTTGGAATAAGTCGATGCTAGAAAATTGTTCATCGAAATATATTGACAGAAACCTTCGCATATCACCTTATGAATTAACAATTAAATGAAATCACTAGTAAGCTATAAGTAGGTCCGACCGTGCCCACTGAAATCATGAATTATTTGTCTGGTGTCGGAATCGAATGTGAGATATGACATATATGATGCTTTAGCCATCTGAGCCAACATATCAATGATATTATTATTTTCTTAGAAATACAGTCTAAGCAATAGGTTTCATACATTTGCTATGCCATTGAATTGTATATGTTTTTCTATATCATGTATCATCTTTAGTTCTAAAAAACTCCCCTCCCTACTATATGTTCTTGAACCTTTTAATTCAAGTCATGAAATATTTTTGAACCTCACCCTTCAGGGGACGGTAAAGAGCAATATCAAGACTAAAAAGTGCATAAACAATGCCTATGAATGGTTTGTGAGCTTAGCCCCTGAGGTGAATCTCACTTATTTTTGGTTTTTCACATTTGAGTTTATTGGTGGGGGGCATAGATTTATTTTCTTTGAATAATTCGATGCTAAAAAATTGTTCATAGAATTATATTTACAAAAACCCTTGCATATCACCTCATGAATCAACAATAAAATGAAATCAGTAGTAAGCTATAAGTAGGTTCAACCGTGCCCACTGAAATCGTGAATTATTTGTCTGGTGCAGGAATCGATTGTGAGGTCCAAAATTTCCTAAGATGTTGTAGCCATCTGAACAAACATGTCAATGATATTATGATTTTCTTAGAGATACATTCTAAGCAAGAGGTTTTATGCATTTGCTATGCAATTGAATTGAATGTATTTGTATATCATATATCATCTTTAGTTTAAAAGAAACCCTCCCTACTAGTTGTTTAGTTGTTTTTGAACCTTTTAGTTCAATTCGTGAAATTTTTTGAACCTGGACCTTCAGGGGCAGCAAAGAGCAATTTAAAAACTAAAAATTGCATAAACGATGCCTTTTAATAGTCTGTGAGTTTAGCCCTTGAGGCGAATCTTAGTTATTTTTGGTTCTTCAGTTTTTTTGAGGGGGGGGATTTGGCATTATTTTTTTGGAATAAGTCGATGCTAAAACATTCTTCAGAAATTAACGTAAGTTGGGCTCAAAACCCTATGCCTTCCCAGGGCCAGAACATAATTTGCACTTTAATGAAAAAAATATAAATTTTTTTAGTTTTGTAACTTAAATAAATAAAATAATATTAACATTTTGATTAGTAAATATCAGTATATGTATATTAAATTGACAATGCACATTCATTTTTATTTTTTTCAGTAAAGTGCAAATTATGTTCTGGCTTTGGGAAGGCATAGGGGTTTTGATCCCAGCTTATGTTAGTTTCTGCTCGTTTTGAGTTTTACTCGGTTATTTATTGTAATTTGGGTTCGCTTTGGTTTCATTTATTTATCGATGCTGATTTGTGGTAGTTTAACGCTTGGTAGATTATTTCATTTTATTTTTGCTCAGTTTTTGTTTAATGGAGTTCTTTACTTTTCTCTGAAAGACTTATTTTGTGGAAAAAGTTTTTTTTAATTAATTTCTGTTCGTTTTGTATTGAGATAGTCTTTTCAGAGAAAAATAAAATAATACTTTATTTTTGTTTTGTTTTTTAAGAATTTATAGTTTGGCCTGCTATTTGTATGCTGGAGAAAAATTTTCAGCAATTTTTAACCACATACACCCTCTCAAAAATCTGGACACAAATAGTAGTGTTTAATTTAGTTTCATACCGTCTCTAGTTGACCTGAAATGGAAAACTTAATACCATTCGCAAAAAAATCTGTTTACTTTCTTTGATAGCTTGGATATACTTACGCTATTTGGATTTGGTTAAATTTTAAAAGCAGAAACAGCCCCGTAAGTTTGAACATAATACCCTCAGTCGTTCTTGGGATACTGCTGAGATGCCTTATTGGGAATTAGCATTAACACAGTGCGTTTTGATTTAATCTTATGGCAACATTTAGCTTTTAAACATAAAGTCAAATGGGAGGGTGGACGTGGGAGGGGGATTAGTTTCCCTCCAATCACTTTTGACTATTAAAAAGGGCATCAGCCCTTTCTATTTTCAATCGAATGGGCCGTTTTCGAATTTCCCACGACAACTCCTTCGATACAATGTGCCCTGGTCTAAACAACAAAAACAACAAAAAACTAATACATTATACCCATATCGATCTTTACTATACAAATGTCAAGCCTTCCAATCACTTTCGACTATTAAAAAGGGCACTAGGCATTTCGATTTAAAATCGAATGAGCCCTTTTTGAGTTTCTACGACAACACTTCCTATATACACCTTATATGCCCCCAGGGTATAAATTACAACCCTTACCCCAAGGGCTGGGAGGGTGGTTGTCAACCTCTAATACCTAATTTCCAGAACTTTCAACTACGTTAAACAAAATTACTATCTAAAAATTTTGATTGGATGTGTCTGGGAAAATGGTGGACGTGAGAGGGGCATTAATCTTTCTCCAATCACTTTCAAGTATTATAAAAGGCACTAGCCCTTTCAATTTCCAATCAAATGAGCCCTTTTGAAGTTTCTACGACAACGCTTTCAATAAAAACCTTATATGCCCCCAGGGGATAACTTACAACCCTCGCCCTGAGGGCTGGGGGGGTTGTCATCTTCAAAGACCTAATTTCCAGAACTTTCTACTACGTTGAACAAAATGGCTATCTGAAAATTTCAATTGGATGTGTTTGGGGGAATGGTGGGCGTGAGAGGGGGGTCAGTTAGCCTCCAATCCCTTTCAACTGTTAAAAAGGGCACTAGCCCTCTCAATTTCCAGTTGAATGAGCCCCTTTTGAAGTTTTTACGACAACTCTATCATTAAAAATCCTACATGCTCCCAGGGCATAACTTAAAACCCTTGCCCTGAGGGTTGTAGGGGGGATGGGTTGTCATCCTTAAAGACCTAATTTCCAAAACTTTCAACTGCGTTGAATAAAATGGCTATCTAAAAATTTTGATTGGAGATGTTTGGGGAAAACTTGGGCATGAGAGGGGGGTTAGTTGCCCTCAAATCACTCTCGACTGTTAAAAAGGGCACTAGCCCTTGAATTTCCAATCAAATGAGTGCTTTTCCAAGTTTTTACGACAAAGATTTCAATAAAAACCTTACATGCCCCCAGGGCATAACTTATAGCCCTTGCCCTGAAGACTGTGGGGGGAGTGTCCTGCTCAAAGGTATAATTTCCTGAACTTTAAACTGCGTGGAACAAAATGGCTATCTAAAAATTTTGATTGGATATGCTTGGGGAAACGGTGGGCGTGGAAGGGGTGTTAATAGCCTTCCAATCACCTTCGACTATTAAAAAGGGCACTAGCCATTTCAATTTCTAAATGAAAGAGCCCTTTTTGAAGTTTCTACGACGACGCGTTCTATAAAAACCTTATATGCCCCCAAGGCATAACTTACAACCCAAGCCCTGAGGGCTTTGCGGGAGGGTCCTCCTCAAAAACATAATTTCTATCTGGAAATCCACAACACTGAACGAAATAGCTATCTAAATATTTTGATTGGATGTGTTTGGGGAGAAGGTGGGTGAGAGAGGGGGGCTAATTGCCCTGAAATCACTTTCGACTATTAAAAGGGCACTAGACCTTTGAATTTCAAATCGAATGAGCCCTTTTTCGAGTTTCTACGACAAATAGTTCAATAAAAATTTATATGCCTCCAGGGCATAACTTATAACCCTTGCCCTGAAGACTGTGGGGGAGTGTCCTGCTCAGAGGTTTAATTTCCTGAACTTTAACTGCGTGGAACAAAATGGCTATCTCAAAATTTTGATTGGATGTGTTTGGGGGAATGATGGGGGTCGGGGGGGGGAGCTAGTTGCCCTCCAATCACTTTCGACTATTAAAAAGGGCACTAGCCCTTTGAATTTCCAATCGAATGAGCCTTTTTTGAAGTTTCTGCGACAACGCCTTCTATAAAAACCTTATATGCCCGCAGCGCATAGCTTAAAACCCTTCCCCCGAGGGTTGTTGTGGAGTGTCCTCCTAAAAAAGATATTTTCTATCTAGAAATCAACTACGCTAAACAAAATGGCTATCTCAAAATTTTAATTGGGTGTGTTTGGGGGAATGATGGGCGTGGGGGGGGGCTAGTTGCCCTCCAATCACTTTCGACTATTAAAAAGGGTACTAACCCGTTGAATTTCCAATCGAATGAGCCTGTTTTGAAGTTTCTACGACAATACCTTCTATAAAAAACCTTATATGCCCTTTATTAAAAAGGGCACTAGTAACTCCAATTTCCAATCGAATGAGCCCTTTTTGAAGTTTCTACAACAACTCCTTCGAAATGAAGTGCCGGGGTATGGAGAAGAAAAAATAAATAATACATTGTGCCCCAGGGCATAACTTAAAACCCCTGCCCTGAGGGTTGTGGGGGAGTGTCTTCCTCAAAAACACATTTTCTATCCGGAAATCAACTACGCTAAACAAAATGGCTATCTCAAAATTTTAATTGGGTGTGTTTGGGGGAATGATGGGCGTGGGGGGGCCTAGTTGCACTCCAATCACTTTCGCCTATTAAAAAGGGCCCTAGGACTCTCGATTTCCAATCGAATGAGGCCTTTTTGAACTCTCTACGACGACCCCTTCCATATGAAGTGCTCTGCTCTAAAGTAAAAAAATAATATATGGTACATTGTGCCAACATTGTTCTCATATGCCCTCAGGGCATAACTTAAAACTCTTTCCCCTAGGGTTGTGGGGGAGTGTCCTCCTCAAAAAAGATATTTTCTATCTAGAAATCAACTACGCTGAACAGGATGGTTATCTCAAAATTTTGCTTGAGTGTGTTTGGGGGAATTATGGGCGTGGGAGGGGACTAGTTGCCCTCCAGTCACTTTCGACTATTAAAAAGGGCACTAGCCACCCCATTTTCCAATTGAATGAGCCCTTTTCAAAGTTTCTAGGACAACTCCTTCGATACGAATTGCCCGGGTATGGAGAAAAAAACAAACAAAAAACATTGTGGCCACTTCGTTCTTTACTTAGGCAGCGCTAGCGCGCTGCCTATGAAATCGTTTAATTGTTTAATTTTGCCAAAAGAAAGAACACGGATGCGTGTTAATTTGTTTGTTTTTTGTTTGTTTTCTAGTGTTCTTTTTTCTAGTGTTCTTTTTAATTTTATTTCTGGTGTTTTTTTTAATTAAATTTCTAGTGTTCTTTTTAAGTGACCGAAAAATGGGAGGGCAACTAGGCCCCCTCCCGCGAAACCTTTTTCCCAAAATCGTCCGATCGCAATTTTGAGATAGCTATTTTGTTCAGCATAGTTGAAAGGCCCAATAACTATGTCTTTGGAGATAACGTGACCCCCACAGCCTCTGGGGAGAGGTCTTTAAATTATAAAATTTGCCCACTATTTACGTATAGTATTCGTTATTTGGAAGTATTCATACATATTTAGGGTGGGGAGGGGAAGAAAAATTTTCTGCTGTGGGGATTTTGCACGAGCAAAATTTTCCATGGAGAGGGAAATTTTCAGGGTAGTGGACTTTTCAGGGGAAATTTTACACTGGGGGAATTTGCCAGATTTCCTGTACGAAATTTCTGTATATGTCTTTTTTTACCGATTCAACTTTACAGGTGGAGATGTTAAGGGTAATTGTCCGGGGTAAATTTTCGCCAGGATTGAATTGCTCAGAGGATATTTCCCTAAGGAGGGGGATTTTTCCGTGGAAGTGGAGCCAGTCATCCTGGCGTTATTTAAAAAAAAAACGATAAGAAATTAATTTAAAAAAACAAGTTTTTTCAACTGAAAGTAAGGAGCAACATAAAAACTTAAGACGAATAGAAATTATTACGTGTATGAGGGGTGTTGCCCCCTCCTTAAGACCTCGCTCTTTACGCTAAAGTTTAAATTTTGTCACAGTTCCTTAAAAATAACTCCTGAAACCGAAGGGTTCTTTAATTAGAACAATAATTAACTTTTTTTTTTACATTGCCGAAGACTTTAGTGTGAAGAGTGAGGTGTTAAGGAGGGGACACCACCTCTCATATACGTAATAATTTCTGTTCGTTTTAAGTTTTAATATTGCTTCTTACTTTCAGTTGAAAAAGCTTGTTTTTTTATTTAATCAGCATGATAAGCCGATTCTTTTGATGCATCTACTGACATTAAAATTTCGTTTTTTAGAGCTTTGGTTACTATTGAGCCGAGTCGCTCCTTACTTAAAAAATAAACGGTTATTATAAATGTTCATTTTAAAGCTGCATGCAACTAAGTTCATTCATTTTAGGCTTCATGAAACTATACACAGTGGTGAAGAGGGCCAGTAGATCTATGTGCAGCTGGGGGAGTGTGCTTAAAGCCTCCAAAGTAAGAATCTATGTCCAGATTTTCTAACTCTCTGTGAGCGTTCAGATAAATGAAGAAACAGGTTAGGAGAGGTGTTGGAAATTAATCTCTAATGTCACTTGGATTCCTGGGAATGTTTTTTGGCTACACCTATAATATATGTCCTGGAGGGGGGAGGATAGAACAGCTTTAATTGAAGAAAATCTTTTTCTATGCAACATGACAGACTACATTTACATGCTTACTGGCACAAAGTTGAGAGGTGGGTCATAAGTGCTGCTGCGAAACTACTCGAGGCGGGGGAAGTGCTCCCAGGAGCTTTTTTTCGCGGATATCTTAATAGTAATATATCTCTCATGTTTCTATTTATGTACAATATGGAATGTCATTTGGTTTTCCGGAAGCATTACCCCCCTACTGGGGTCCATCAAAACATCCCTATAAAAGATATGTGTTCGAAGAATTTAATTTGGAAACCATGACAACGATGAGCATATAACTCATGAAAAAAAAAATGTGAACATTTTTTATGGGTAATGGTCAATCTCGAATGACTGTTTTACGACTTAAATGATGAAACTTAAATGTAAGAACCTTGGATCAAGCAGCTCATAGTGATAAACTGTGAGTAAAGAGCGACCCATGTCAGTAGAAACCGAAAGCAAAGTTTTGCTCACAATATATGCAACAACGAATTCTATTATTCATGCTGATTCTTAATATGTAAAACGTATTGATTCTTAAGTTGGCCATTAATAACCTGTCAGCGCATGAAAATTTAGATGATTGTAGAAATATGGATAAAATTCTTCCAAAACGGTTGCGATCTTGAACGAAACTATACAGGGAAATTCAATGTGTACGAGAGCTCTAATGGCACTATCTACAAGATGGTAAGTTTCAACTTTCATAGGCAGCACAATAGTTGAAAGTGATTGGATAGTGACTAACGCCCCTCTCAAGCCCACGCCATTTTGAGATATCCATTTTGTTCAACGTAGTTGAAAGTTCAGCCCTTAGAGCAAGGGTTGTAAGTTATGCCCTGGGGATATATAAGGTCAGTTATAGAAGGTGTTGTCGTGAAAATTCAAAAAAGTCTCATTCGATTGGAAATTCAAAGGGCTAGTGCCCTTTTTAATAGTCGAAAGTGATTAGAGGGCAAATAACCCGCCTCTCACGCCCACCTTTTCCCAAACACATCTAATCAAAACTTTGAGATAGCCATTTTATTCAGCGTAGTTTTAAGTTCTGGAAAATAGGTCTTTGAGGATGCCAACCCCCCCCCCCCCATAGCCCTCAGGGCAATGGTTGTAGATTATGCCCAGGGGCATATAAGGTTTTTATAGAGCACCCTGTCATAGAAACTTCAAAAAGTGCTCATTCGATTTGAAATAGAAAGGGCTAGTGCCCTTTTTAATAGTCGAAAGTGATTGGAAAGCAACTAACACCCCTTATACGCCCATCATTTCCCCAAACACATCCAATAAAGATTTTGAGACAGCCTTTTTGTTCCACGCAGTTCAAAGTTCGGGATATTATACTTTTGAGCAGGACACTCCCCCCACAGCCTTTAGGGCAAGGGTTGTAAATTATGCCCTGGGGGCATATAAGGTTGTTATAGAACGTGTTGTCGTAGAAACTTTAAAAGGGGCTCATTCGATTGGAAATTAAAAGGGCTAGTGCCCTTTTCAATAGTAGAAAGTGATTGGAGGTCAACTAGGCCCCAACACCCATCATTCCCCACAACCCGTGGGGCAAGGGTTGTAAATTATGCCCTGGGGGCATATAAGGTTGTTATAGAACGTGTTGTCGTAGAAACTTTAAAAGGGGCTCATTCGATTGGAAATTGAAATGGCTAGTGCCCTTTTTAATTGGAAGGCAACTAACGTCCCCTTTCACGCCCACCATTTCCCCAAACACATTCAATAAAAATTTAGATATAGACAATTTGTCCCACGACGTTCAAAATTCAGGAAGCTATAGGCTACCTTTGAGCAGGACACTCCCCCCAAAGTCTTCAGGGCAAGGGTTATAAGTTATTCCCTGGAGGTATATAAGGTTTTTATTGAAATTTTCGTCTTAGAAACTTGAAAAAGGGCTCATTCGATTTGAAATTCAAAGGGCTAGTACTCTTTTTAATAGTCGAAAGCGATTTGAGGGCACTTGACCCCCTCTCACGCCCACCTTTTCTCCAAACACATCAAATTCAAATTTTTAGGTAGCCATTTTATTCAAGGTAGTTGAAAGTTTTGGAAATTAGGTCTTTAAGGATGACAACCCCTCCCCTACAGCCCTCGAGGCAGGGGTTGTAAGTTATGCCCTGAGGGCATATAAAGTTTTTATTGAAAGCGTCGTCGTAGAAACTTCAAAAGGGCTCTTTCAATTGGAAATTGAAAGGGCTAGTACCTTTTTAATGGTTGAAAGTGATTAGATAGCGACTAAAGCCCCTCCTACGCCCACCATTTTCCCAAACACATCCAATCAAAATTTCGAGATATCCATTTTGTTCAACGTAGTTTACAGCTCTGGAAATTAGGTTTTTTAGGATGATAACCCCCTCAGAGCCCTCATTGCAAGGGTTGTAAGTTATGCCCTGGGGGCATATAAAGTTAATATTGAAAGCGTAGTCGTATAAACTTCAAAAGGGCTTATTCAATTGGAAATTTAAAGGGCTAGTGCCTTTTTAATAGCTGAAAGTGATTGGATAGTGACTAATGCCCCCTCACACCCACCCTCTTCCAAAACACATCCAATCAAAATTTTGAGATATCCATTTTGTTCGATATATTTGAAAGTTCTGGAAATTAAGTCTTTTAGGATGATAACCCCCTCAGAGCCCTCAGTGCAAGGGTTGTAAGTTATGCCTTGGGGGCATATAAGGTTTATATAGAAAATTTTTGTATAAATCATAGGCAGCACGATCGCGCTGCCTAAGTAAAGAACGATGTCGGCACAATTTATTATTTATTTTTTTTCCATACCAGGGCACTTCGTATCGAAAGGGGTAGTTATAGAAACTTCAAAAAGGGCTCATTCGATTGGAAATTGGAGTGGCTAGTGCCCTTTTTAATAGTCGAAAGTGACTGGAGTGCAACTAGCTCCAACGCCCATCATTCCCTCAAACACATCCAATCAAAATTTTGAGATAGACATTTTGTTTAGCGTAGTTGATTTCCAGGTAGAAAATATGTTTTTGAGGAGGACATTCCCCACAACCCTCAGGGAAAAAGTTTTAAGTTATGCCCTGGGGGCATATAAAAACGATATTGGCACAATTTATTATTTATTAATTTTTTGCTTTAAAACAGGGCACTTCGTATCGAAGAAGTTGTCGTAGAAACTTCGAACTGGGTTCATTGAATTGGAAATTGGAGTGGTTTGTGCCCTTTTCAATAGTCGAAAGTGATTGGAAGGTGACTAACACCTTTTCCACACCCACCATTTCCCGAAACACATCCAATCAAAATTTTGAGATAGCCATTTTGTTCAGCGTGGTTGATTTCCAGATAGAAATTATGTTTTTGAGGAGGACAGTCCTCCACAGCCCTTAGAGCAAGGGTTGTAAGTTATGCCCTGGGGGAATATAAGGTCTTTTATAGAAGGCGTTGTCGTAGAAACTTCGAAAAAGGCTCATTCGATTGGAAATTCAAAGGGCTAGTACCCTTTTTAATAGTCGAAAGTGATTAGAGGGCAACTAACCCGCATCTCACACTCACCTTTTCTCCAAACACATCTAATCAAAACTTTGAGATAGCCATTTTATTCAACGTAGTTTTAAGTTCTGGAAATTAGGTCTTTGAGGATGACACCCCCCCCCCCCACAGCCCTCAGGGCAAGGATTGTAAATTATGCCCAGGGGGCATATAAGGTTTTTATAGAACGCGTTGTCGTAAAAACTTCAAAAAGTGCTCATTCGATTGGAAATTGAAATGGCTAGTGCCCTTTTTAATAGTCGAAAGTGATTGGAAAGCAACTAACACCCCTTCCACACCCACCATTTCCCCAATCACATCCAATAAAGATTTTGAGATAGCCATTTTGTTCCACGCAGTTCAAAGTTCAGGAAATTGTACCTTTGAGCAGGACACTCCCCCACAGTCTTCAGGGCAAGGGTTACAAGTTATGCCCTGGGGGCATATAAGGTTTTTTTTTGAAATCTTTGTCTTAGAAACTTGAAAAAGGGTTCATTCGATTGGAAATTCAAAGGACTAGTGCCCTTTTTGATAGTTGACAATGATTTGAGGGCAACTAGCCCCCCTCTCACACCCACCTTTTCCCCAAACACATCCAATCAATATTTTAGATAGCCATTTTATTCAAAGTAGTTGAAAGTTTTGGGAGTTAGGTGTTTAAGGATGACAACCCCTCCCTCCACCCCACAGTCTTCAGGGCAAGGTTTTTAAGTTATGCCCTGGGGGCATATAAGGTTTTTATTGAAAGAGTAGAAAATTCAAAAGGGCTCATTCAATTGGAAATTGAAAGGGCTAGTGCCTTTTTTAATAATTGAAAGTGATTGGAGAGCGACTAACGCCCCTCTCACGCCCATCATTTTCCCAAACACATCCAATCAAAATTTTTAGGTATCCATTTTGTTCAACGTAGTTGAAAGTTCTTGAAATTAGGTCTTTTAGGATATTATTTGATTTATTAAAGTTATAAAAGTAAAAACATTTATATTTTTTCAGTAAAGTGCAAATTTTGTTCTGGCCTTGGGAAGGCATAGGGGTTTTGAGCCCAACTTATGTTAATTTCTGCTCGTTTTGAGTTTGACTCGGTTATTTATTGTAATTTGTGTTCGTTTTAAGTTTCATTTATTTACCGATCCTGATTGGTGGTAGTTTCACGCTTGGTAGATTATTCGATTTTATTTTTGCTCATTTATTGTTTAATGGATTTCTTCACTTTTCTTTGAAAAATTTATTTTCTGAAAAAGTATTTTTTAATTAATTTCTTGAATTGAGTGAAAATTCAGATGGGTATCTCCTTGAAGTTCGATATAAATCCTGAGGGTGTGGAAGCTCCCCTCATATTGCGATGATAGTTGTTTATTTTGGAAATATATACTTTACTGTAGAAACCAAATACGCTAAATTAGCTCTTCCTCGAAGCATTTCTGAAGAAAAGTTAAAACTTGACTTAAAAACTAGTGTTTCAAGGGGGATACCCTTCCTCAAATGTAGGGTAACTCTCGGCATCAAACAGCTCCTGGTAAAGAACTGTAAGTAAGGAGCCACCTGAATCAATAGTGACCGAAACTTTAAAAAACATAATTTTGATACCAATAGATACGTCAAAAGAATCAGATTTTTATGCTGATTTCAAATATATAAGTTTTATACAGTTTAATCTTACCCATCAGAAGCTACGAATCTGAGATAATTTGCATTATTTTCGAAAAAAAAGGAGGAAACGCCCCCTAAAAGTCATAGAATCTTAATCAAAATTACACCATCAAATTTAATGTTTCAGAAAACCCACTTTACAGGTTTCTAGCTCCTATCTGCAAAAATGTGGAATTTTGTATTTTTGCCAGAAGAAAGATCATGGATGCGTGTTGATTTGTTGTTGTTTTATTTTTTTTCCCACGGGTGATTGTATTGACCCAGTGGTCCTGGAATATCGCAATAAAGCTCATTAGAACGGAAACTAAAAGTTCTAGTGCCCTTTTTAAGCGACCAAAAAATTAGAGGGCAATTAGGCCCCCTCCCACGCTCATTCTTTCCTAAAGTCACCTGATCAAAATTTTGAGATAGCCATTTTGTTGAGCATAGTCGAAAAATTCAATAGCTATGCCTTTGAGGATGACTTAATCCCCACAGTCCCCATCAAATTTAATGTTTCAGAAAACCCACTTTACAGGTTTCTAGCTCCTATCTGCAAAAATGTGGAATTTTGTATTTTTGCCAGAAGAAAGATCATGGATGCGTGTTGATTTGTTGTTGTTTTATTTTTTTTCCCACGGGTGATTGTATTGACCCAGTGGTCCTGGAATATCGCAATAAAGCTCATTAGAACGGAAACTAAAAGTTCTAGTGCCCTTTTTAAGCGACCAAAAAATTAGAGGGCAATTAGGCCCCCTCCCACGCTCATTCTTTCCTAAAGTCACCTGATCAAAATTTTGAGATAGCCATTTTGTTGAGCATAGTCGAAAAATTCAATAACTATGCCTTTGAGGATGACTTAATCCCCACAGTCCCCGGGGGAAGGGCTGCAAGCTATGAACTTTGCCCATTGTTTACAAATAGTATTGTTATTAGGAAGTATACAGACGTTTTCAGGGAGATTTTTTCTTGTGGGTCGGGGGGAGGGGGTCGGGAGAGGGGGCTGCGTCGGGGGATCTTTCCATGGAGGAATTTTTCATGGGGAAAGGGAGTTTTTCTTGAAGAGGGTGCCGGATTTCCTGACATTATTTAAAAAAAATATCAGAAATTAAATAAAAAAAACATATTTTTTTCAACTGAAAGTAAGGAGCAACATTAAAACTTAAAACGAACAGAAATTATTATGCATATGAGAGGGTCCACCCCCTCATCAATACCTCGCTCTTCACGCTAAAGCTTTCTTAGTGCTTTCAAAAGAGCTATTTTTTCTAATCAAACGGCCTTTGTGAATCAGGGGTCATTCTTAAAAAGTTGGAACAAATTCGAACATTAGCGTAAAGAGCGAGGTATTGACGTGGGGGCGAACCCTATCATTTACGCAATAATTTTTGTCCGATTTAAGGTTTATTTTTTCTCCTTACTTTCAGTTGAAAAAACTTATTTTTTTAATTAATGCTTTTTAAAATAATTTGTATTTATATAAAAAAACAAGCTTTTTCAAATAAAAGTAAGAAACGACATTAAAACTTAAAATGAACAGAAATCGTTTAGTATATGAGGGAGATATCCCTCTTCGACTCTTTAAACTGAAGTTCGACCTTTTCTTCTAGTTCTTCAATAATGACTGCTTAAATACAAGGGCTGTTGAATTGGAATAAAAAGTAATTTTAAAGTACTATAAAACTATAGTATAACGAGTAAGGGATTGAGGAGGAGTAATCTCCCTCATATAAGAAATATATTTTGTTTATTTTAATTTTCAACTTCGTTCATTACTTTCATTTGAAAACAAAACTTGTTTCCTTTTTATTTGGTTTAAATAAAATGTGAATTTGCAAGACTCCTACTGAACAATCAGATTCGAAAGGAATACCTATACATTAAAAAACAAAATAAAAAACCTTAGTTAATTTTAAATGATTGAAAAACCCCTATGACTTGAATAGAATATGATTAATTCAACCCTTTATTTTAATATCCATTGACTTTACCAATGACAACTTTCGAAAATTCATTTGTTCTTCTATATGAATGTCGCATAAGAAATTATCTTCAAATGAAGTTAACTAGTGAGCCCAATAAGCCGGTTAGCGGATATTTTATGTTTGTTCAGTGATTTTGGAAATAACAGATTTAAAAGAACTGCGAACAAATGTGTTTCCAACAACAACAAAAAAAGAAGAGAACGTCACCAGCTACAAAAAACACCGCAATTGATTTCATCAGTTATAGAGAGATTACATTAACACATGTAATATTTGACTTTTTTCAGGGATTACATTGTTTCATTTGTGTTCAATTGATATTCAACTGCCTGTGTAAGAGTAAGTAAGCTATTATTTGTGTTTGAGAATAGTAGTGTTATTTCGCTATTACATACATAAAATAAGTTTATTTCAACTAAAAGAGATAAGCAACATTAACACGTAAAACGAACAGAAACGATTCTGTATACAAGGGGTCCTGTCCCCTTCTCAAAATTTTGCTCGTTACCATAAAGTTTTTTAGTGCTTAAAAAAAATTCTCATCATAGGCAGCGCAATAGCGCTGCCTAGGTAAAGAACGATGTTGGCACAGTGTATTATTATTTTTTTTTTTCTTTAGACCAGGGTACTTCGTATCGAAGGCGTTGTCGTAAAAACTTCGAGAAGGGCTCATTTGATTGGAAATTGGAATGGTTAGTGCCCTTTGTAATAGTCGAAAGTGATTAGAGAGCAACTAACCCCCCCCGTCACACCCACCTTTTCCCCAAACACGTCCAATCAAAATTTTTAGATAGCCATTTTGCTCAATGTAGTTTAAAGTTTTGGAAATTAGGTCATTAAGGATGACACCCCCCCCCCTTGAAGGCCCTCAGGGCAAGGGTTGTAAGTTATGCCCTGGGGGGCGTATAATGTTCTTATAGAAAGCGTTGTCGTAAAAACTTCAAAAAGGGCTCATTAGATTGGAAATATAAATGCTAGTGCCCTTTTTAATAGTTGAAAATGATTGGGGGCAACTAACCCCCACTCACGCCCACCATTTCCCTAAACACATACAATAAAAATTTTGAGATGGTCATTTTGTTCAACGTAGTTGAAAGTTCTGGAAATTAGGTCTTTGAGGATGACAACCATCCCCACAGCCCTCAGGGCAAGGGTTGTAAGTTATGCCCTGGGGGCAGATAAGGTTTTTATAGAAATCATTGTCGTAGAAACTTCAAAAAGGGCTCATTCGATTGGAAATTGGAATGGCTAGTAACCTTTTTAATAGTCGACAGTTATTGGAAGGCTAGTAACACCCCTTCCAAGCCCACCTTTTCCCCAAACAAATCCAATCAATATTTTTAGGTAGCCATTATGTTGAACGTAGTTGCAAGTTTTTGAAATTAGTTCTTTAAGGATGACACCCCCCCCCCCCGCACAACATCCCTCAGGGCAAGGGTTGTAAGTTATGCCCTGGGGGCAGATAAGGTTTTTATAGAAATCATTGTCGTAGAAACTTCAAAAAGGGCTCATTCGATTGGAAATTGAAATGGCTAGTGCCCCTTCCATGCCCACTATTTCCCCAAACATATCCAATCAAAATTTTGAGATAGCCATTGTGTTCAACGCATTTGAAAGTTCTGGAAATTATATCTTTCAGCAGAACACTCCCCCCACAGTCTTCAGGGCAAGGGTTATAAGTTATACCCCGGAGGCATATAAAGTTTTTATTGAAAGCTTTGTCGTAAAAACTTGAAAAAGGGCTTATTCGATTGGAAATTCTAAGGGCTAGTGCCCATTTTAATAGTCGAAAGTTATTGGAAGGCAGCTAACCCCCCTCCCATCTTTTATATCTTTTCCCCAAACACATCCAAGCAAAATTTTAGATAGCCATTTTGTTCAATATAGTTGAAAGTTTTGGGAAATTAGGTCTTTAAGGATGACAAACCCTCCCCCTCCAAACAGCCCTCAGGACAAGGGTTGTAAGTTATGCCCTGGGGGCATATAATGTTCTTATAGAAAGCGATGTTGTAGAAACTTCAAAAAGGATTCATTCGAATGGAAATTGAAAGGGCGAATGCCCTTTTTAATAGTCTAAAGTGATTGAAGGCAACTAACCCCCACCTCACGCCCACCATTTCTCCAAACACATCTAATCAAAATTTTGAGATATGCATTTTTTCAACGTAGTTGAAAGTTCTGGAAATTAGGTCTTTGAGGATGATAGCCCCCTCAGAGCCCTCAGGGCAAGGGTTTTAAGTTATGCCCTGGGGGCATATAGGGTTTTATAGAAAGTTTTGTCGTAGTAACTTCAAATAGGGAACTTTTGATTGGAAATTGAAAGGGATAGTGCCCTTTTTAATAGTCGAAAATAAATGAAGAGCATCTAACCCCTCTCTCAAGCCCACCATTTCCCCAAACACATTCAATCAAAGTTTAGAGATAGCCATTTTGTTGACCGTAGTTGCAAGTTCTGGAAATTAAGTCTTTAAAGATGGCACCCCCCCCCCACAGCCCTCAGGGCTAAGGTTGTAAGTTATGCCCTGGGGGCATATAATGTTTTTACAGAAAGCGTTGTCGTAAAAATTTCAAAAAGGGCTCATTAGATTGGAAATTGAAAGGGCTATTGCCCTTTTTAATAGTCGAAAGTATTCGAAGGGAGGATCCCCCTACGCCCATTATTTTCCCAAACATTTTCGATCAACATTTTGATATGGACATTTTGTTCAACGTAGTTGAAAAGTCTGGAAGTTATGTCTTTGAGGATGACAATTCACCCTATAACCCTCAGGACAAGGGTTGTAGGTTATACCCTTGGGGTATATAAGGTGTTTATAGAAAGTTTTGCCTTAGAAGCTTCAAAAAGGGTCGTTTGATTATAAATTGAGAAGTCTAGTGTCTTTTTTATTAGTAGAAAGTGATCAAAAAGGCAAATGCCCCCCCCCCACGCATATAATTCCTTCAAACAATTCCAATCAAAATTTTGAGATTGCCATTTTGTTCAGCGTATCAGAAATGTCTAGAAATTATGTCTTTGAGAATAACAAAACCCCCAGCCCTCAATGTAAATGTTGTAAGTTATGCCCTGGGGACATACAAGTTTTTTATAGAAAGCGTGGTCATATAAACTTCGGAGTGGGGCACATTGGATTGGTAATCAGACGCTCTAGTGTTCTTTTTAAGAGTCAAAGTGATTGGAGGAAAGCTATTTTATAAAGCTGATATAAATATCAGTATATGTATATTAAACTGACAATACAGATTTTTTTCAGTAAATTCATTGGAATTTTTTTCAGTAAAGTACAAAATATATTCTGGCTTTTAGAAAGCCCGGGGGTTTAGAACCCTACTCATATTAATTTCTGCTCGTTTTGAGTTTGACTCTTCTTTATTTTAATTTCTGTTTGTTTTGGGTTTCATTTATTTATTGATACTGATTTGTGGTAGTTGTATTCTTGGTAGATTATTTGATTTTATTTTTGTTGAATTTGGTTTAATGGAGTTCTTTGTTTTTTTTAAAAACTTATTTTGTTGATAAAAGTTTTTTTTTAATTAATTCCTATTAAACGTTCCTTGTGCATCAGGAGCCGTTCTTAAGGTATTGGGCAAAAAATTAAAGCTTAAGCGGGAAGAGCGAAGGATTAAGGAAGAGATCATGCAATCTCTAGAGGCCTCTAAGCAAATGAGTCAAAATAAGCCTTTCTATTCTAGAAGCATGGCGAAAAATGATTATTACCCCATCCGAACTGCTCTGGTAAAGCACACTAGAGCATTTGTTTTTTCAGCACTGACGTTCAAAATGCAAACTTTAGCATAAAATATACGGAATTGAGGAGGAGGCAGCCCCCTCACATACAAAATAATTTATATTTTTGTAGGTTTAATGTTGCTCTATACCTTTTATTGAAAAAGCTGCTTTTTTCAAATCTGATTTCTGTTCTTATTAAGACTAAGCCTATGGTTACTCTAAATATAAATGGAGATGTCGTCTCTGAAATCGTCAATCTTTGTATTAAAACAGCTTTTTCCAAACTAAGAAGTGGACCTCCCTAGGGAGTCATGGACTAGTCTAAGGGGAGGCCCGAATATTAGCCAAAATTGACAAAATAATCAATTGAAAATAGAACTGCGTAGCCTCGAACAATATTTTGACCCTTTCAGGACGCACGGGATTTACAGCATTAGAGGCTTGACGTGAACAAAAGTTTAATTCGCCCTCTCAGAAGCACAATCAATTAGACAATTGTTAGACACAATCTTTTCGACAAATTAGTTCTTCAGAGTCAAGATACACACTTCAAAATTAGTCTTACAAATAGATAAAGGAACTGATGTAGCCTAATCCGCATATTTAATTAGCTATCTTCGATATGTTGGAGAGAATAATATATATGAAGATATATATATATATATATATATATATATATATATATATATATATATTATATATATATATATATATATATATATAATATATATATATATATATATATATATATATATATATATATATATATATATATATATATATATATATATATATATATATATATATATATACTTATATTTGAAAACCATTCCCTGCAAAGCAATTTTCAGTGAAATTGTTAATATAATCGACAATTTTTAAACCAGAAATGCATAATGTGGACCGATTGTGTTTGGCTTTGTGCAAACGGTTTAAAGTCAGTATCGGGACACAAAACTAGTCCTCAAGCTGTACTAATCAACATAGAAACACCAAAAGTTCTCTGGACGCACTGCATAATTCACTGGGCAGCCCTCATGAGTGAGGAACTTGACGACGTTTTTATAAAAGTAACAAAAGTCATAAACTAGCTCATTATTAGTTAGATTATTTGCAAAGCTGTGTAAAAATATGGAAGCTGCTTACACCTTACTTTTATAATATTGTGAAGTATATTGGCTATGTCGTGCCAAAGCGAAACTCGAATTCAGAGTGTAATTTTTCAAAGCCAAAATGAGGACGGAAACTTGTTCAGGGATGGTAATTTATTACTAACTTACATGTTTGGTGGAAATTTTAGGAAAATTAAGTGTTTTGAATTTTTTGACACAAGGGCCACAAATGCATCTATTAATTCAATAATATAATGTGAATGCATTCACAAGAAATAGGAGCTATGGAAGAAAAAATCGGAAAAAAATAGTTTGACATGTTTTCACTTTTAAATTCATGTACCCAAGATAACATAGGAGGAACCAAAAATTCTTTTGTTGGATACTTGGATACTTTCCTAATTCATTTCTCAAATTATTTTGATGATCTCGATGTTACGATTGGATACAGATCCATTTACCGACGAAGAGAGTGGCTAATTTAAATTAGCAAGTAATGAGAAAGAAACCTTGATTGAACTATCTTGTGATGCTTCTTCAAAACAGAAATTCAGAATACGTCTCTAATTCAACTTTGACTAGATAATATGAAAAGTGAATATAATATTTTTTCAATAAAATTTTTAAAAGTATTGCTGACGTGCGCAAAATCTTCTTTATACGAAACAGAATTTTCCGCATTAGCCAAAACGAAATCAAAATGACCTATTTGTTTCTTTGTAGAAAAGGAGCTTTGTATGGGAGGTACCATGCGATCAAATTTTTCTTAGGGAGCCGTCATAAAATAAAGGTTGGAAACCACAGCATTTAAGTTAAATGTTCGTCTCACAGTGCTTGGGGAAAAGAGGCTCATTTTAGTGCGTTACTTTAGAAAAAAGCGGTTTAAAAAGCAGAAAAAAATCATTATAATTATCAAGATTACAGGAAACAACTAATGAAGGTAGACTTATTATTTATTATATGATGACTTTCATGTCCTGGAAGTCTCAAAAATTTTCATTTTTGTAATGGTATAATTATAGAAAAGAAAATGTTTATAGTTTGCTTTCAGCAAAGTTTAAACGACGTTCTGGCCTTTGAAAGGTTTAGGAGAGGGTAGTTTTACTTCTGGTTGTATTGATTTATGTTCGCTTTAAGTTTGACCTGATTGCTCATTTTAATTACTGTTCGTTTTGGGATTTATTGATTGATCTTTAGTACTGTCTTCTTTGTGTTTGATGAGACTGCTCATTTAAGTCCCTGTTCGTTTTAGATTTTATTTATTCATTGAAAATAATTTTTGTTCGTCTTAGGGTTGAATCCAACGTCCAGTCTTTTTCAAAGAAGTATGACAAATAATCTAACCTTAGCGTGAAGAGCGAGGGTTGAGGAGGGGACAGCCTCCCTCAACTACAGAATAATTTCTGTTCGCTTTAAGTTTTAATGTTGCTCCTTACTTTCAGTTGAAAGACCTTTTGTTTTCATTAAATTTCTTACCCTTTTTACAGAAAATCCCCCCCCCTGTGAAAATTCCCCTTGGAAAAATTACTCTCCACAGAAAATTCTCCCCGTGAATAATCCCCCGCAGGATTCCTCCCTAAAACAAAAATTCCGTATATTTCCCAATAACAAATACTGAACGTGAACAATGGGCAAAGTGTGTAACTTACAGCAAAAAAAAAAAAACAAATAAGCACGCATTCGTGATGTTTCTTCTGGCAAAAAAATTCATACAAAATTCCACATTTTTTGCAAGAGGGAGCTTGAAACATCTACAGTAGGCTTCTCTGCTAAGCTCAATCTGAAGGTGCGATTTCATTAAGATTCATTGGCCTTTGGGGTGTTTTTACCATTTTTCAAAACTTAGGCAAATTTCTCAGGCTTGTAGCTTTTGATGATTATTGAACATAATGAATTTTATATATTTGGAATCAGCACGAAAAGCAAATTCTTTTGATGTATCTACTGCTAACAAGATTCCGGTTCTTAGAGTTTTGGTTACTATTAAGGCGATTTGCTCCTTACTTAGAGTTTGTTACCATGGACTGTTTGATTGTTATGCCACTTCATTTTTTCTTGTCTTAAGTCCTAACAGGGATCTTTACTCTTATTCGAAAATCTTCGTTTTCAAAAAAAATAAATTGTTTTATCATTTCTGTTCGTTTTCGATTGGCTCATATTTATTATTGGTTAATACTAGGAGTGTTGGAAAGTGTTTTTTTTCAGTTATTCTGCTTAAGAAGTAAAATGTTGGATTTTAATTTAAGCTTTGACCAAATCTGCATTTTCAGTTTTGTGCAAAAAAATATTGATAATAGTTTTGCTATAGTTTTCGGTGAATAGGGAGGGTAATTTTTATTCAATTTGATTGAAAACCTGTGCAGTTTTTGGCCTTGTATAGGGTTCAAGCCATCCTATCCCCCATCGTCTCTACATCCTTAAAAGCAATCATATCTTGATATTAATTGAAAAAAGCTTTCCGAAAAAGAAGTTTTTCAAAGAAAAGTAAAGGCAATATTAAACTTAGGATCAACAAAAATAAATTCCTGTAATAATTCAAACTCAAAACAGCCAGAGATTACTTAAAGAATTAATGAAACCCAAGACCAATAGAAATTAAATAAACAATCATAGCAAACAAACATACAAAATGTACTAATATAAATGAATCAACAAATCTCAAAACGGATCATATTTAAATTCAATATGCAAATCAAGATTAAAACGAACACAAATTACTACAAACAAGAGTTTGGCAGCTGCTCCCTTCCCTAATTGTAAGAGTCTAAAGCCTACTACATCATTTGCGCTTTACTGAAAACGAATTATATTGCAAGTATTTCCTTTTGCGCTTACAATATTGAAAGCAAAAATAAAAATTACTATGAAATAGAATCTTGAACTGCAGGGCTTTCAGCAATTAAATTCATTACATATAAAATATTCGGTTTCATTTTATTAGTTCTTTCCACGGACTGTTCAAGACACATACAATTTTTGAACAAATTATAATACAAATATTTTCTTTTGTTGTTATTACAATATTGAAAATAAAAATCAAAACTACAGTGAAATAAAATGTTGAACTGGTAAGCTTTCAGCGGTTAATATCATTATATATCAAATATTAAGTGTTGTTTTATTATTTTTTATCCAAGACTGTTCAAGAAACATATAGTTTTCAGAAAAGCGCCAATGACGCAGTAGGCTTTAAATTTTTACAGTTGGGACAGGGGGCAGTATTCAAACTGTTATTCGCAGTAATTTTTGTTCGTTTTAAGCTAGGTTTGCTTATTAGATTTAAGTTTTACTCATTTTAAGATGTATTTATTCATTGGTGTTAGTACCTGTTGTCTGTTTGTTTGCTACGATTGTTTATTCAATTTAAGTTCGTTTTAGGTTTCATTTATTCTTTGATCGTAATTTCTAGTCGTTTTGAGTTTAACTACTATAGGAGGTTTAATGAGTTTAACTGCTATATTACTATTTCTGCTGCTTAAGGTATGCCCTCTCTGAAACAAGCGGTTTTACGACGGTCTTGCTGCTGTAATTTGCACAAAAAGAACAAAATGCTTATCTCATTGTATTCACAAGTTACAGATCTATCCATTCACCAAGCCAGAATTATGATATTACTTAGACTTTTTCTTTGGGAACATTCTGAACTTACTTTAAAAAAAATAGGGATACGGTTCTTTTTCCAACGATTTTTAATCAATTTTCAATTTATTTTCAATATAAAAAACCATCTACGCAAAATTTCAAAAATATAATTCAGCAGGTGGATAGAATTAAATGTCGTTTATGGAATGATATCAAAACTGTCTTCTTTCTTTGATATAAAAAGATTGTAGGAAAGCAGAAAAATAATATTCTAAAAATTACACAGTGAACATAATCCCTTAAGTTTTATATGGCTTTACTTTTCTTTGAAAAACTTTGTTTTCTGAAAGTTTCTTAATTAATTTCTGTTCATTTTTTATTGCCAGGTACTTAGTTAACTATAGCCTATATTTTAGGAGATAGATATTTACATCATCTAGCTCATTCGTAGATAAGTACATCTGGGAAAAAATAATATATTTTGCTTACTTTTCTTTAAAAAACAGAAAGTTTTTTCTTAATTAATTTCTGTTTCTTTTTGAATTGCAAAGTATAATGAATATCATGAATATTTATGTATGTAATAATAATGCAATTATATATATATATAATAAAAATACAGTGAATATTTCTCTAGTTATTCATGTCTCTAGCGTAAGAATTAAAATATCTAATTCTAATATCATAGTTCTAATTAGTGACTTTTGATTTTTTTTTTTCAATACCCCTTAACATTCCCTGAAGGTTTCAACTAAATGCCATAAGCCGGTTCTGGGATATTTCAGGTACGCCCTACTGACAACCTAGATGCAAATAGTATCTTCTGTATAGAATATTCTGACCCTTAGCCACTCCTTTGCTAATTGCAGATACGCTCTGTTGATAACAAGGATGCACATACAGTCTTTTATTTAGTTTAAATAAAAGCATTTCGTGAAGGTGATTGTGCTCAACATCCCCCAACATTCTCTGGAAGTAGTCACGATTAAACTTAGTACCAGTTGCAAGCAGTCGCAGTCACAGTCGCAAGTTGTCGCAGTCGGAAGTAGTCAATTTGGCTGTCGCAACTATTCACATTTTCAGCCAGAATAACATTAGCAGTGAAAGTGCCTTGAAAGTTTCAATTTAATACCCTTACCCGTTCTCAAAATATTGCAGATATGCAGATAGTATTTTCTTATTTAGCTCACCATACCCCTCAACATTCCACAAAATTTCAGCTCAAAACCCTCAGTCTTTTCGGACGCACCCATGATCAACAATACACCCCTTTCCCAAATATAATGCGTGGATGTTAAAAAAAGCTAAATTTCATAACTTACAACCATTGCTCTGTGCTCTGGGGGTTGTATCAACCTCGGAGGCATTGTTATATGATCTTCTGACTATTTTGAACAAAATGGCTGTCTCAAAATTTTGATCAGATGTTTTTGGGGAGAAGAAGGCGTGGGGGAGCTAATTGCCCTCCGAACACTTTTGTCTGTTAAAAAGGAACTAGAACTTTCAATATCCAATCAAATGAGCCTCCTCCAGAGTTTATGCGGCTACCCCTTCCGGAAGAACCTTATATGCCCTTGGGACGAAGCTTACAACCCGAGGATCCGGCTTGTGTCAACCCTGTGTAGGGGCTTGTGTCAACCCTGAAGGCACTTATATATAATCTTTGGACTATTTTAAACAAATGGCTGCGTCTAAATTTTGATCGAATGCATTTGCTCCAAAAGAGGAAGTGGTGGGGGAGCTAATTGCCCTCTAATTACTTTTGACTCTTAAAACGATACTAGAACTTTCAGTTTCCTATCAAATGAGCCTCCTTTAAAGTTTATACGACCACTACTTCAATAAAAATCTTATATGCCCCCGGGTTAAAACTTAAAACCCTTGCCCCCGGGCTCTGTATAGTTTTGTCAACCCAGTAGGCACCGTCATATGATCTCCGGACAATTCTATACAAAATGGTAATCTCAAATTTTTGACAGGATGCATTTGCGGAAAAGAGGGCGTGGAGGGGGGGGGGGGGGGTACTTGCCATCCAAGCACTTTTGATTATTAAAAGGGAATTACAATTTCCAATTTTTTATCAAATGAGCCTCCTCCAAAGTTTATACGACCACCCTTTTCATAAAAACCTTTCAAACTTGCATAACTTCTACCCCTTGCCTCGAGGGATTGGGGGTTATAAAACCCGAAACCAAAGTTATTTGACATTTGGACTATTTTGAACAAAGTAGTTATATCAAAATTTGTTCAACCCAAAGGCATTGTTATATGATATTTGGACTTTTTGAACAAAACGGCTATCTCAAAATTTTGATTAGATACACTTGGGGAAAAGAGAGTGTGAGGGGGTTAGTTACTCTCCAATCACTTTTGACTCTTGAAAAGAGAACTAGGATTTCAATTTCCAATCAAATGAGTCTCCTCCAAAGTTGATACAACCATCCCTTCCATAAAAACCTTATATGCCCCGGGCATACATTACAATCTTTACCCCCAAGCTCTTGGGGTTTGTGTCAGCCCCGGAGGCATTTTTATATAACATTTAGACTAATTCGAACAAAATGCCTGTATCAAAATTTCGATCGGATTTATTCAGGGAATATAAGGCGTGGTGGTGAGGGGGGGGGTTGCTAGCTGTGCTCCGAACACTTTTGACTTTGAAAAATGGAACTAGAATTTTCAGTTTCAAGTCAAATGTGTCTCTCCTAAAGTTTATAAACCACCCCTTCCACAAAAAAGCTTATATGCCCGGGTCATAACTTACGACCCATGTTCCCGGGCTTTGGAAGAATGTGTCAACCCCAAAAACATTGTTACATGATCTTTGGACTGTTTGAACAAAATGGCTATCTCAAATTTTGAGCGGATGCATTTGTGGAAAAGAGGGCGTCGGGGGCCAGTTGCCCTCCGAACACTTTTGGCTCTTTAAAGGGAACTAGAGCTTTTAATTCCCAATCAATTGAGCCTCCTTCAAAATTTACACGACCAACCCTTCCCCAAGAGCCCTTTATACCCCTGGGGTGTAACTTACAATACTTTCCACCGGACTCTGGGGGGTGGTTTTCAGAATTTTTTGAACAAAATGGCTTTCTCAAATTTTTGATAGGATGTATTTGGGAAAAGAGGGCGTGAGGGGAGGGCTAGCTGCTCTCCAGCCATTTTTGACTCTTAAAATGCGCACTAGAACTTCCGATTGCAAATTGAATAAATCCCCTCCGAAGTCTATACGACCACCCCTTCCATAAGAACCCTATATACCACCGGGGCATAACTTACAATACTTTCCACTGGACTCGGGGGGGGGGGGTGTTGACCTTGGAGATTTCGTTAATTAATATTTGGACTTTTTTTTAACAAAATGGCTTTCTCAAAATTTTGATCGGATGTATTTGGGGAAAATAGGCCGTGAGGGGAGGGCTAGTGGCCCTCCGCCCACTTTTGACTCTTAAAATGGGCACTAGATCTTCCGCTTTCCAATCGAAAGAATCCCCTCCGAATTCCATACGACCACCCCTTCCATGTGAAGTGTCTCTGGGAAAAAAATTAAACTAAAGACATTGAAGCCTTTTGGCCTTTACTATAGGCAAGCCTTTGATTGGGTTTTATTAGCAAAATCTTTTACGTTATATTTCGTTGAAACTGTGTGTTTGTTCAAATAGATGCATGTCAAGGTCACTTAATAAAAAGAGTTCTGTTGTGTGATTTCGAAGAACAAAGAAAAGTACGAATCAACACAAAAATTTCTTCCATAGCTTATGTCTTCGTTGAGATCCCCTTGTCTCAGTCTACGTTCCCTAAAGTCTATGCCAATTTGAGTCAACAAAACTTGCTGATTTAGCTTCAGGTGCGACACACAGATAAACCAATCTTCCGTATAGTTTTATGTATATATAATATATTTCTACAAAGTAGCTGATGTACAATTATACACCTGTATGTAATTTTATGAAGCCTCAAATGAATCAACTCAACTAAATGAAGGTTTAGAAATAATTGTTTATATTAACCTTTTTTTTGTGTGTGACCAACATCTATCTTTAGAAGCGAATGCGTCGCCGAGTGTCCTCTGAAACTGAGAAGCTCAACATATAGTTTTTAAATAGTTCCAAATTGATTAGCTATCTCGGAATTTTCACGCAAAAGCATTTTGGCTCTCTCCGGGTTAAAACTTGCTGTTTTGCGCCTCAAAATGACAGAAAATACCACTTTCCTGCGTAGCGGTGTTTTTTTTTTTTTTTTTTTTTTTTAATTTAAAAAAGACACTAGAGCTCTATTTTTAATATATGTATTTTTTTTAAATTAACCCTCTACCGGTATTTCATGAATATTTGTTCAATACAACCCCCCCCCCCAAAAAAAAAGCAACAAATAGACCCGCACTCACGATTATCCTTCTCAGAATAAATACGAAATTTTGCATTGTTGTAGATAAGGACTTCTAACATCAGTAACACGGCACTGATTTACCAATGCTAATGGTGTCGTTTTCATCAAGATGATTTCTTCTTTTCGAACGTATTTCCCCCTTTTTGAAGATTAAAGGAAAAAACAAATTTGTCCAACTGAAAGTAAGAAGCAACGTTAAAACTTGAAACTATAAGAATTTATAGCGTATATGATGGGGCTACCCCCTCTCCTACTCAATATGTCGCTGTTCACGGTAAAGCTTTTTAGTACTTTTAAAAAGCTTGTTATCAGAGGCAACGCTATAGGCTAGCGTTGCCTGTAGTAAAGGCCATACTATTCCAATGTTTTACTATTTATCTGATGTTTGAACTATTTTTAACAAAATGGCCTTACATGTGGAAGCAGTTGATATGGATGGGGTCATTGCATAAACTTCGGAAGGGGCTCATTCGATTCCTCCCCCCCAAGAACCCGGGGTCAGGCGTTGTAAGTTATGCACGGGGGAATATATGGTTCTTATGGAAGGGATGCTCGTCTAAACTTCGAAAAGTGCTCCTTTGATTGGAAATAAAGTTATGGTTCACTTTTTAAGAGTCAAAGAGATCGAAGGGCAACAAGCCTCCCCCCCCTCCATACCCTTTTTGTCCTCAAACCCATCCGATGAGAACTTTGAGATAGCCATTTTTAAAAATAGTTCAAATATCATTTAACAAAAACTCCGGGGTCGGCACAACCCCCAAGGCCCGGGGAAAGCCGTTTTAAGTTATGCCCAGGGGGCATATATGGTTCTTATGGAAAAGATGCTCGTACAAACTTCATAGAGGGCTCATTTCATTGAAAACTGAAAGTTCTAGTTCAAATTTTGAGAGTCAAAAGAGATTGGAGGGCAACTAACCTCCTTGTGCCCCTTTTCCCCAAATGCATCCGATAAAAATTTTGAGACAGCTAATTTGTTAAAAATGAATCAAAGGTCAAATATCAAAAACTCAGGTGTCGACACATCTCCCAGGGCCCAGGGAGAGGCGTTGTAAGTTATGTCCTGGGGGCATATATGTTTTTTATGAAACGGATACTCGTATAAACTTCAGAGAGAGCTCATTTGGTTGGAAATTGAAAGTTTGTTAAGACTCAAAAGAGATCAGAGGGCAGCTACCTCCCCCCCACGCCTTTTCCCCAAACCCATCTGATAAAAATTTTGAGATAGCCGTTTTGTTAAAAATAGTTCAAAGGTCAGATAAAAAAAAACTCCAATATCGATAAAACCCCTAGGGCTCGGGGACAGGTGTTCTAAGTTATGCCATGGGGGCATATATGGTTCTTATAGAAGGGCTGCTCGTATAAACTTAATAGAGGGCTCATTTGATTGGAAATTGAAAGTTCTAATTCACTTTTTAAGAGTTAAAAAAGATCGGAAGGCTACTAGCTCCCCAAGCACTTTTTCCCCAAAACCCATCCTATACAAGTTTTGGGATTGCCATTTTTATTAAAATAGTTCAAAATTAGATAATAAAAACCCTAGTGTCGACAAAAAAAGCCCGGGACCCGGGGGCAGGCGTTGTAAGTTATGTCCTAGGGGCGTATATGGTTTTTGTGGAAGAGATGCTCATAGAAACTTCAGAGAGGGCTCATTTGATTGGAAATTGAAAGTTCTAATTCACTTTTTAAGAGTCAAAAGAGATCGGAGGGTAACTAGCCCCTCCTCTTCACGCCCTATTTTCCTCAAACTCATCCGTTTGAAGAACTTTGTGATAGCCAATTTAATTTTAAATAGTTCAAAGATTTTACAACGAAAACTCTGGGGTCGACACGATCCCTCAGGGCTGGGGACACGCATTTGAAGTTATTTCCTAGGGGAATATATGGTTGTTGTGGAAGAGATGCTCATAGAAACTTCAGAGAGGGCTCATTTGATTGGAAATTGAAAGTTCTAGTTCAGGTTTTAAGAGTCAAAAGAGATCAGAGGTTGACTAGCCCCCCCCCCCCCTTCAACGCCCTATTTTCCTCAAACCCATCTGTTTGAAAGAACTTAGTGATTGCCAATTTCTTTTTAAATAGTTCAAAGATTTTAGCTATTTTGTTAAAATTAGTTTCAAGGTCAGACAACAAAAACTCCAGTTTTAACAAAACACCCTGGGGCGCAGGTGCAGGCGTTGTAAGTTATGCCCTGGGGGTATATATGGTTCTTTTGGAAAGATGCTCGTATAAACTTCAGAGAGGGCTGATTTGATTGGAAATTAAAAGTTCTAGTTCACTTTTTAAGAGCCAAAGTGTTCAAAGGTCAAATAGGAAAAACACCGGTGTCGATACAGCCACTCAGGGCCTAGGGCGTTGAAAAACTTCAGAGAGGGCTCACTTGAATAGAAATTAGTCCCCCCACACCCTTTTTCCCTAAACACATCTGATACAAATTTTGAGATAGTCACTGTTTTAAATAGTTCAAAGGTCAGATAACAAAAAGTTGAGTGTCCATACAACCCCTAGGTCCCGGGGGCAGGCGTTGTAAGTTATGTTCATGGGGCATGTATGGTTCTTATGAAATGGATGTTCGTATAAACTTCAAAGAGGGCTCATTTGATTGGAAACTGAAAGTTCTCTTTCACTTTTTAAGAGTCAAACTCTTGTGTAAAGGGTGTGTAAAGAGCAAAAATTAAATTAAATAATCTACCAAGCGTAAAACTACCATAAGTCAGCGTTGATATAAAAAATGAAACCCAAAACGAAGAGACATTACAATAAATAATTGAGTCAAGTAGAAACGAGCAGAAATTAACATTAGTATGTCTCAAAACCCCCTGTGGCTTCCCAAGGCCAGAACATAGTTTGTGCTGAAAAAATACAAATGAATGTGCATTTTCAGTTTAATGCACATATGCTGATATTATTCCTTAAAATGTTAATACTATTTGATTTATTAAAGTTATTAAAGTTAGAACATTGAAAAAAAGTTTTTCAGTAGAAAGCAAATTGTGTTCTAACCTTGGGAAGGTATAGGGGTTTTGAGCCCTACTAATTTTAATTTCTGCTCCTTTTAAGTTTGACTCGGTTATTCATTTTAATTTTTGTTCATTTTGGGTTTTATTTATTTATTGATACTGAATTGTGGTATTTTTACGCTTGGTAGATTATTTCTTTTATTTTCACTTATTTTTGGTTTAATGAAATCCTTTACTTTTCTTTGAAAAACTTGTTTTGTGGAAAAATTTTTTTAAATTAATTTATGTTGGTTTTATATTGACATAGTCTTTTCAGGGAAAAAGAAAACAAGAGTTTAAATCTTTTGGGTTTTTCTGTAAGAATTTATAGTTTGGCCTGAAATTTTTCAACAATTTTTAACAATATACACCCTTTTAAAAATCTAGACACGAATAGTAATGTTTAATGAATTTTTATACCTCCTCTAGTTGATCTGAGAAATAAAACTTGATAATTTTAGCAAAATATCTATTTATGCTCTTTGACAGCTTGGGTACACTTACACTCTTTTGATTTAGTTAAATTTTAAGAGCAGAAGTAATAATAGAAGAAGCCCCAAAAGTTTGATCATAATACCCTCAGTCGTACTTGGGATACTGCTGAGATGCCTTATTGGCAATCATCATACACACAGTGCTCTTTAATTTAATCTGAAGACAACATTTATTTTTCAAACATAATGGGTAAACTGCATAACTGTGGGGGGTTGAAGTATGCTGAACAAAATGGCCATCGTAAGTTTTGGTTAGAATTGTTTGGAAATTTATGAGTGTTAGTAATTTGCATGACCACGCTCTCTATAAAACCCTTATATGCCCCCAGGGCATAACTTACAACCCTTGCCCTGAGGGCTGGGGGGGGGAATTTTTCATCCTCAAAGACATAATTTCCGGACCTTTCAGCTACGTTGAACAAAATAGCTATTACACAATTTGGTTGCGAAGTGTCTGGGGAAATGATGAGTGTGTGGGTGGGTGGGGGGGGGGGCATTTGCCCTTCGATCACCTTCAGCTAATAAAAAGGGCACTAGTCCTTTCAATTTCCAGTCGACTGAGCCCTTCTTGAAGTTTTCACAACAACACTTTCTACGAAAATCATATGCCCCAAGGGCATAAATTAAAACCCTTGTCCTGAGGGTTGTGGGGGGTGTCATCTTCAAAGACATGATTTCCAGACCTTTCAACTAAGTTAGTAGAGATCTAAGTACCATTTCTAGGAGCTTATGTTCCTTCCTATGCTATTCTAGGAGCTTACGTTCCTTCCGGTGCTATTTGGGGAGATTATGTTCCATCCTGTGCTATTTGGGATTGTGTAATATGTTATGAAGGACATGTTTCCAAGGCAGATTACCAGACCGGTTATTTGGCAAGGTATAATGTGGTCAAACATGTTTTGAGAGTATGGTCGAAATTATATAACTCAATCAGACTGGTTTTTGAGTCAACATCCGTTTTTTAGGAGCTATTCAGAGAGCGGAGGTTACTCAATATATGATAACTTGATTGTTGATTGGGATTTGAATAAAAGGACTGATTTTCATTACAATTCACATTAGTAAGAGAATTGAATTCAGAGAGAATAGTTTATTTGAGAGGATATTAGTAGAGAAAAATGAGTGGTGCATTTACATTATTGGAGATTAATGATGGAGCCGGCAGCAGCAGCAGCAATGATATACGAGTACCCAATGTAGCTGTGGAAATAACCGGTGGTTTTAGACTATGCCTTGAACGGGACGATATGTATGCTAGATAAGTGATATCATTAAGCAAATTTAAGCAGGAGGAGCAACTATGTTTTGCTGGAAAAGTGAATATTGTGCATATAAATAAACTTCGGGCAGCATTAGATGTCCTATCGAAATATATTGATGAGAACAAAATACATCAGTGAATATTATTGTTGTAATTATGCTCAATAAAATTGTTTCTAAATCAATGGTATTTTTCTTTCTATAGTAGACTAGCGTATATTTTTTAGAGTAGAAAAAATTCTGGTTAGTCTGAAGTTGGTTGTGAGAGTGTTAGGACTCTAAAAAAATGGATAGATTTGAGAAAGAGCGAATCATGGGGAATCTAGTGCTTATGGAAAAACGTTTGATTCTAGATGACGATTTTCTAGAGCTGTCTATTCAAAGGAAGAAATTTTCTCAGGGAATGCTTGTCGATATAATGAAAACTGATTCTCCATCATTAGACTATTGTATGAAGCTTCTACATCGTGGCCAAAATGCATTTACACAATTCATTGATATATTGATCACGACACGGCGAAATGATATTGTGGATATGCTTTTGAACATTAGTTTAGAAATTTAGGACTTTTTTCATAAGAAAGATGGCATTCAAGGATGATTTACTCCTCTCTCTCTCTATCGCAGACAATTTTTTGTTGTTGCTAGCTCAGTTTCATTGTGGCGGTGAGAGTGTCAACACATGAAAAAAAAATGTTCCATACATGCCCGCTATGTATGTACACACTGGGCAGCTGGTCATCATGTGAGAATTGCACAATGATTGATGAGTATCATGAAAAGTGTAGATTATGCAACCCGTGTAAATTGCATAGAGGATATGCTGTACAAATTAAAGGTTGTAATTCCTGTCTTGAAGAGGTGTGTGACTCTCATCCTAGAGGGCACCTGTGCTCCAATTGCCACTATGATAAATGTAATCAGTGGGAGAATACATATCCCGGTATGATTGGAAAGAATCCTAAGCGTGATTTTAGTTTATTGCTACGAGATTGATATCGTCGTGGTTTTAGATTGTTCTGGGAGGAAGAGCCGGGTCAGCGATTCAACTGTTGGAACAACAACAGAATATGGTTTCTACGTCATCGTTGTGAAGACAATGGGTGTTATGATTATAAACCCACTGATTTTTATTTGGCTGTGACGGAATGTGATTCGCCACTTGAGGACACTGTTTGTGAAATTGCTTCAAATAAGCAAATTGAAACATGTGAATTCTATAGAATGAATGAGAATAGTATCATTGACTATACAAAGAGATATGACAAGAGTGAAGTTACACTCTACTGTAGAAAATGTGACCCTGACATTGCAGTACATCAGGACCAGTATACTGTGAATTCAGATAATCTACCTGCTCTAGTTGTTGTCGACAAATACCTAGTAGAAGATGAAATCTAAACAGTAGAAAAGTCGTTTTATCATGTACATAAATTTTTATTAATAAACAATTTCACATACATTTTTAGAAAATTTTATTCGTAGGGCACTAAAATCAATATTAAATATGCTTGTAAGTATATTTTCCACTAGAAAGTCGTTCAATCGAGGTAAGTCAACGTAGATGTCGAGAAACTGCTTGTAGCTATAAGCAGTAGGTACCACAACATCTGAACATGAAAAAGAGTAGTGCATGAAAGCCACATGTCTTAGTCGTTAAATCCTGTACTCTTCGTTGATTTTGAATAATGGCTTTCCCACTGCTTTCAATAAAGTTGCTGATGTATGGCGTGTAGAATTCATACGATAGGCCAAGAGGATCGAAAAATTCATTATTCTTCGCTGTTTGAAAGATGCATAGCCAATGGCCGGTCTTCAAAGTCGAATGGGCTGCTATTAACAATGATTAGGGTATTGTTAAAACTTGGAATTTTTTCAGTGAAGTCCGAAGGTATGCAATAGGACTTGTACTGGGACATGTATGGATCCATACTAAATAGGTTGATTATTTGATTTGTGTTCATGGTGCTAGGTCTAGTAGAACACTGCCGTCGGGTGTGATTTCCCAATAGGTTTCAAATTGACTCAGCGATATTAACGTGATACTCTCAGTCAGAGCATCGGCAAATGTACACTCTAAACGTACATTCCCTGTTCGTACTATGCTCATATCCTGAGTCCCCGACAAGTCCAAAACAATTACCCCATGATTCTTTGAAAACATTGAATCGGTTATTCCATTTTCAAATAGTTGAGAGTCATGATCTAGGGATTGCATGGTCAACTCGTACAGAGTTCTATAGGATTTTTTGTCAAATGATAGAGTGTACAATGGAATACCATTCACTTTGCACACAAGGCTAGATAGACCAAAAAAATTAAAATCATGGGGGGATTCAGTCCAGGATCCAACGGCACTGCCACTCTTCACAAAGGCCAAAGCCAATTTTGATGGGATTTCTCCATTGATAAATGATGAATCGCTATAGCTACGAGCGCCGGTGGCAATGTGACGTTGATTGGTGATCGTATGGGGGACAAGAAGTTTAATGTTGTTGCCATTGGCTCTTAGCTTTTCCACTGCCAATGCAACAGAGCTCATAACCTGTTGTTTTCGGACGTGGAGAATTGCCGATGTGATAATGACATTTGCATCGGGTGCTGCAGGAAGTGTTTTTCTCAAAATGAAATTCGATGGGGCCATCTGTAACTTTATGTCAATCTTGACATTGGGGGGTAGCCATTGGGATATATTGAATATCTCATGATTTAATTTTCCAACCAGATGATACTCCTGGGTCACTGCAGTAGTCAACTCACCGTCAGTATCAACACCTGATCGATATTCATAGCCCAATGATTGTCCTCTCAACTCCTTGTACGCCTTTGGTGTCATCATCATAAATTGTATGTAGCTTGCATAGTTGGATAAATTATTGCTAGTGCTCAGCAATGTTCCATTAATAAATACATTAATTTTTTTGAATAGGTTGTGTAGAATACAGTTTTCATAGGAGAGACCATCGACAGCAGTTGGAGTTGTATTATCTGACTTTTTCTTCACCGCAACATTTAAATCAATAAATGTTGATGACAAACCAATGAAATAATCTTCATTGGAAAATATTTGATAGTGTATATTTTCCGAGAGGGGTTGTTGAGGGTGAAATTGTTCATAGTAGCCATACTTGACACTGACATCAACATTTTCAGCATTGAATAGATTCAATGAGGAACTGATTGATGGATATGATTCCTTGTGAGGGAGATAAGTCATCTTAAGAGAAGAAATCCTTCTTTGATCTAACAATCTTTTTATTTTTCTTCTGCTTATTGGTCTTCCTTGTTTTATTCCTCAAAGTCCTTGTTGATGTCCTTCGCTTCCCGCCTGGGTGGAGACTGATGAGTGAATGACGCGCACGCATCCTTTTCAATCCCTCCCCATTTTGCCGAGATTTTAATTGCTCACCAACGGCTCTTGCTGAAGATCTAATATTTTCCTTAACACTCTCCTTGAAATTCTTGCCCGACCCCCAGTCCTGTAGTGTGGAGGCAGCAAAATATGATGCAGCAGGTACAAGATATTTTCTGGCAAGGGGTAGTGCAGAACGAAATAGCCTAGCAAACCAGCTACCAAGACCATAGCCAGACATTGTAGTACGACCCTTGTAGTAGTCCAATCCATTGCCGATTTGACGTGGACTCAAAGCACCAACATAACAATCGATATCGGGACAAACAAATGGAATTCTTCTATTGTTCATTTTAGGTGATTGTGCTGTCGCTGACAATGGGTCGAAAATGACATGTAATCACTGCTAAGCCTTTTGTTATTGCTAGAGGATCGCCCAATTCACTTCTTAGTGTTAACTGACAGAGTTCCAAATACAAAGTATTTACAGGAACATACTGAAGATGCTTTATATTATAGTTATGAACAAGTTCATGAGTTGTTTTTCGTTCAAGAACACGTAGGAGGGGGACATTTGAATTACCAACTCTCGATGTTTCCACAAAGGATGCATAGAGAAATATGCAAGAGTCCGAGGCGAAACCAGGTTCATAATCAGCAAAAATTACTTGATCCATCCCGTAAACAGTGACAGAATTTTTCCCATTGATCATATTCTGTTTAAAGCCAAGAACGTCTCTCAGATTATCATTGAGAATAAGTATTTCAGTGTCAACAGGTGAGGTAATGTAAATCCTATCGTGTTCCAATGAACAATTAAAATGGAATGTACCATTCCTACGATATGAGATTTTTCTATTGATTGTACGACACAAATCTCTCATATCATCATATTCAATATATTTCAATTTAGCATGTGGATATTCGCTAGATTTAAGTGCTTCAACCCATTCATAGTCGACAAAGAGGGTCCAATCGAATGGTATAACTTTTATATAATACGCACGATCCTTTCTCAGGATGTCATAGGTATTTTGGAGAATACAGTCGAGAAGAGCCACTTCATATGCACCGTCAAATTTGATGGCAGGGGAGAGTTTTGTCCAAAAATCACTTGTCGTATTCAAGTCGTTGTAGAGAGGATCGGAAACGTTGGACATGAAAGTTACATAGAAATCATTGGGCATTGTCAATATCTTCAACACCGATCCAAGAATCAAAATCAGAGTTGTATCCTAGCCACCGAACAAGTAACTGTTTCTTACCCCTGCGAGTACGAGTCTTTAATATCTTTTCAATTTGATAGATTTCACTATTATTTTCAACTTTTGTAGTTCATAGTCATAAAAGCCACCGAGAATCTCTTCATCTTGGGTATCGCGCAAACGATAAGTTATGGGTTTAGTGTCTAAAATTTTTGCCACTTTAAAAAGTTCGGTGGACCACAAGTAATTCCCCTTTTCAAAAACATTAGTTGTTCTATTAATTCGAACTGTATCGCCAACATTGAATTTATTTTTCTTTTTGATAATTGATTCATTGGAATATTGTTTAAGAAAGGTGTCAATTGTATCATGATCAGAATGATGAACTTCCGTTGGCGCAGAGTTGGACAAAGATCGATGAGGTCGTTGATTATAAAGCAACATTATTTTATCTAAATCATGAATAAAAGCCAATGTATTTTTCAATGTACAATATCTTGAAATTAAAAGTCGAATAGTTCTTATCAATCGTTCGGCCAATGCAGCCTTTATAGGACTATGAATATGATAGAACAGTGTACTATATTTCTCTAGTACTTTTGCAACATGGGGATTAACAAATTCACTACCACGATCCGTTTGAATTTTCTTATATGAATCCTGTTCGAGAATACTTTCAATGGCCTGAGCAACTTCAACGCCTCTCTTTGATCGCAATGGACTTGCATATGCATAACGACTAAAAACACTGATTGCAAGTAGAATGCACTTGTACGGTGTATTGTGACGTCTTTGAATCTCATCTAGAGTCAGGAGATCTGCTTGCATTATATGCAATGGGTAAAAGGCTTTAGTTTTTCGATATTGATTGGCACGAAGTCTATGATTTCTATGCAGAGTGTAACTTGATTCATTTTGTAGATAGTCATATACACTTTTAGTGTGAACACCAGTGACTTTGGAAAGAGTGGTGGGGGAACTTAAACTCCCCGCCTCACCAATATTTTCATAAACACCTTTCGGAACTTCAACCATTTTGAACGTAAACACGTTGTGTAACGTCCACTACCTTTTTGTATACTAGTTGGTGATGGTGACATCATACGTTTTCGTTTTTTCCTCGCCACCATTGTCAAGTTTTTTCCACTAGGTGTGCTAGTACTTTCCAAGATTGATTTAAAATCTTCTTCTTCTTCTTCTTCTTCATGTTCATATTTTAATGGTGTTGTTGCTGTTGATGTTGATGCATGTTCATTTAATTTTTTTAGAATTTGTCTATTGCTAATAAGACTTTTGGGGAAGTTTAATGTATTGAGAAAATTGTATAGATGAGCGTCAAATGATAATAGTCCTTTACCATTTGTAACCATATCATAGATTAAATCAAGTAGATTATAGCTCTTGCCCTGAATTATAATCCCTTTCCCATTGCTCTCAACTTGAATATAATCTTGACCACTTTCCATGAGATAGGTTAGGAGTCGTTTACTTTGTTCACGATATGGGTGGGGCATTAGATTTCCAATTTTCAATACAATTGAATCCAATTCCTCCTTCTTTAATTGTGTTCCAGCAGAATGCTGAGGAGATGATTCTTTTTTGTGATCAATAGCAGCAGCAGCAGTGGCCTTCGACCGATAGGGCTTATGTTTGTCCACTCGGCGAAGTGCATCTTGAAGTAAAAGCAGCTTTTTATCATCCTCAATATTCTCGTTGTCACGGAATTTACTCAGATTGTTCGCAAAGTGTTCCACGGGTGAGAGAGCGAGTTCTATAAAGTGTCAATTTATAGGGTTGTGCCATTCTCACTAGAGAAAACTGTTTACAAGTCCTGCAATTATTGGCAGTAAAAGTGTGAAAAAGTTCTACCGCCCGCCTGAAGAAGTCGTTTCTTTTTAAAATTCTTTCCTTTGTTTTTAGAGGCCAATGTACGTACAAAGGAACGATGTTGCTTTGCCTCTTGCTTAACTACTTCTGGCAGTTGAACATTACCCTCGGTCAAATTTAAACAAAGTTCAGATATTAGATTAATGAAATCATTGTCAATACCATGTTTGAGTATGGCTTTCCTAAGCGAGGGTTTTGAAGTGCTTAGAACTGAATACAGATGTCTATTTTCATGTAGTTTCTTCAGTGTCATGATAGCAACTAATAGGTCTTTTTAATGTTCACGGGGAGATATACTGTAATTTCATTGTCAAAAATATCTGTGACAACACGCAGATCCTCGGGTGTATTTTGATTAAGATCTAATAGGATATAGCCGTAGGGTTTATTAGTTGCCTGATTGTATGCTGAGAGCAGAAATTTAGGGGCGCCTGGATAGATTTATTTATTGAGGGCTATTAGCGAGCTGGAATCACGAACAACTCTGTAGATGATATAGTAGGTGCAGTTCAATGCAAGTGTTCGCATGCATTTGCTCTGATGAAAGAGATTGTGTAGAACCAGAGTAACGGAAATCTGTTCATGATGAGAGCGAACAGTGAACAGTTGTAGCATTTCCTGGGACCATTGTTCAATAGATTCAGCCAGATCGTCAATGATCAGCCAAGAGTTTGGTTCAATAATGCTGAAAACATCAAGTCCCTGTATGAATTGTATCTGCACCAATCCCGTGTTGGCAATTGCTTTTATTTTATCGTATGACTCCTGCCAAATACTGTAACAATAGTAGATTTTTTTTCGGCTTTTCCACAAACATTTTATCGCAATTTTTAATTATTTTAGTTAAGAGTGTTGTTTTGCCTGACATTGAGGGCCCACACAGAAACGATCTGAATGGTGTTTTAAATTGATACATGTTCCCTTCAACAGTTCACCCAGACAACTAACCATAGACTATAGCTGTCTAATGACTAAATAATTTCCCTACTACTACTACTCCGTTCAAGAATAATAATAAGAAGAAGAAGACGAATAAAGAATCATATTTTCTTTTATTATATGCATAAAAAAGTAACAATACTTAAAAAATACTACATTGAAAAAAAAGCACATTAAACATGAAAAAAATACACTTTTTTTAAATTTATTTATAATAAAAAATACAACATTTACATAGGCACAGAGAGAAAAAAACACTTAAATAAATACACCTTTTTTTGTTTATTTATTTATGGAAAAAATACAACATTTATTAGAATAAAGCACTTAAAATAATATCACTTTTTAATTTCAATGAAACATTTACAAAACAAAAATCTGCTCTAAGTAAAAAAAAAATATCTTTGGTTGTGGCTGGCGGTGCGCCCCCCGCTGGCGACCGCCCCCCCCCGGGCCGCGAGTCCCCCCTTCCACCCCCCCCCCCTCCCCCCCAAAGGCCGCGAGGCCCCCCCCAAAGGTTTTGGGAAAAAATTTACTGGACCGAGACTTTCCCTATGGGTAACACATTCGGCCCGATCTGAAGTTAAACAGTGACCAAGGGGGAGGGTAGTCACACCGTCTTGACAAACATAGACCTTGTCGGAAATGGTACTCATGGCAATTTTTTCTACATTTACAGTAAAGTTCCTGTAGTTGAGGGAACGAATTGTCAGCAATTTGACTCGTGGAATTGTATTTTCAGCAATACAATTCCTATAGATGTCCATGTCGAAATTTTTATCCACATAGCGCGTGGGTACTCCTTTGCAACGTTTCTTGATTTCCTCGTCGTGTGTCTGTATAAAGTACACCTTCGGACTTACAAACATACCACGGGAAATCATGTCGCTTCCCATTTCTGATTTAAAAAATAAAAGCTGATTTGGCGCCTGACGTTTCACTAGCTCTGGGTAAAGCCCACTCCAATTGGTGTAATCCATCCGTGAGCTGATAATTTCACCGTGCGCCAAATCATCAGTTAGATTTGGGGTTTTTACTTTTAACAGTAGAGAATTTGTGTCCCCGTAGCAGACCTCTACTTGCCCCTTTTCCGGCCACTGTACCCTAGCCACATTGTAGTAGAATTCCAACATGAGCTTCTTAGAGATCTCCAAGATCGCACTGCCTGCAGCAATATTTTTATTCAGGACAATGCTTCTTTTAATTCTATTCAATAGTACCATGTCCGGGCCAATGATTGTGAAGGAAGTGTTATTTGGATCGGCAATAATTCGAGCACATTGTTTGGGATCGGTCACGACGTCACAACGATTCCTATTGCGAACACTCTCACACATTTTACCAAAAGCCGAATTCAAAATGAGCTTATAAATTTCTTTTTCGGCTTTCGTTTGTGCTTCAGAACGTTTCTTGACAAAAGTGTCAACAAACGTTTTTAGATAGGGTTTTTGACTAAATTGGAGCGCTCTATGAACCTTTGTGACGTTGAAACCGTTGTTGCACATCCATTTTAAAGTCACATGATGTACAACAATATTTTCGACAATATTTTTCGGCAGAAGGTCAGTAATAAGTTTTTGTTTTGAAGGTGACCAATGCAATCCGTCCACCTCGACTAAACGCCTATTGCGAGGGCTCAAAGAGTCCCTAGTCACAGGTCTATTGATGCACGGGAAAACAAAATCCTTTACTGAATTGTGAAGCTCAACTGGTATCTCCCCATCAACTTCAAAAAATCATCCAACCGGTCCATTCTCCTCAACACTGTCAATGTTGGGTAAATGGGGAGCTTGAGGGTCATTGAGCCATTTATAGTCACCGCAAGGTAGCGCATAATGGGACATGGCCGAGGGGTAGAGAGAATTCATATCAAGGAAAACTGCATCCGATTTTGTCCCCGTCTTCTCTCCAGTTGGATCAGTTTCCAAGATACGATTCCCGTGAAAAACATATCCACCCCTCATTGACCTTTCGATGAACAGGTGCCGATCAATGTCTTTGATTAGCCCAATTTTTTCCCCGCTAATTTTTAGGATGAGGTCCATCACCAAATGAGGAGATGAAAAATAATAGCCCAAATCAAGATGGAATTCCCCATAGATTTTGTCCGTATTTTTACATATAATGTCTAACAGAGTTAACATATCCCTCGACAAATACAGCTTGCAGTAGTCAAACCCATTTTTACACCCTCCCTCTGCCCACACTTTTTTAGCAAAACTGTATTCATCGGGGGTGCACCTACGATCATGTAGACTGTCGTAAAACGATTCAATCGATGGAATAGTTTCCTCCGCGAATCTCGACATGGAACAATAATAATCGTAAGGATATATGCCCTTGACCGTCAACAAATCATATAAATCATTTGGAAATTGTTGCTTGAGAAGGGGGAAAGCGTTGCAGCCGTCATCGTTTTTCTGCACTTGAATTAATTCGCTCAATGATTTAGGGAAAAAACTGTAGGAATCTAAAAAGCGAATTTTATTCGTGTACTCAATTTTGTCTTCAACAAATCTCCACATAAATTCCAAAACAAGCAACTTTTCCGATGATTTAGGAATGATATTGTAGAAAAAGCTGTCTATCACCCATGCATCATCCACTGTTCCATTTCTTTGAAGATGTGCCATTGCTGGTAGCACATACTTCAGATCGTAGTTAAAGTTATGTATAATAACCGGGAGAAAGAGTTGCTGTTTAATTTTAAATTACATGAATTGTGAGCCCACCCCCGAAAGTTACTTTTTCCCGTTGAATTGGGATCAATAAGATGATTATGATCCTGGACCGTGTCTTTTGGGGCAAGAGCACTCCTACAAACCCAACAAATTTTCCCCTTTTCTAGTGCCAGTTGCTCTTTATCTGATAATGTCATTGGGTAGTTGGTGTGACGCAATCGTGAAATTGCACCGTTTGCTGTTTTTATTAAAGATACCAATAACTTTTCCATGCTACCCTCCTCATCCATAGCCAAAATAACTCTTCCAACTGCATTTTATTATTGGAATCGCGACGAGCATGCGCATAGGAACACGCAACTAGTTTGTGTTCCTTGACTATATTTGGCCTTGATGGGTCTGATACCTCCACCAGTCTTGATTCACAATCTAAAGATATTTTATCAACTTGTAGCAGGGAATTTTGGAAATTTTTAAATTGTAAAGTATCTTTGCCTTCTGCCGGCATTTCTATTCGTTGATTGCCATGAATTTTGCAATGTCTCATGTGATCCGAGAATGTTCGCTCAGATGTAAATGGAGAAAGGCACATGGGGCAATAGAGACGTTCCCCTTTCTGAATGCCTTGGGATAAGAGTCGACTAATTGCCGTAACGGGGAAAAAATTAGCATAGGAATTTACATCTTTGGGAGGCTCGTAAATAACCCAAACCCAATTTTTAACATTATCTACTGACGGTGTCCTAACTGAATATAAAACCCCTTTTTTATTTGGTTTCTTTCCCCATTTACAAATTCTGTGTCATACTGGAGAACAACCACCCCCAACCCAAGATTTTCATTTGCTTTTTCAAATATGGTGATTTCTTTCAAGGACATCAGATATTTACCCTCTAAACAGTCAAAATTTACTTTAGGAAAATTTTCTCCACCGTTACGAGCAAGGCTGTCGAGATTTTTCATTCTTGAATCATCTTTTAATGATTTATGGGCTGCTGCTAAAAATGCATATTTAAAGCATTGCAGCCCCGTGTCAAAATAGAAACTCTGAACCCCTTTGGTAGCCGACAAATCTGGGTGGCATTTTATTTTTCTACCCGCTCCCCTAAAATAATGTTTTTTTAAATCTACTGAGATTCAGATCCATGTGTTCAATGTATAAAATTGTGGACCCACTTCCCCTCTCGTTAAACGTGTCCAAAGTTGAAATTAATTTATTTACCCAGTTGAAAAAGTTACCCTCAAATTCATTTAGACCAGGGTAAAAAGTTTGGTTGCCAGTTGAAAAATGAAAATAAAAAATATCCCCGGATGTCCCCTTTTGTAAATAAACTTTTTGATTTACTGATGCTTTAATCCCCCCTTGACCCCCCAATTCTGAATCTGAATCTCTATAAGTGCTCAAATTTGGTCAATGTAGCTATGGAGAACATTCACTGGATCTTTTAAAATGACCCCATCGTCAATCACGTTTTCTTCGGGAGGGTTAAAATCTACCCTATGTGTTTGTAAGTGACTTAGAGCAGACTCTAACAAATAAAATTCACGTAATTCCGGGGACATGACACTATTTTCATGTCCTGCACCTATTTGTACAGGATCCAATTCACTAATTTGCATTGTTGTATTACTACTACTACTATTACTAGCACTAGGTGTATCATTAAGCGGAATGGTGGGGGGTGACATAGAATTGTCAATAACACCATCCCCTGTCTGTTCAATTACATTAGATGGAGATGGCATTAAGTCCCCTAGGCTAGTTAGCATGTCTTCCAGTGTGTTTGGAGACAGCTGATCGAGCCAGACTGTATTGTCCTGTGACGTAATTTCTATATGAGGATCCGGTTCAGTTGCACTACTAACATCGCCTAAATGCTCACGCATAAATCTATGTACCCACTGCAGATCCTCTATCATATCAAAGTCACAAGTTAAATCATCTACGCTAGCCATATCCCCAAAAATATCATTAAGAAAACCTCTATGCCACTCCATATTGTCTAGAACTAATGCTGATGGTTCCTGTCTGAACTCCATCGGTGGTGCTAGAATTGGTTGAGTAAATGTTGATGTTTCATCGCCCAATGGTGGTGCTATTTCATTAATCTATAAAAAAGGGCTTATTTTTTTATGTGAAATAACCATTATTTTTATAAAGTTAATAAACTATGTCAATTTTTCATAGTTATTGTCCCACCACCTGAACAATGAAAAGAAACAAAGTTACATTGGCATATGTCTTTCATAATGACAACTGAACATGTTAAAAATATATTTGGTTTAGTCAGGAAAATGAAGTCTTATTCTTAGAGGATAAGTTAGAACAAGAGAAGGATATATAAAACTAATGGTTTTATTCGAAAAAAAATATAATTTTCAGAATAAAAATGCAAAATAGGGATCCAACTCTAGCGCCTGTCCCTCTTGATTGTAATTCTCAATAAAACCCGACCATCGTTCAACCGAGGCAGTATGTTCTATGAAGCATTGCTCTTCAGCCTCGGTTAGTGGGCAAGCATCCCATACATTGGTTGCTGGTGTTGGTGTAACTTTCTCCCTTTTCTCGACAATCCGAATTTTCCTATGTCGCTTGGAGACGGATTTGATTGAAGTGTTGGTAGCAGTAAACCTGGACTAAATAAATCATTGTAAGAGAAGAACTTTTTTCTCCTTCCATATCAACAATTGAAGTGCCCCCCTCCCGGAATTAAAGTGTCTTTGCGTAACGCCTCCATTTCGATTTTTCCCTGCACGAACAAGAAAGTAATAAATTTTGATTTTGCTCGTGATTACACATAATACTGCCGTAAAATTTGCCCTGAGAACCCCGATGGCGACTCTTGCAACAACTAGGATTATTAACTGAATAAGATAATAATGAAAATAATTAGTGCAATTTGTGCTTCACTAATCATAACAATTGTTTTTACTAAATTCATAGAGATTGAATTTCTGGTTGTTAACGCATAATTCCTGACAAAAATTTTGATTAATGAATATCAGCTTGCTTTTGATAGTAAACGATGTTTTTGTTTCTTCGTGATTGAAACCTATTGAGAGTGGTTTTACCAGTTCCACAGGACACAATTTTTCTTTTCAAAGGAAAAGCTTTAAAAATTTACAAACGATTTAAGAATTAAAGCTTAGGTAAATACCCCCCCCCCCCCCGAAGACGAATCTTGTACCAACTTTTATTATTAAAGTAGCCTTCACTGTTATCTTTCTTTTGATTGTTTCAAAAATTATGAAGTTCTTCAAACATTACCCGGAACTTGTCTGTTAAACGAAACACACTCTAGAATTACACTGTGTACGATCTGACAGAAACTGATTTCCCTTTGTGGGTTCGGTTATGATTTGATTGTTCTGAGTGAGAAAAACTACGATGCATGTATATATTAATTGTCTATCGGATATATAGAGATAGTTAGGGGGTTAGGTATTTAATATAATTTGTTCTACGCGGCCTGCTTTCCATATTTTTTTTTCTACAATATTATCATCATGTTTTGATATATTTCATTATGATTAATATAACTTCACTTCTTTGAGTGTGTTTCGTTTAACAGACAAGTACCCAGTATTCCATTTTGTCAGTGATGCCGCATTGAACCTCAAAAATAGGAGCTAATTAGTTAACACAAAAATTTAAACATTAAAAATCGGTTTAATATCGAAGACGAATATTAAAAAAAAGTTACTTATTGTTCTAATTGAACCCTCCTTGTGTTTCAGACGTCGTTCATAAAGAATTAATTAAAAACACTTTTTCTACAAAATAAGTTTTTCAAAGAAAACTCAAGCATAGATGAAGCTGACAGGCCTATAAAATTGTAACACCCAGAAGGCTCCTGTATCTCATTATCCCAAATATATACATGCTAATTCAGTTATATCATGTCGCAAATTTTTACACGTCATTCGCGAAATAGCATTATTCACCGCAAGCATATAGGGAGTCGATTTACTAAATTATTAAAATATTTTCAGAATATCTATTTAAACTTACGTCGAAAATCACAGCTAGCGCGTTAGATTCCTTCTCTCCTTCGGAATGTGGTGCGAGGCGAATTACAGTTGGCCTGATTGCATTTAACGATTCGATTAATCCTGTCTCGGCGTTATCCTGAGCTTCATCCAATTTTGCACGCTTTTGCTGCGATGGCTGATCAACAGCATTCTAAAATAAAAATCATTTTCAGTTTTCAAACTATTTAGCTTATGAGAGGGCACTGCCCCGTCAATACCACAGTACCAAACTCCCAAAAGTTGAAAAAATGACACAATTTAATTAGCTAGTTCAATTCTTACTTATTCAGAATATTAATGGAGGGCACTAGGCCTTTCAATTCCATAGTACCAAACACAAAAAGTTGACAATTATAGATCTTTTTTTTATATGCAAAGCTTTTAAAACTTTATATAGCTAAACTACGAAATACTTAAAATCACAGAAAAAGGAAGAAAAAGACTCCTAGACATAACCTAAACCAAAAAATTATTAAGTATATGAAGGGGTTCGCCCTCTAGTCAATACCTCACCCCTTTACGCTAAAGTTTTTTTTTTAGCACTTTCAAAAGAGGTATCTATTCTAATTAACCGGCCTTTGTGATTCAAGAGTTCGTGATTTGAACAAAATTCGAACTTTAGCGTAAAGAGCGAGGTATTGACTAGGGGTAAACTCCTTAATACATGTGATAAAAACATATAAATGTAGAAGTTTCGTTATGTAAGTTAATTCGTAAGTTAATTCGTAACTCAATTTTGAGAAACCATTTAGCCAACAAATGTGTAAACATGCTCTTAATCAGATAGTGAGAAAACATCCCTTTTCAGGTAGAAGGACGTAAAGCGATTTGATTATTTTATTGGTGAAACTACCCGCCCTGTTTGAATATTAACACCCTTTTCAGGTGGAAGAATGTAAAGCGATTTGATTATTTTATGGCGAAACTGACTGCCCTGTTTTGAATATTTACTGAAATTTGAAAAAAAAACAGGGACTTTTTAATTAGAATAGGAAGCTTTTTTGAAAGTGCTATCAGCTTTAGCGTAAAGAGCATGATATTAAGGAGGGGGTGACCCTTCATATCCGGATTAAATCTGCCGAAACTAATATGCAAATTCTATTTTAATTTTTCATGTACAATGAGCCAAAATCGAAGTGAACCTGCCTCTCTTTTTTTTTGAATATTTACTAAAATTGAAACACATGGACTGTTTAATTAACATAGGAAGCTTTTTAAAAGAGCTATCAGCACGGTGAAAAAAAGCGTAAGTAAGGAAGGTAAAGGAAATTCTTCCTTAACTTAATGGCGAGACAAAAATGGATTTCTTTTTTTATTATAATATAAGAAAATTTTACTCACCAGAAGTCGCTTAGAAGATTCCATATCTCTATCAAAGTAAATGATCGTAAAATATAGATATCAATAGAACGAATGAAGTATTCAAACTGTATAAAATTATAATTTGAAACTCGATTTTATACTAAAAAACTGAATATATTAACACCTAAACAAGACACACTGGTTTTCTGACACGGATTTACCCTAAAAGGCATGTATGCCATATATATTATGAAGTAGAAATCTGGTCTACATAAATTATGTCAGACACCTGTCCTTCATAACATACTACGCAATTCCCAACTAGCACAGGATGGAACATAATCTCCCCAAATAGCACCGGAAGGAACATAAGCTCCTAGAATAGCATAGGAAGGAACATAAGCTCCTAGAAATGGTACTTAGATCTCTACTTACGTTGAACAAAATGGCTATCTCTAAAGTTTCATTGGATGTGTTTAGGGAAATGATGGGCGTGGGAGGGGGGTTAGTTGCCCCGCAATCACTTTCGACTATTAAAAAGAGCACAAGCCCTTTCAATTTCCAATCGATTGAACCCTCTTTGAAGTTTTTGCGACAACTCCTTTGAAACTAAATGCCCTGGTTTAAGACCGAAAAATAAATGAATAATAGATTGTGGCAACATAGTTCTTTACTTAGGTAGCGCTGTTGCACTGCTATCCTCAAGATGGCAGTACAACAGCGCTGGGGGCAATGTCACAGGGGGGGGGGGGTGCAACAAAAATGGGAGGATTTGTCATCCTCAAAAATATAATTTCCAGACCTTTCAACTACGTTGAACAAAATAGTTATCTCAAATTTTGATCGGAAGTGTTTTGGGAAATGATGGGCGTGGGGAGGGGGGCATTCACCCTCTGATCACTTTCGACTATTAAAAAGGGAACTATCCGTCTCAATTTACGCTCAAATGAGCTCTTTTTGAAGTTTCTACAACAAGGATTTCTCTAAAAACCTTTTATGCCCCAGGGCATAACTTATAACCTTTGCCCATGAGGGCTGGGGGGGGGCTGCCATCCTCAAAGACATAATTTCTGGATGTTTCAAATACATTGAACAAAATTACTATCTCTGAATTTTGACAGGATGTGTTTAGGGAAATGGTGGGCGTGGGAGGGGAGTTAGTTGCCTTCCAACCACTTTTGACTATTAAGAAGAGTTCTAGCCCTTTCCATTTCCAATTGATTGAGCCCTTTCTGAAGTTTCTAAGACAACTCCTTCGATACGAAGTGCCCTGTTTTAAGACCGAAAACAAATAAATAATAGATTGTGCCAACATCGTTCTTTACTTAGGCAGCGCTGTTGCACTGCCTATGATAATATACAGGACGTTGGCCTTTGATCTATTTTTAGGCAATAGCATTAATGTCAAATGCCAATAGGATAATTGGTCAATCATTCACATCTTTCGTATACTTGAATTATATAGGCCAATTCTTTATCATGGCAACACCATATTGTTTAACAGCGTTTCACCCTTAATCTTTCTCTTTTTTGCTTGATATGACTACAGAGATTCAAAATCTATCCCAAATTAGCTACCTGAAAAACAGGAGGGTTTATGTTAGCTTTGATGGGTTATGTATAACATATGTATTTTTTTCTAAAAAAAGCCATCGGGCCATAGGAAAAAAAAAACAGAACATAAACATAACAAAACCAACAAAAAAATTACAAATAAATTTAAAAAAATTACAAATAAATTAAAAAGAAAAATGTACTTGTATATGAATCTTCACGAAAATATTTATAAAGAGATACATCTTTCACGATGTATCAGCCCTTCATCAACATACTTAGCCAAATTCCTTTATATCATTTTAACTCGTGATCCTACAATCCCTTCCACCCACCTTCTATCTGCCAACACTAACGAAAAACTTTCATTTCTCAAATCCGCCAATTCCTTACGATTCCCCAAAAAAATGAAAAATATGCTCATCATCTTCCCCAAAATTCGGACAAGGGACTGGGTTAACACTACGGCCTCTAAATTTCCCCTCCCTTTCCCCAATATCAATCGACCCTCCACTTAAATTCTAAATGCATTTTATATCTTCCCCTTTTAACCCCAACTTAAAATAAACTTCTTTCCCCCACGTGTCCTTCACTGCACTATACAGACTCAGAGATCCCGAGGCCTCCTTCCGAGTCTGCCACTGCTGTATTCCTTGCTCGTGTAACCGTTCTTTTGCCTTATCAACCACTGTATCTGAATTCGATCCCTGAGCTTCATTCCAAAAATACGAGTATCCTACTTCATCTAAAATTTTCTTAATTTCTTGTGGCCACCCTACCTCTGTCTTATCCTCCAATAAACTAAAATACACTTCTTTCGCTAGCCTACTTTTAGTTCTTAAAATTTGTATCCAAAACTTCACCATTATTCTTATTACCCTATCTTTTCTTAAACTACTTAGTCCTAAATCCCCCTCTATTACAACACTGTGAGTGGATTGATGGACCCTAAAAACTCGCTTAAAATAATTTCTTTGCATTCTCTCCAACTCCTCACTTTCTCTAAAACCCCACGGCTCACACCCGTAATGCATAACCGGGAGGAGTTTAGTCCTAAATAAATATTTATGCATTGCTAAGTCCCTAATCTTTCCAACCTCACTTTTTAAAATTAAATTCATACACATATTTCCCTTTTGTACTCTATGCTTAACCTCCTGTGCATACTTACCATTCCAAAAAAACTTAACTCCTAAGTACACGAATTCTTTTTTAATCTCTATAAAATCACCCTTAAATCTAAATTCATCGTCTTTCCTTAATTTTCCACCTTTCCTAAAAACTACAATTACCGTTTTCTTCTTATTTAATTTTAATCTTTTCATACTCAAATATTCCTCCATTATGTTTAATAATGTTTGCATTTCTTTTGCCGATAGTGCTATGAAAGCAATATCATCAGCAAACAAAAGCGTGCATATTTTCGAAACACTTATCAGTACTTCCGGAGCGCTTTTCTCCTTGAAGAAATCAACTATATCCTTATTATACCCGTTGAACAAAATCGGTGACAGTGGGCATCCCTGTTTTAAACCTATTCGCGTCAAAATTTTCCCAGATACCTTACCTAGTATTCTAACAACTAGGCCTACTGATCTATATATTCTTACAATTAATCTAGCAAAATTTACAGGTAACCCGATCGTCAAAGCTCGCTTAACTAGCATAGCTCTGATCGCATTATCAAAAGCCCCTCTTACGTCCAGGAACGCTACATAAATCCTACCCCCTCTTTTCATGAGTTCTTTTCTAACTATACTATGCAAAATAAAATCTGCTCTATTGTACCCCCTTCTTTCCTAAACCCGACCTGCTCCTCTATTAATTTCCTTAATTCTTGTAGCCATTTTCTTAGCCGACTATCTACCATCTTCCAAAAATTATTGCTAACTGTGAGAAAAATATTGTTTATATATGAATGTTATGCAGTCAAAAAAAAAAAATCCCATTTGTGCATGAAACGTATTTTACCTACAGTTTTATTTGCAGTAACTATTAAATTGGTCATAATTTCAAACAAAATCAAAAGAATGCTACTTTATATCTTCCTCAGTCGTGCTGTAGTTCAACTGTACGGTTATCAGAAAAGAAAACAAGTTTTCGATCTGGGGGAAGGTACTGGCGTAAGTTTTCTTCTGCCAAGGCATTCTTTGGCCGTCCAGAATCATATCGCATTTCCAGAAATAAATTGCTTAATCTTTTATGCTTCACCAATAATAAATTAAAAGGATGACGACTACTATATTTGCTGATCACACTAATTGATACAGCAGGACAAAAGATCTTACACGGAAAACCCTACATATCGGTTGAATTACATTGCAAAATAAATCGGAAATAGCTCTCTGTGGGCAGAATTTTTATGATCGGGTATATGGATATTCACAGAATTTAAAAAATTGAAAATAATGAAAACAGGTGTTATATTTTAAGCCAAAAAAATTGTGGCCGGTGTTTACCCCCCCCTCTCCGACAATTACCCCAGAAAACACCCCGACTGGAAAATACCCCCCGCGGAAAATACCCCCCAGAAAATACCCCCCGCAGAAAATACGCCCACCCACCTCGCGGAATATACCCCCCCCCCGAGAAAAAACGCGAAAAATTCCCCCCCCCCCCCCGCAAAAAATACATGCCCCCCGCGGAAAATACTCCCCTGCCGAAAATCCCCCCCCTCCCGGAAAATTCCTCCAGGAAAATACCCCCCCCCCCGGAAAATACAACCCCTTGGAAAACACCCCCCCCCATAGATCATACCCTACGTGGAAAATAAGGCTTTCCAAATTTGAGAATTTTATTTGAGTTGTTTTTCTCTGTAGGGGGAAGGAGTTTTGGTACTTGTTTATTATATGCCACTCATTCAAGTTTACGCTGTGAAAAACTCCAGAACAAACCGGTTTCTTCGTTAGTTTCTTTCAGGTTAGCACGAGACATGACAAAAACTAGTGACATAATAGATGGGAAATATATATAATTTGGGCTATATATTTGCAATTAGGGGGGGGGGGAGGGTAAAGTATTTGGACAGTTTAAAGTCAGAAAATAATTCTTACTTCATAATATGCAGAATAAGTGTACCTACTTTACCCCCCTAATGTGCAAAAATATAGCCCAAATTTGTTTCTAAAGTAACGAAGAAACCAGTTTGTTCTCGAGTTGTACACATCATAAACTTGAGTGAGTGGCGTATAACCCACAAGTATCGGACTTTTTCATGGAGAGAGAGCTGGATTTCCCGGTATTATTTAAAAACGATCAGAAATTGAATTTTAGAAAACAAGTTTTTCCAACTGAAAGTAAGGAGCAACATCAAAACTTAAAACGAATAGAAATCATAACGTATATAAAACGAGTTGCCCCTTCCACAAGACCTTGCTCTTTACGCTAAAGTTCTGACTTTTTGTCCAAATATTTTAAGAACGATTACTGAAACACAATGGTCGTTTAATTAGAACAATAAGCTTTGTTTCAAAATTCTATAAAAATAAAACTTTAACGTAAAGAGCGAGGTCTTGAGGAGGAGGCAACACCTTTCATGTGTGTAATAATTTCAGTTCGTTTTGAGGTTTGATGTTCCTCCTCACTTTCAGTTGAGAAACGTTTTTTTATTTAATTACTTACAGATAGTATTTGTTAATGGGAAACATAAGTCATTTAAAGAAAAGTGAACAGCCTCGTTAAACCAAAAATGAAAAGAAATAAAGTCAAAGAATCTTCAAAATAAAAACTATGGAGTCTAATAGAAAGAAAAATTAAAAAGATATAAAATATTTTTATATGAAAAAGTACTTTGTCAATAAAAAATGAACGGAAATTAATATACAAAACTTTTTCCACAAAACAAGTTTGTTAAAGAATAGTAAACACTCGTTAAGCCAAATATGAGTAGAAATAAATTCAAATAATTTTCCAAACGTAAAACTATCATAAATTGCCACAAATAAATGAATTAAACCCAAAACGAACAGAAATTACAATAAATAACCGATTCAAACTCAAAATGGCAACAATTAGCATGAGTAGGGCTGACAGCCCCCACACCTCCTCAAGACCAGAACAAAATTTGCACTTTACTGAAAACAAAATGCATTTTAAATGTTTTCACTTTTTTACTGTAACAAATAAAGAAGTATTTAAACTATAAGGAATAGATATCAGAATATGTATATTAAACTGACAATACGCGGTTATTTGTTGTTTTTTCTTTTTAATAAAGTGCAAACTAATTTCTGGTCTGAAGAAGACATGGCTGTTGTCAGCCGTACTCTTTTTAATTTTTGCTCGTTATCAGTTTGACTAGGCTATCTAATGTAATTTCTGTTAGTTTTGGGTTTCATTTATTTGTTAATGGTGATTTGTGGTATTTTTGCACTCGGACTATACAAATGGATTTGTGTTTTTTTTTCTAAGTTTTTAAGATACTTCTGGTGTGTAGATTCCTCTTTTTCCCGTTCCTTAGCATTTTTCAACAAAACTATAAAAAAAATTCAAATAAAAGTGTCAAACTTATAAACCTTATTTTCCACAGGGGGGGGGGGGGTTATTTTCTGCGAGGGCTGATTTCCGTGGGGAGGGGGGTATTTTTCATGGCTGGACATTTTCCAGTGGGGGGGGGGTCACATTAGGGTATTTTTCGGGGGGTTTAAACACCTAAAACTCCTCCTTGGTTGGCTACTTTTTTTTTTAGTTCTGCTATAGCAGAAGGGGTTACTTCTGTATTTGTTAAAGTCAAAAAAGTGAAAACATTCAAAATGTATTTTGTTTTCAGTAAATTGCAAATTATGTTCTGGTCTTGAGGAGGTTTGAGGGTTGTCAGCCCTTATCATGCTAATTTTAGCTTGTTTTGAGTTTGAATCGGTTTTTTACTGTAGCTTCTGTTCGTTTTGGGTTTTATCCATTTCTTGATGGGGATTTGTGGTAGTTTTACGCTTGGAAAATTATTTGAATTTATTTCTACTAATTTTTGGTTTAACGAAGTTGTTTACTATTCTTTGACAAACTTGTTTTGTACAAAAAGTTTTTTAAATTAAGTTCTGTTCATTTTGTATTGACATAGTCTTTTTCATAGAAACAAAATATTTTTTATATTTTTTTTCTATTAGACTCCATAGTTTTTACTTTGAAGATTATTTGACTTTATTTTCCTTCATTTTTGGTTTAATGAGGCTCTTTACTTTTCTTTATAAAACTTGTTCCGTATGTTTTCCATTAATAAATACTATCTGTAAGTAATTAAATAAAAACAACAACAAGTTTTTTCACTGAAAGTAAGGAGCAGCCTCAAACCTTAAAAGGGACAGAAATGATTACGTATATGAAAGGGTTTGCCTCCTCCTCTCTCTCTTTACGCTAAAGTTTTTTTTTTACAGAATTTTAGAACAAAGCTTATTGTTCAAATTAAATAGATATTGTGTTTCAGGAATCGTTCTTAAAGAATTTGGACAAAAAGTCAAAACTTTAGCGCAAAGAGAAAGGTCTTGTGGAGGGGGCAACCCCTTACATATACATAATAATTTTTGTTCGTTTTAAGATTTGATGTTGCTCCTAACTTTCAGTTGAAATAACTTGTTTTTTTTATTTAATTTCTGATCTATTCTAAATAATACCGGGAATTCTGGCTCTCTCTCTCCATGAAAAATTTCGGTAAGTGTGTATTATACGTCACTCACTTAATTTTACGATGTGTAAAACTCGAGAACAAACCAGTTTCTTAGTTACTTTAGAAACAAATTTGGACTATATATTTGCACATTAGGGGACGGGGGGTGGGGTCACTTGTTTTTGTCTTCGCTCGCGCTAAGCTGAAAGAAACTAACGAGGAAACCGGTTTGTTCTCGAAACCGGTTTGTAAAACTACACAGCGTGAACTTGAGTGAGTGTCGTATAATACATAAGTACCAAAATTACTTCTCCCTATAGAAAATAGAAAAACAAATCTCAAATAAAATTTTCAAATATAAAAAGCCTTATTTTCCACGGAGGGGGTGTATTTTCCGCAGGGGGAGGGGATTTTTCAAGGGTTTTTTTCCGGGAGGAGGGGTATTTTCCAGGGAGTATTTTCCGCAGGGGAATATTTTCCACAGGGGTATTTTCCGGGGGGGATTTTTTTCGGGGGGGGGTGTATTTTCTGCTGGTGGTATTTTCCAAGAGGGGGGCATTTTCTGGGGGGGGTATTTTCCAGGGGTAATAACCGGGGAGGGGGTGGGGGTAAACGCCTAGAACTAAAAAAGTTGTCTTACCCATTTTCAGTGTATTTTCATTTGTTAAATTCTGTAAATGGAAAGCCAGTGTCAGCCGTCCTGGCTAAGTGGTTGGTGTGCTGGATTGAGAATCTTTTGTCCGAGGGGCCCGGGTTCGATTACTGGCATGGCCGGTTATTTGGTTTAGGACGGGAGTCAGTAGGGTGACTCTGTAGGCTCAGCAAGAGTCAACCCTGCTCTAAATCATTGCTCTAACCCTATACTAAATCATGAAATGAGTACATGGAGAAATCTGGAGAAGGTAAGCAGGAAGAGTGTTTGAAAGCACAGGATGGCAGGCCCCAACCCTCCAATCCCACTTCCTGGCTGAACATGGGCGCCCATAAGCTGAATTCCAGGGGGGGGCAAACCGCGTCTAGGTGGCACTTTTGCGTTTTGCAAAAAAAAAAAAAAAAGAAGCTCAGAGATCGCTTAAAATAGATTTATTTGCTACCTGTTTTTCAGTTAGATAAATATAAAAGTGAATCCAGCGGTCCAACCCTAGTTTGTTTCAAGCATAAAGATAAAAATAGTATTGAGGCCAGATTATTAAAAACTATTTTCGTTAACCCAGAGTCATACATAATCTTTAATTTTGAAGTTCTGGTCATAATCTATAGAGTTTAGTTAAATGACAATGGAATTGATATCATGATACTTTCTTAAGCCACACAAAAGCAAAGGAAGGAGTAGGCTAAACTAATGAGATAACGATCATGATTTTTAAATTTAAAATATTTATCGTAAATCTGGGTTGATAGCGAAAACTAGTTTGGCCTCTTTTCTTTCATCTCTCTCTATGGTTTAATGCAAATTGGGCATATAGCTTCCCAGAAACTTACTACGTGCACTTTTTAGATCAGCTATTGACAATTTTGACCTTTGAACATTACAAGGAAAATCCCAAAGGAAAATGAAAGAGAAAATCCTATATTCTGATTGAGAAAAATCTACTAAACTGAAATGTTTTCCACATGATTAATAGATTTTTTAATGTGGAAAAAACTATTTCAAGGTTTCAAAACAGCGAAATTACCCTTTGTGAACCTAATGCCAATATTGAGCAACTTTCCTCGCCAACTGGATTAGTATCAGATAAAGAATAATTAAAACAAAGAATCTGTCATGAAAAACTGTAATAAATGTCAATTGTCATAAGCCAATTGACAGATTAATCGGTCACGCATAGTGCCAGCAAAATTAATGTAATGAGACAGAATTTTCATCCCGGTAACATAATTGTAACTTAACAATGTTTTTGCCATTTTCTTTATTTATTTTGTCTTGCTTCTAGCTTTTATGATGGCTCAGACGTATTCCAAATTGTCCCAGCTGGAAAATATGAAGAGAAATAAAAGTTATTAATGCTGGGACTTACTCCAAATCCGACCCACTTCTGATCATAAATGTCGACTTGAAAAAACAACGACCAAAAAATCAAAAGTTCAACAAAACTTTCAATTTAACTTATTATAGTCTTAAATGCTGTAAATCGTAGAACCATTTTTTCCTCAATCAATTTTTTTATATAATGCAAGCCTAGGTCTTTTTCCTAGTCTAGAGGAAGGATTTACACTGATAACCAAACGCGTCGATAATTCCTGAATATGCGAATTTCTTTGTCCTTCATCAAAGTCATAAGATAAAGGAAAAGATTAGAAATTGCTCTAAACGTAGGAATTTCATTTTTCACAGTAAAATATTAAAAGAATGAATGCCAAAAATGTAGCCCCCTTGGGACTGAGGATTTACTATTTTTAATATGAGGCTGAAGGATTAAAATTCCGTTTTCAAAGTTTGTTTATCTTTTTCAGAAGGGCATTAGTATCTTCAATAAGACTTGCTTCTGTGGCATTAATTGTGATTCTTCCATGTTACGTAAATATATATATATAGCCTGTTGAGAGCAAGTTTACCCTGCCTACAGAAAAAAAGATTTCATGAAAATTTATTCTGAAGTTGAGTTTTTCTATGTTTGCAATGAACGGCCTTATTTGTTTCTTTTTCTACAGGTTTTTTCACTTAGATAGAGAAAAAAATAAAATCTAAAAATAGAAAATAAAAATGTTAAAACATAAAATACCCGGAGCAGGCAAAACTTTTGCTTTCAGGAGACCATGAGTCAATTTATTTCCACTTTTTCTTGAAATACGAAATTCCTTTCTTGAGAAGAGTTGAAAAAAAAAAACAATAAAAAGTACCAGAGAATTTGTTTGCTTACTAAAGTTTTGTAACTAATCTCCTATTCATAAATTAGTTATCGTTAATATTTTATGACGATCTTTAATGATTAAATATTTATAATTAAAATTCCTTAATATTGCAATTTTACTGACCTAAACTAAAGCACACTAAATGTATATTTCAGATATGACGGTTTAATTCCATCAAAACTGGCTAAAGATAACTTCTGATCTTGGTGATTGCAAATATGAGGCTAATAAAACAATTTAAACGTCTAAAATCAGAACACGTTAATTGATGAATGATATTTTTCTCTAAGATATTGTTAAACATAGGCCCCTAAAAGTGGCAAGAGGGGGTGAAAAGCTCGAATATTTGCGTGTATATAAAACAAAACTAATACGTATAATTAAAATACACACAAATAAACTTAATATATTTTGTGTTTATGTGGTGCATAGAGAAATACCAAAATGGTGCATTAGGGAAGGACCCATAGGTATGTAGATTACCTCCATGACGTAAGTGGCGCGATCTAAGGGGAAACTCAGTCCCTAGGGGTTTTTAATTGAAGGTGGGGCACCGCCGCCCGAGGGTCCTAAAACGAATGAAGGATTAAGACGGTGACTCTGATATTTACTAAGCAGGGCCCATCGGTGTGTGGATACGTTTGTCAGTTACAAACCTTCTCCTAGCAACAGGATAAATTTCATTGTGGAACAGAACACCAAATTAGGAATATTCTCTTTGGGATGATAAATGTAGAACTGCTAGGTCGTGGACAGAAAGGGCTTGCCGCTACCACAAATTCAGGTAAAATACCACCTGTCTTGAAAGTGACTAATAAAAAGCTCATTGTAAAGTAAATTTCTGCTACTGCGTCTGCAGTAACCGACGAACAGCCTATCACTGATCATTATACGACTTTGCATACTACCGTGGCAACACAAATCCTGGGTAAAAGCAACATCGCTCGTCCGCCGCTCCGTCCCATTAAAAAACACCCCCGCCGTTGCGTGAGTGTTTTAAACATAGATTTTGACATGCTAAATGTTCATGTACATATTAAACTGGCGAAACCAAATCTTGCTCCTAGAGAGGTGCAGGAATACAAATGGGATTTTATTTAGAATTTTAGCATCTTTTCAATAGGATCTTAGAGACTAATTTTCCTCGAACGAGTGAAAAAAAATCTCTTGAGCCTCTACCTTGTTTTTGACCGGAAAGACAGATTTTACCCACAAATCATAGGGTTCTTCGTTACCAACTACCAAACATCTCTAGCCTATTTTCCCCTTATTTCATAAAAGGTAGCTGTTTTAAGACTAAAGAGAGCAGCCAACAGCATGTTAGTCATCCAGGTATATGTATCTGATTTAACAAAAAGTGAAGAAGATTGCACTCAATTACATTTTGTACTAAAAAGCGTTATCGACCAAACCCATGAAAAATATACGACTTGTTTGTCATGAATGCCTTCAAATTCAGTCTTCATTTGGCCTTGAAAGTGATAACACCTCTTTTGGATTTTATCAACTTGAAACTCGGTAGGATCCTAAATTAATTCAGTGACCGGAGTTAATTGTGCAACCATTCTGTCATAACAATTCATACGGATTAAAAATGTTGTAATCTACTGACCTAGTTTCTGGACATTTATTTACACTTTACAAAAATAGATTTGTGCTGATTTCAATTTTGCGTAACCATAATTGACAAGCAGAAGAGGGGCAGTAAACCCGTAGCAAGTGCCGTTGTACCTGCCGGGAGAGTCTCCCTTAAATTGCGGGGATAAGGTAACGGGGGCTGACGCTTCCCTTGTCTTTTGGGGTGATATTTTTTTTTTTTTTTTTTTCAAGCCAATGATGTCTCCAAAAGTGTGCCCTAACTGTGAACGTTCTTTGGGGAAAGGCACGCTGTTGCAATGCACTAAGTGTTCCAATTTGTTTCATCCCTCTTGTTCAGGGATCACCGTTTCCGATAGAAAGAATACTCCTAACTGGATCTGTTCTATTTGCAAAGCCGCTACCGAATTTTCTAGTGACCCAATAGAGAGTGAGCACCCAAATTCTTCAATAAATATGCTGACGCCACTGAATGCCGTAACCCCTGCGTCTCAAGACCCTCTCTTGGCTGTTAGCCAGGAAGCACCTGTGATTAACGATTCGACTGATAATCATTGCCCAAATGAACAGGTAAAGCGGAATAATTTTGCCTGCGATGATTCTTCTGATTCATTCTGTGATTTTTCAAAAACCTTCGTAATTGCAGATGGGATTTCTCATGTAATTGTGAACTCTGCCCTGTTTTTTATTTGCGATGCATTTGCGAATGGTATTCCAGAAACGGAGCTTATTGAAACTGTGGCGAACTTTTACAGCCTTGAGGCTTTGGTGAATGCGAAAAATCTGCTTTGGAAATTTTCTGGAATTCCTATAAAGAGAGTAATGAGACGTGGCAACGCTGCGGAACTTGCTACAGCAAAAGATATTATGAAGATGGTCTCGGATCTTGACCAGAAAGGTTTCAAATGGCCTGTATTAGTGCCTCGCTCATTCAGAGATTGCCCTTTATTAAAATCTGATTCCAATGTACGTTTGGATCGACTTGTTAGTGATTATGGCAGAAAGCTGGAGAAATCCATTACTTCTCTTGAAAGAATTGAACAAGACTTACAGTCCTCGCTGTCAAAGTGTTCAGCCAACTTGGGCTCCCCCTCCCCCTCCCCTTTAAATTCACCTGATTGGCCTCCTCTCCCCATCAGCTCTGATTCAGTAGAGACTATTACTATCGCTAATCCGCCAGCCTCGTTACGTGACCCTGTTTCCAGGAAAAATGAATTGGACAAATTCGGCTCGGGCTGTATCAAGCAAATAAAAAAGACCAATGATTTGATTTTTATCACTGTGGCGGCTGAATCTGGGAAAAAGTTTTCTTGTGATCTAAAGGATTCCTTCCCTGATTGTCTTATCAATACTAGAAAGCCTAAGTTTTTCGGAATAATCAGTGGTGTGGATATCGAGTTCGACATTGAAGCTCTAGCAGCCACTTTGCCTGGGATTCTGGAGTTCAGGCGCCTTGGAATGTCGAGAACAATAAAGGTGTCGTTTGAGTCCGAAGCATTTTTAAAATATTATATCGTCCATGGGATTAAGTTCGGTTACGAGCTCTACAGAGTTGAGAAAGACAAGGTGCTTCCAAAACGATGTTTCGCATGTCAAAGTCCCTCTCACACTGAAAAAAACTGTGATTCTTCTACTCTGAAGTGTGCTCGTTGCAGTGGAAATCATAGATCAACGAAGAATACTCCATGTACTAACCCCATTTGTTGTGCAAATTGCAACTCAACTAACCACCCGTCTTACAGTTTCAGTTGCCCTGCTATGAAAAAGCTTTTTAAATGAATATTGGTTCTACGATTACGTCCTTTAATTCGAATGGAGTCATTGGCAAATTTGTAGTGCTGAATGAATTTGTTTCTGAAAATAGTTCAATACTATGTTTGCAAGAGCATCATTTGTTGGACCATTCTTTGAATATGTTAAGTTCCCTTTCAAGTCTACATGATATATTTACCGTTCCTGCGAGGCCTACCGGAGGCCGCCCTGCGGGTGGCATTGCTACATTTGTTCCTAAAGAATTTAGTGCTATTTTATCTTGTGCTGATGAGTCTTTTCTTGCCTGCAAACTTTTTGATTGTGTTTTGGTCAATTGCTATTTGCCTACTGACTATCATGTTGATTCGTCTTTTGAAGCCTTTACGTCAGCTTGCCATAGACTTAGTAGCTTTATTGCCCTATTAGATTCGAGTTTACGTATTTTTATTTTTGGTGATTTTAACTGTGATCTTGAGAGTGTAAATGAACGTAGCACAATTTTATTTTCGTCTTTACCAAATTTTAATATCTGCCGTAAGACACTTGATTTTACTTATTCTCATTGGAGTGGGAGTACGAGTAATATTGACCATGTACTTTTTAATTTTTCCCCATCTATTATAGTAAAAGTTATCCCGGATTTCCCGATAAGTGATCATTTACCTATTCAGTTTTTGACATCGTTTTCTGTAATTCATGATTCTGTTTCTGCTTCTAATTTTATTCCAATTCGCCCTAAATATTTTGAGAGAATTATCTGGGATGAAAAACTGATTCCGGCTTACCAAGATAAAGTTGATTCTTTAGCTCGAAAAGTAGTTGTACCTGATATTCTGAAGTGTCATAAAGATAACATAGAGCTTGAGCTTAATTGCATATATCTTCAGTTATTACATTGCTTAAAATATGGTGCTAAAGAAACTTTTGGAGTTAAAAAGTGTAAACCCAATGTTGAAAAACCTTTTTGGTCGTCAAATCCGTTTCTTGTACATGCTAATCATGAATCTAAATTAGCTTTTAGACATTGGAAAAATAGTGGAAAACCGCGTGATCTTCATCCGGCTTTTCTATGCATGAAAAAAAAGAAGGCAATTTTCCAGTCGGAGCTTCGTCGTCATAATAATATTTTGCTTATGGATGCTTCGTCTGAAGTTGATATGAATAAAAAGAAACTTTGGAAAGCTCTACGTTCAACAAAGAGAGTTAATGAACCTTCTAAAAAGAATGGCCCTTCTCTTGTTGAGTGGGAAACTCATTTTGCAAACCTTTCGAAATCTTGTGATGATCCTGAACAACTTTCGCATGTTGATATAATTTTAAACAGTTCTTTTAATTCGCATGATTTTTCTATTTCGTTTGATTCTTTGTTGGGTGCATGCCGTAAATTAAAGCCACAATCCTCTAAAGACCATGATGGGATTTTTTCAAATCATGTGAAATTTGCTCCAACTTCTTTTCTTCTTCTTCTTTTGACTTTTTTTAATCTTATTCTCAAGTTTGGTATTGTTCCTCCGTCTTTTAGGATTGGGGTGGTAACTCCTATTCTAAAATCTGGTAAAAGAGATCTCCGTTCTTGTGATTCGTATAGGCCGATAACGAAGGGTTCTATGATTGGTAAACTTTTTGAATTATGTATAAAGGATCTTTTTGATTATTTGGATGTTGGTCTTAATCAAGTAGGGTTCAAAAAAGGAATGGGTTGCGACCATGCGCATGCAACGTTTGATACTATAATTAAGGAGTCAAGATCTACAGGCTCCCCACTTTATACACTATTAATTGATATAAAAGGAGCTTTTGACAATATTTCGCATGCTTCCGCTCTTTCAGCTCTTATTTCTGGTGGGATTCCCCTTTCTGTGGTTAGAGTTCTTAGATCTTGGTATTCGGGGCTTAGGATAAAAATTTTTGCACATACTTCTGATTCTCTTTCTAATCCAATTTCCGTGGGTCGGGGCGTGAGACAGGGTGGGGTTTTATCTCCTTATATTTTTAACGCATGTCTGGCGGAGTGTCTTCGTTCTTTATCTACAACCCTTATATCTTGGGGACGGGATGTGTCTTTTCTTGCATATGCTGATGATATTATCCTATTGAGCCGTTCTAAAGCTAGTCTAATTAAGAATTTTAATTCCCTTTCTAGTCTGCTTAATGTTCGTGGCCTTTCTATTAGTATTAAAAAATGTCAATATTTTCCCGTTAATGTTAATGACCGAGCTGAATTAATTTGCGATAGAAATATATCATTTCCGGTTTCTGATGCTGTTGTTTATCTTGGGTTACCTTATTCTGCTTCAGCTCGTGAATCTAAGTCGATGCTAATTTTACATATTCAAGAAAAAATTAGAAAGGCGTTTGGTTCCATAATACGGCTACGTGGTGTTTATCGTCGTGAAATTCTAGGTTCTCTTTTTAATGCAGTTGCCCTCCCGCATGTTCTTTATCCTTCCCTTCTTCTTCGACATTTTAAAATTTGTGATTTTTCAGCAATTCGCGTTTGTTATTTTAAATATTGTAAGTTTTTACTTGGTTTTCCAATTTCCTTTAGTAATTCTGAACTAGTTTCAAAATTTAAAATTAAAGAGCCGTTGGAAATAGCCAAGGTAAAAATAAATAATTTTTACCGTAAATCTGAAAATATACTTTATGTTCATAATCTTTTTCCTTTTTTTTCTATAGTTTAAAAAGTGCATGATTTCTTTATTACTATTTGTTGCATTTGATTAGGTTTTCTTTTGGGCAATTTGTAAATTGTTGCTATGTTTGATGGTGTGTTATTTGGATTTTTGAAGAGTTATTTAATTATCTTTTATACTCCTCGTTTTTGAGGGAAATAAATAAATAAATAAATGCTATGGTGAGAAAAAAATATCAGTCAGCCCGATATAATGGATCTCTTGATCACGTGAAACTTAATGCAAGAGTTGAACGATTACTCAACTTCTGCCTAGAAAGAAAGCTATTCGTAATTCCACCAGCCGACGTGTAAGGTGATGTGGACTTCCCAATACACTAGATAAGAGAAGATGATTGATTTTGTGCTTATACCGAGGCCCTGGAAATCTTCTCTGCTTAATATATCAGTACTGCCTGGAGCAAACTATGGCTTTAACCGAACTCTCCTGATGTCAAGGTTCAAGTTAAAAATGAAATACATGATTGCCAAAACCAGTACAAATCCTAAGATTCAGGCTGGATCTTCTGTTTATCCTAAGAAAGGTAGACCTAAACTTCCTCACTATCTGAGAAGTTCCGAGAAATACTGAGAAATCATTCTCCCTTGATCATCACTTACAAGATAGACTCCTTGATCAATCATGCCACTTCGGCAATCATTGGTATAGTGAATGATTTCCTTGAATAATACAACCCCAAAAAACTACAGATCACAGATAACATTATTATGCTATGTGAGGAAATGCAACTTTTGTGCAACAAATTCAACCACGAAAGCCGGGATAAGTCGAGGAAGAAATGCAAATACAACGAGTTTTTGCCAAAGAAAAGGAAGAGATGAGCAGTTTTCAGAACGTAACTTGAGCAAAAACCGCAAACATCAGTGGTCCTGGAAAAAGACAGTAAAAAGATTAACTTTTGAAACTGAAACTTGAAAAATGAACAAGGTACTTCAAATACAAACATAGCCATCAGTGACCACAAACCCTGAAATACTGACGTAAATCCCAAAACGCAACCCAAAACTTAAAATTCAACTCCCACCCAGTTCAGAAACTCAAATTAGCAATCAAACCCTCGAGCAATGAAAAGCCTGTAAGCTAAGATGACATCACTGTTGAACTCTTTAACATAGGATCAGACAATCTAAGGAACATGTACCATACCGTTGTTTTACGGTGTGAGAAACAATCCATATACCCCGCATTAAAGAAAAGGACCAAAGAAAGAACTCGGGAACCACCATTCAATCAGCCTCATGGGCCATCAGTCATTTTCTAGCCCCAAGAATTTTCTTGGCCCCAAAAGTGCTGATGTGCTGTCTAATCAAAATTTTGAAACAATCAATCGGTTTAGAATCATTGAAAAGGTATGTTTATAGCCTAACAAGTTTCAGATATTACCTCAGCAAAGTGCCGATTTCTGCCATCAAAAATATTGAGGTAGCCATTCGGCTTAGAACTGTCGAAAAGCCATACAAGAATTCTCTCGGTTCAAAGGTCGTACTGCAACAAGGTGTCGACATTCGTCCCCAAACATGCACATAGTTAATACAAAATGAATTTCAATGCTAATGGAAGAATGGCTTCCGTATCGTCGCAGAAATATTTTTGTGTGAGGTCAGAATTACATTTATGTGATGCTATTAGGCGGCAGACCAGACTCCTCAAAACAGTGGCGGATCCAGAGGAGGGTGAGGGAGGTGCGCCCTCCCCTAACGTAGTCCAAAGTAGTGTAATTTACTTGATTAACGCAAGTTTGCGTTAAATAAACTTACTCCTAACGCAAGTTTATCGGATTAACCTATTTTGCCCCCCCCCCTAAGAAATCGTGAATCCACCCCTGCCTCAAAATATGTAAGCAGCAAGTTGAAGAGCATTGTAGGCTAGTTTCTATGTAAACCTGTTAGTATTGGTAAAATATTTATATATTAAATATTTTTATTATCATTTTTTGAATTGTGGTTGTTTTTGTAATAAAATTAATATCGAGCTTACCTGTACAAAGGTGGAAGAGGGGAAAAGGAGCAATATTTTTCTGATGAATTTTCTTCTAAAATTATAGATATCATTTTTTAAAAGCCATTTGGGCATTTCAGGTCACTCCTAAAATAAATATTACGGGATCAACTTTTTCAAGTGCAAATTTCACTTTTGAAGCATTTTTATGTACAAGTTAAACTTTAATGTACGGAAAATGGGCAGTTGGAGTAAGAGCTCTCTTTTCATGTATATTACATTAAGCATGTGTTTAAAAATGAACAGAAATTTAACAAATAATTTTTTTTTCTATTTTTTTTAATCCCACCTCCTCTCCTCTCGGTGACCTTCAAATTTTCTTTAAAACTATCTCATAATTTATCTAATGTCACCCACTGTTTTCTTAATAAAAATAACTTCTTCAAAAAATTTAATTTATCAGTATTATATGAAAATTGAGCATTCCAAAATATACCAGGGTATAAAAATAGAGGTATACTACATGTCAATTTTCTTATACCTTTTAGGTTCCTCCGATATATCAGGCTGCCTTCCCCCTTCTCCCTCCCTTCCATCGTGACCTTAAATCACAGTTTTCAGAATCTTTTTCATCAGCCTCTATTTCCCCCGATATATGATTCACTTTTACCCCTATTTTTTCTATTTAACAAAAAAAATTGTTTTATTTAGCAACTGAATTTTCAAATGAAAGAAAAGAGGGATATTAATCCTCAAAACGAACAAAGATTATCCTGTATACGAGGAAGGCTGCTTCTCCCTTAACACCCACTCTTTACGCTAAATTTTATCTTTTCTTTCCACCAATACTTCAAGAGTAAATACTCCAATAGAAGAACTATGTGACAAAAAGTCTTTTTTTCACTACGCCTTAAGACTGAAAGGCTTTATTTATTTACCTCTCCTATAAACAGCAAAACTCTTAGATTGGTGGTTCTCAAACTTATTTAGAGCCTTCACCCCTTTTTACCCATAATAAGTTTTAGGTACCCTTTCTCAGTTACCGGTACTAATTAAACTATAGCTAAAATATAAATAAAATTGCCAGACCTAGAGTTAAAGGTTTTTTTTTTTTGTTTTGTTTTTTTTTGGCCGGCCGCGTACCCCCTAAAACTTTTTACATACCCCCAAGGGATACGCGTACCACAGTTTGAGAACCACTGCCTTACACAGAGTGCTTGTAAACGTAATTGGAGAATAGAACAAATACAATTTCTAATTGGTTATATTTTGAACTCTAAAATGTTTTCAGTTAACTGCTAATTAAACTTTAGGGTAAAGAATGGTGATTGAAGGGTCGGCCCTCCTCATATACAGAACAATTTATATTCGTTTTTTTAGTTTTAATGTACTTTCTTATTTTAGTTTAAAAACATCTTGTTTTTATTTAAGTTCATATTTAAAAGTTATTGTTTGAGGGCAAGTTCATTTAAAAGTTATTGTTTCAATGCAAGTTCATCAGATTTTCTTTTTTTCAATTTTATCACAAAACTACCACTTTTTTTGCTTTCAGAAATATTTAAACAACCATGGAAGCCCGATTATGCTTCTGACTATTTACGTAAGTAGAATTTATTATTTATGCCTTTTTGGATATGTTTGAGAAGTTTAATTGCTCAACTGAATTTTTCTTGAACCTCACATCTGGTTCAAATTTAAATGCGTGATTTCTTTACTATTCATTACGAAGCTTTAAAATAGTGGCAAAATACAAATCGACAAAGGAAATAAGGAATATAAATATTTTCAGATACATGGTTAGTTCGGAAACTGGTAGGTTTTGGGTTTATTATTTTTGCACTAAGGATTCAACGTTCAAGCGAAATAAGTCCCATTTTTGCTTCTCCTCTGCAAAACTAAACTCTAATAATTTGTTTAGCACAATCACGTTCTAAATTCAAATTCACCTGCCAAGACATTGTTTAGTTTTAACAGGGTTTAGTAAATAATTTCCTCTCCTTTTAGAGCAACGGTGAACCAGATTGATTTTGCTTATTTTTGGTTATTGTTGTCAATCCTTACCAGAAATAATCTTAAATCTCTTGTAGGAAATCGGCCTAACAGTTATTTTGTGCTTTTATAAAGTGTATTATAAATCCAAAGTAGGCTATTTATCTTATAAATTACGAATTTAACAAACTTTCTTTCACCTGTCCCCATAAAAAATCTCGTATTGCGAAAATTTGATTGGCAGGAGCCAGGGAATATCACATCAATTTCCAATGACGAATCCAGTAAAACTATACATTTTGGGCTCGATTCACACTCTGGCATAGAAAAACTGTATCATATTATTGATGTTCCTGATCTTTAATTTATCACGTTTATCATAGGCAGCGCAATAGCGCTACCTAAGTAAAGAGCGAAGTGGGCACAGTGTTTTATTATTAATATTATTTTTTTTTAAGACCAGGGCACTTCATATAGAAGGAGGTGTCATAGAAAATTCGAAAGGGGCTCATTAGCAATTGAAAGGACTAGTACCCTTTTTTATAGTCAAACGTGATTAGAGGACAACCATCCCCCCCCCCACAACCATCATTTCTCCAAACACATTTAACCAAAATTCCTCGGGGAAAGGTTATAAGTTACACCCAGAAGTAGTTGTCGTTGAAACTTCGAAAGGGGTTCATTCAATTGGAAATTGCTACGTCTTGTGTCCTTTTTGATAGTCAAAAGGGATTAATTATGTATTTGAAGATGACAACGCCCACCCAAAAGCCCTCGGGGCAAGGATTATAAGTTATGCCCCGGGGGCATATACGGTTTCTATGGAAAAAGTGGTCGTATAAGCTTCGGAGGGGGTTCATTGGATTGAAAATCAGAAGTCCTAGTGCCCTTTTTAAGAGTAAACGTGATCGGAGGGCAGCTAGCTCCCCCCTTACAGGCTGTTCTCTCCAAATAGTCTAATAAAAACTTTAAGATAGTCATTTGTTCAAAATAGTCCAAAGATCACATAAAAAGGCCTTTGGGTTGACAAAACCCACCAGAGTCCGGGGGCAAGGGTTGTAAGTTATGCCCCGGGGCATATAAGCTTCTTATAGAAGGGGTGGTTATGTGAACTTTAGAGGAGGCTCATTTGATTGGAAATCTAAAGTTCTAGTTCATTTTTAAGAATAAAAAGTGGCGGAGGGCAACTAGCCCCTCCCTCCCCGACACCATCTTTTCCCCAAACGCATCCGATCAAAATTGTGAGATATTGATTTTGTTCACAATAGTCCAAAGAGCATATAACAATACCTTTAGGGTGGACATAACCCTCCAGAGCCCAAATGACCTTGGAGAAAAAGATAACTGCAATCAAAGTAACCTTACACATGACCGCTCAAAATCAAGGGCGCATTAACTAAGATCAGAGGAGCTGTTCCGAAAGGCTAGTATTTACTTCATGTAGCCACTTAAGAAGCAACAGGTATGTCGCAAATTCGCCCATTTCCATTAAATGTTTCGTCCTCTATAAAGTAACCCTAATGGGAAAGTGAAGTTAAAATAGTTCCGTTTGATTTTGTTCCTCGAGTCAAGAAAAAGGCGAGTCAGGATTAACAGATTTAGTAGACAAGTACCCAAAATAAGATAACAATGTTTTATATCAATCTGCCATATTAAACAAAAGATTTTGTTTTTCCTTTTGTTTTGTGTCAAGGATTTTTCTGCCATCACCAGGAGGGCAACCGCAAAATTAGCCCTTTTTTTCTTTTGTCGTTGGAAGGGGAATTATTGTGTTTTTCTTTTCCATTTCAAAAGTGTCATTCTTTTCTCAGTTATTTTCTCTTTTCTCTGTGCAAAAAATGCGTCATAGCTATTTTCCTGTCACTGGAAACAATATCCTTAATTTTACACGTTATTACAAGACGTTTTCGATTTTTTTTTTGGTTTCCATTAACCCAAAAATTAAAATTGTCAGTTATTTTTATTTTTCCGTCTTTGGACGATGCAACATGGGTCATTACAAATAGGGTCACCGTTTTACAGGTAATTGATTTGTTTATTGTGCTGAAATTTGGCGCCAGGTAAAGCAAAGTTTTCTGACACCTATCCACCCCACACCAATGAAAGTAGCCATCTAGTTCTGCTAGTCAGTAGACTATTTATGAATAATCTGATATTTATTTTATCTGACGCAAATATCGTGATTACTTCTTACGGGAGACTATTCCAAGTGGCGGCTGATCATCAGGCGAAGCTCTTTTTGGGTATTAATTAAAATTAAACTTTTTCCACAAAATAATTTTTTTAAAGAAAAGTAAAGAACTCCATTTAACCAAAAATGAGCAAAATAAAATCAAATAATCTACCAAGCGTGAAACTACCACAAATCAGCATCGATAAATAAATGAAACTCAAAACGAACAGAAATTACAATAAATAACCGAGTCAAACTCAAAACTAGCATAAATTAACATGAGTTTGGCTCAAAACTCCTATGCCTTCCCAAGGCCTGAACATAATTTGCACTTTGCTGAAAAAATATAAATTTTTTTATTTTTATAACTTTAATAAATCAAATAATATTAACATTTTGATTACTATGTATATTAAACTGACACTGCACATTCATTTGTATTTTTTTCAGTAAAGTGCAGATTATGTTTTGGCTTTGGGAAGGCATAGAGGTTTTGAGCCCAACTCATGTTAATATCTGCTCGTTTTGCTCGTTGTAATTAAATATAATTTTATTACAAGGTTATCTTTTAGGTCATTTATGAACGCCAGGAAAAGAGTTGGCCCTAGCATACTTCCTTGGGGTGCTCGAGATTACACGGGATTTTCTTTTGAAATGGACCTGCCAGGAACTACCCGTAATGACCTTTGACAAAGAAAGTTAAGATTGAAAGCTGTTGTTGCTTGATAAAGTAATTCAAAAAACTTTTTCCAAAAAAAGAAACTTTTCAAAGATAAACCAAGCGCCACATTGAACTAAAGACGAGCCGAGCTAAAGTCAAATTAAAATTCAAACTGAAAACGAACTAAAATCATCATTAACAAATAAATGAGACCTGAAATTAACAGAAATGAGAAGGAAACGTCAAGTAGCACTTAAAACAAACAGAAATTACCACAAACACAAGTGGGGCTAAGTGTTTTCAGCGCCAGAATATCATTTTCCCAATATCGAAAACAATTTTTATTTCGTGCAGTGTGTTTTTGTTTGTCATAACATCATCAACAGCACAATAGCAACAAATATTATATTTCAATGCTAATTAAGGCTTACAAATAAAATGTTCCTGCTCCCTTCCCTACTTCTCAAACCTCCAAAATAGTAGAATTTCAGTATGCGTTTTGAATATATGGTTTTTGTTGGTCAAAATATTAGCAACAACAACAAAAAAAAGACAAAAAAGAAAATCACCATAATAAACAAGACTACTGAAAAGAGCTAGTGAAAGTAGACGGACTGTTTAATAAATAATGATTCTCAAGCATGGAAGTTTTGGTAATTTCGGATTTACTATTGCTTTAAAAGAAAAAAAGTTTAACAAATTTTTTGTTTAAAGTGCAAATGATGCTCTGGCCTTTGGAAGGTAAAGGGGGCGTTAGCCATACCCCTGTCTGTCAATAACATTTTTCGAAAAAGTTTCACCTTTATCAGAAGTGCAATTGCAAAAGTTGCCTTAGTTTTATTTTTTATTTTTTTAATTTTTTTTTCTATCGGACGAAGAATTTTTTGTTTTTGTAAAATCGTCAGTGGTTTCTCTGTTTAAGATAAATGTCATCAATTTTTAAGCCATCAGAAAATGTCATTAATGATTTTGTTGTCATCAAAAAAGTGCGATCGTTATTTTTCTGTTGTCCAAAAATGTGATTAGACTAAAGTCTATTAAAAGAAGCTTTCGTTTTTGCTGGTTTCAAATGACGCAAAAAGTAAAAATGTCATTTGTCTTTGTTTTTCTGTTTTCAGACAATACGCCATCGATCATTACAAATAGTCTCATTGTTTTACACGAAATCGATTTGTTTATACCGGTCACATTTGGCTCCAGGTAAAACCAAATCTGATCCTACCCAACCAGCTCCAACCAAGTAAGATTTCATTTAACCACGAATTGCGCTAAACAACGCCAATATTTTTATTGCTATGCGGAAAACTAAACCCAATGTTAACTAAAGTCGCATAAAAGTACGAACAAGGAAGAATTCACAAACAAAAGATGGCAACTTGTACCTGTGTAAGATTGGAGCCATACACAACTGCGTAGAAGGAATATTGAACCCACCCATGCAGAGAACATGTTGTCAGTGAAAATCACTGTATAAAGATAATAGGGCCGTTCTTTTACTCATCTATGTGCTAAGATCTTACATCTTTTGACAAAGAACCTTTAAAAATGAAATCTTAGCACTAAGATCTTACATCTTATGGCGTTCTTTTGCAAACGTCTTTCTTCATTCTGCTCTGATCAGCGGTCTGAGAACAATGATGAGTATATCATCAAAGTTCTCTCATCATTGTTCTATATGGCAGAAAGATGGCGTCTTTCACACTTTTTGCTAACATCAATGAGCTATAAGATCTTAGAACAAAGATGAGTTAAAAGAACGGAAGTCTTTTCAGAAAGATGTGAGATCTTAGATGTAAAGTCTTAGTGCAAAGAACAGGCCTAATATAACTGTATAAAGATATCTATTATTTATATACTGTGGTGAAAATGGAGAGAGCTTAGATTGAAAGTTGTTTTGAGCTGTTAGATTGTCTTTACACGGGAAAGGTATATATTTGAAAGGAAAAAAGTGTTGATGAAAATTAGATGAACTATGACTAGTAAGGCTAAATTCATTATATGTAGGCTACTAAAAGTTTGTTCGTATAAATTTGCTGATGTTGAAAAAATTCCTGGAATTCGAAAGCTATTAAATTATTTAGGCGCTTCAGCTATTAATATAAAAATACTATTTAAAACATGTTTTGCTTCCACTAAATTGCAAATGACACTCTAGCTTTTGGAGGTATCAAGGGGGTTGCAGCACCTCATGTATTCGTGTTAATAAGTGTTGTCTACTGTTTGACAACCTCCATTTGTTTTATTTTTATTTCGTCATTCTCAGTAATTTCAGTTCATTTTAAGCTTGACCTTTAATTCATTTTTATTTCTGCTCAATTAAAGTTTCGAACTTCCTCTTTCCTTTTCATGGGAGTCCTTCAACATCTTAATCTTTTTTTGTGTGTTAAATATTTTTTTCTCTTTTGTCCATATTTATCTACTCTCTACATAAGAGATCAATAATTATGTATATATTTTTTCTCGAAAGCGGCTCAATGTTTTTTTTTTTTTTTTTTTTTTTTTAATTTGGGACGCTAACATTTTCTAGACCGAAAGAAAAATGTTCAGATAGGTCACGACTTTGGAAAAATTCGTTTAGAGCCTTAATTTTAGAAACAAAATTTCCATATAAATGACATTACAGGGGTGACCGTACTGAACCTATGGTCGTTTAAGATCGGGAGAGAGTTCACGCATGACATGCTGGGTACTTCACATGAAAAATAAATTGCATAAATCAAGGCAACTTAGGAGAAAGTGCAAAAGAATTTCTCTTTCGATCGTTCTGAATTAAACCTATACAGCGTCAATCAACTAAGACAAGTAGAAAAAAAATAGAAAAAATAGAAAAAAAACAATAGAAAAAAAACTGTCCTCTTTTTAATCATTTGTTAACTAGGTAATTTCGAAAATGACACTGCCTTTCCATGACGATAAATAAAAATTCGAATAGGGATAAATCCTTTGATTAGACAGTGATAATTCACAAAAACACTGGATACTTCGGTCACACGTACAGTGACCGAAACATCCAATATTTTTGATGAGTTATCACCTTCTAATAAAAAGATTTATTCCTATTCGAACTTGTATTTAGAGTTGACAAGTAATGTGCTGAATATGTAAAGGAAAGATGACTATGAGAAAAATAAGGACGCTGTCAAAAATTAAATTTGTATAAATCAGGATAACTTAAGAGAAACTGAAGCACAATGAAATCTGCTGTTGGGAGACATGCAACAACGAACATCACAACGAATCACAAATGAAAATAATGTGCAGCGAAATCTGCGGTTGGAAGACAAACGTCAGCAATAATCACAATGAATCGCAAACGAAAAATGATGCACAAAGAAATCTACTCTGAATTAAGCTTGTAGATCGTCTTTGTAACCAGTTTTGAACTAGTGTGTTGAATGTGTGAAGTAAAGACTAACTCAGGAGAAAAGGAAGCCCAACGAAATCTGCAGTTTGAAAAAACGTGACAACGAGCATCAGAACGAATCACAGATAAAAATGATGCACAAACAAATCTACGGATAGAAGATAAGTGACAGCGAGAATCATAACAAATCGCCAACGAAAATGATACAGAGTAAAACCTGCGGTTAGAAGAGATGTCACAACGAGCATCAATAATTCGGTATATCTTTATAGGACTTTTCGAGTTATTTATATGAGCTTTCCATGGATATTTGTATGTGTAATATCCATGAAAACTTTATAAAAAAAAATAGCTCGGAAAGTGCTATCAAGAGCTATTTTTATGAACTTTCCATGGAGACAGCACATTTTTTAACCAGGTTTAGGGCTCCCTGATTGAGTTGTACACATTTGAATCATAGGAATGTATTGCTCATAGAAATGTGTACCCTTTAATCAGGGAGTTCAAGCCCGGTTCAAAAAATAAAACAAAATGGACCGTCTCTATGATTGAATGGTACACATTCAAATTATAGAAATGTATTACACATAGAAATGTGTCCCGTTCAATTACGAAGGCTTGGCCCTGGTTCAAAAAATGGGCTGTCTCCTTGAAAAGTCCACAAAGGTCCTATTAAGATCTATTTGTATTTTTTAAGAGTGTTTTTATTTTTGACTCTGAAGTTTAAACATTATTTTTAAGTTTACTTAAAGATTTATAGGCCATATATGACTGAGCTTCGACTCAGATTGGCGAGTCTGCCCATAATGACAAGCCATATTTAATTATTAAATAGAATAGGGTATTTTTCTTCGAATGAATATTTTTTTGGGAGACCTTCCTCTTTTTTTAATCTCTTCAGTCTCTCGCGGGATTTGGACTTTAAAGAGTTTCATAGACCTCATTTTTATCCTAGTAGCCTACGTTGTTTTAACGTCATGATAATAAAGTTTACTTCAAGCATATTCTGTTTCAGAAACATCTCAAATAACCACTAATTCTACCTTACGGAAATTACTAAATAATAATAATTATATGCAGCAAGATAGTATATATTTGATATAGTAGTTATCCTGGAGTACGAAATCAGCAAGTTGCTGCAACCTTAGATTCCTTTGCGTGTTTTATTTTTTATTTTTTTTTTTTTTTGCTGTTATAAACCACACTATCTGTCTAATTTGATCAAGGAATCAATCACCTTTCGAATATAAAGACACTAATCCTGAACTATTCCAACGTCAAAAATTTTATTCTTGACCTTTAACAAGTATCTGCACAGGCAGTTTTCTATTTTTTTTAATTAGTGACCACGATTTAGTGGCACTAAAAAGTGACTTTCAATTATTACTCAATTCATAATGAAATTCCTTTACAAGCTTTAAGTGGAAAGTGTTGCTCTAATCGCTTGGCCAAATGTCAAGCACCTCTGACCTGCTATCTGGCACTAGTGTCTGGTCTGATTAATCAGACTAGTTCATATTTAATAGATGTTTACATATAAAGACATTTGTAAAAATGCAAAACAAGAAAAAAGAGAAAATTCTAAAAGACACATAAATATTGATCGTATGTAGGAAACTTTTCAACGTGGTCCTATCTTAAATATCCAACGGGTCTTAATAAAATATGATTAGCCAGAGATTGGAATCAATGGAGCAAAGGCTCAAATGACTGTAGCTGCTATAACACTGTCTTTCCATTTAATTTATAACAAAAAATACAGATTCTCAAAAACCTGAGGAACTATGCCAAAGGTCGTTGCATTTTTTCAATAGCCGTCATCGGAGTCTCATAGCATATCTACTAAAGACATATAAATAGATATTAAGGTATTTCACTGTGGGAACTTTCAATCGAAGATTTAAGGCAAAATTCGGAGAAACATTTTCAAGTCAGTTGAATGCTTTTGCTTTTTAATATTTATGTGCATGAGTCATTAAAAGGGCGATGGCCTAACTTCGCTTTATTTTATATTAAAATGGTTGAATTAGTTTTATTTTTACAATTAAGACTGAATAAAACTTAAATAAGTCGACTTGATACCGTCTCTTTGTCTCTCAGCTCAAACCCCCCTCTCTGATCCCTCCTCAAGTTCAAACTTGAAGTCCACTTGGTCCCCAAAATACTCACTGAAAGCTTTAATTTATATTCCAACGCATTCCAGAGATATTGTAAATGCGCTTTTTTGATAACCTTGTATCGCACAGTGTCTTTTGATTTACCTCACTACTTAGACGTGAATAATTTCTAATTCTCATAGGGGCTTAAAGAAAAAAAAAATGTTTATGTGGATCGGAAACATAAGATTTTTGCCAGTTTCCCCTACTCTAACACAAATTTCAAGCTTTCTGTCCCTCCTTCTTTTCTTCTCCTATAGCCCTAAAAGTTTCAACTTGAGACCCTAATTCACTCTCGTGGTGCTGTAGATTCACCATTTTGATAACCTAGTGAAACATAGTGCCTTTTGATCTATCTTACTACACTACTGCGCGTAGATTACAAGTTTGACAAGAATATTTAGTTCATAAATGTTTTGGTGAATCCGAAACCAAACTGTTTACACTCCCCCAACACAAAAATTAGGAGTCTCCTTGCCCTGCCCTCTACCTTTCTTTACCCAAGAGTGCCAATAGGCATTAACTTCATTTCTTAGGGCTCTTTCGGGATATCTAAGATAGACTATTTCAATCGCTTAGATCTAGATACACAGAGTGTATATTTTATTTCTGCAAACTCCTCTAAGTTAAAATTTGTGGTCCAATTATCCCACCCGACACTTCCTGAAAGTTTCAACTCCATCTTCAAAGCCATCCCTAAGATATTAGGAATAATTTGAAACCTCGGGTGTACATACCGTGTTTTTATTTACTCAGGCACTCTTGTCGCTTCCAAAATATGTAATTGGGAGCTATGAGAACCTTGAACTAGGAAACAACCCGTATAAGCTCTTACCTTATCGGACAACCAAAGCCAAACATGGTCGCCTTTTTTACTAATTAACTAAAACAAACTTTTTCCACAAAATAAGTTTTTCAAGGAAAAGTAAAGAACTCCATTAAACCAAAAATGAGTAAAAATAGAATCAAATAATCTACCAACTGGAAAACTACCACAGAATCAGCATCAATAAATAAATGAAACCCAAAACGAGCAGAAATTACAATCAATAACCAAGTCAAACTCAAAACGAGTAGAAATTAACATGATTAGGGCTCATAACCCCTATGCCTTCTCAATGCCAGAACATAATTTACACTTTACTTAAAAAAATACAAAAGACCGTACATTGTCAGTTTAATATACATATGCTCATTTTCATTCTTTAAAATCTTAATAATTTTCGATTTGTTAAAGTTATAAAAGTGAAAACATTCCTGAAGGTTATAAATTAATATATCAGTCATTTCTGAGTTACGCCCTTTTCTTCCGTCCCCGGATTTTGCCGATTCTATTTGTTTGGTACTTTTATTGAAAAAATTGGAAAACAAATAAAATCCCCCCCCCCCTACATTTTCGTGTATTATCGCCACTTATCAGGGTTAGGTTGGTTTAATGGTTGCTCCTTTTGAGGCTATGGTACCTTAAGATCATTTTGTGAGCCTAAGCGCCAGTTGACCGTCACAAATACAAAGGACTCATTAGCAAATTCTCTCAGAGGACGAGCTTGTCAATCAAAGCAGGTGGCACCGCAGGGAACTCCAAAAGCTGCCAAATTGCTCAAGTGTATTTTATTTGATTTTGTAGCATTTTTGTAGCAGGTATGCAAGAATATTTTTAGGGACCGCCCTTTCCTGAACTTTCAAAAGCAAATTCTACTCCTTTTGATCGAAAAACCTAAATTCACACTTTCTTATGATGGAAGTTTCGTAAAAACTGAATATCTTTATCTCCGGCACAAAACGGTAAAAGTTAAATTTTGGGAAAGTAAGCGGCGGCTTTTAGTTTTCTGTCGTTTATTCGGATTTCTTATCCAAACACTTTTAGTTATGGCAAGACCGCCCTGTGAATTCTAAATAGCTTGACCATGCAAGCTAAAATAGTTCATAATGGACGAGAGAGGGTGGTCCTTTAAGGTATCATAACTTTTAATCAGTTAAAAAAGAAATAAGCTAGCCTGACAAGATTTAACGATAAACTTCAGAGTTTTAACAAGCTGTAATATACCCACTTATCTATTTAATGTACTTTTTTTTTAACCTAACCTCAGATTTCATTTACGACTTGTTGTGCTCGTTGTGATGCTGGTTGTTACATGTCTTCTAGCCGCAGATCTCCTTCTTGTTTTTCCTTTACTCTAAAATAAAACATTCCTTATTTCATTGTAATTTTTTGTAATATCTAAATTACGTACTGGCATAGTTATCGTGTTATTCTATCAATTAATTAGAAAATGCGCTTATCATTTGCCAGCTTTAAAGGGCCTCCGCCGGACCACCCAGCGTGTCCCCAGGTGGCGATAGGGGAACGCCCCACAGATATGTAGGGTACCTCCTTAAGAGGCACGGACCAAAGGGGGAACTTGTCCCTGGGGGTCCATAATAGAAGCTGGGCACCCTCGTCTGGGGCCATAAATACAGGTGGAGGAGGAAAAAGGCCCCTCAAATGTACACTTAACAGAGCCCACTGGCGTGTACACGCGTCCTATGAGTTACAACCCTTCTCCCAGTAATGGGTTAAATTGCACGGTGACGTAGAACACCATCGCGGGAGGATTTTCTATAGGAGCACAACTGCGGCAGGGCGTAAAATCCAGAACTATGGACAACGGCCCCTGCAAAGGGCTTTCTCGACCCTTTCAGGGTACCTGCAAGATGGGGGACCTTTCGGTTAACTCTATTCCCACTTGAGGAGTGGTACCCCTCGAGGAAATTATAGCCTAGTAAACAACACAGCATTCGCACGAGATTCTGATTAATGGATAATTCTCCTGGGCTTGATCTGTTTTGGCGGGCGTTTTCGGCATGAAAAACCTCTTTCTAGCTAATTTATCTCCTATGGGCTGTCTCCCCATAGCAGCATAACATTTTTCGGCATGAATATATAATGAGTCGGAGGTAATAGGCTTGAGACTGTCTGTTCAGGATTTCAACTCTTGTTGATAGAAGAGCATCGCCAAGTGCTGAAAACCATGTTGTGACTAGACCCCGGCGCCACGCCGGTGGATCGACCGAATGCCACCAACAAGAGGCGGGGTTGACCACCACCGAAGTGTCACTACGCCGCTGGTGCGCCACAGGCACGCCACCACGGGCAGAGGAGGCGGCGTTCGGCTAATTTTGAATTAATTTTGCGGCAATTCTTTACTGCGTCAACCGCAAAGTTGGAGCTTTTCTTTCTCGTGTGGTTTAGTATTTCGATATTCCTGATTAGAAATCAAGCAGGGCTTCCACTATCCCCGAATTTTCGGGTATTTCCTCGAAAATCTATGCGTCCCCACGAAAAAAAAATTGGTTCCCCGAAAATCACCCAATCACGGTGCCACCCGTAGCGATTTATCACCAGTGACTTTCCCTGCCAAATATTACTTTGCATACCATAATTCGTCACTACTCTCTTGTTCGTTAATTTTCGTCTCTTTTGTTACTTAGCATTTAAACCAGACAGATGCAATTGCAATATACATAGTTCTTCATATGTTGACAAAAAAAAGTATCGTCTTTATGAAATGAGATTAAATCATTTCGAATGCAGTTTCCCAATTGCTGTTTTATAAATCATTTGTAGTCAAGAATTTTATTTTTAAATTGAATAGAACGCATTTACTATTATACAGCTTCAGTTGGATTTGGAAATTGATTGTCGACAGATTGTTTCTACAGCTAAATCGCAAGTTTGCAGAATTTTGTTTTCTTTTGCTGTTTCTAGATAAGATTTTCTTAATTTTTAATACACAATTGTTGAACGCCTGATAGATTAAAGAAAATAAAATCTTCTTTTTGAAAAATTCCCCCCCCCCCAAAAAAAACACCTTCTATTGAGACAACATTTAGCTATAGACTAAGCTATGTACAAGGTTGGGGAATTGAAGATCGAAACGGAAGTTACCCCAAAAATATTGTAAATTATTGCCTTTAAAGGGGTGACTCTCCAGTATTTTTTTGGGGGGCAAGAGGGGTCCATATCTGGATAGTCAAAGGGCGTGGGATGTATAATTTTCTTTTCTCCACAATATGGGGGGGGGGCAACTGCACCCCTTGCAACCCCCAAATGACTCCCCTGATAGGGGGCTATCATTTTAAAATAATAATACAACAATTTTTTTAAACTGAAAGCAGGAATGCCAAAAACATGATTATTTTTTTCATTTAAAGTGAAGACGGAAGAAAATGATTCCCTGGGAAACCATTAAAATATTTTGATAGACCCAGCCCCCCCCCCCATTGGGACTTGTTCATTGTCTTGGGTATTTTGCAATTTCTCGTAGGCTACTGGCCTAATTTGGCTTTTACGTGTGCTCCCTTTTAATTAGATTCTTGGGATCTTATTGAATGCCACGGCGAATCTTTGACTCAGTTTCCCAATAATTTGAGGTATATCTGAATAATTTTTACATTTTGTTATTGTCATTGTACCCCTTAACACACACCCTCAATTTTTTTTCAAGGAACACTAAGCTGTTTAACGTTATTTTGCGTGTTTGTTTGAACCATATAGTGACCTAGTTAATTATTAAGTAAATTATTTTTTTAGTGTAAAGCTGAGACGGTATCCTATCAAGGTGGTTTCCAGAGGCGGGGGTAGGGATGTATTACATTAAATGATAATATTTCATTTTTTTTTCCAAAGCAGGGATGTCAAAAAGTTAATTATTTTTTTTTTTCAATTTAAAGCAGAGACGGTATCGAATCATGGTGATACCCATAGGGAGAGGGGTAGGGAGCTATCATATTTAAATGATAATACCTCGATTTTTTGAAAGCAGGGATGCCAATAGGTTAAATATTTTTTTAATTTAAAGCATAGACGGTATCCTGTCAATATGATATCCAGAGGGGGGGGCATAGGGAGTTAATATATTTAAGTGATAGTACCTTGAATTTTTTTTTATTGAAAGCAGAGGTGCCAAAAAGTTATTTTTTTTAATTTAAAGTAGAGCCGGTATTCTATCAATTTGGTTTCCAGAGGGGGGGGGGGGTAGGGAGGTATTTTATTTAAATGATAATATCTCAAATTTATTTATTTTTTAAAGCAGGGATGCCAAAAACTTAATTATTTTTTTTAAAATTTAAATCAGAGACGATATCCTATCAAAGAGACGGTATCCGACCGACGGAGATACTAGTGACCCAGATGAATTTTACTTGCAGTTACAGGAACAAATAGACAGGGTTCTAGGTAGAAATATGATGTTTTTACTAGGAGATTTCAACGTCCAGGTTGGTAGAAATAGGAATAGATGGTATCCTAGCCTAGGTAAATTTGGTATAGGAAAAGGAAACAGTAATGGCTACAGACTTTTGCAATTTTGTAGGTATAACAATCTAGTTATAACCAATACGGTGTTTGGTCATAAAATGGCCCATAAGTTAACATGGTATTCACATGACGGTAAGACAGCAAACCTTATTGGTTATGTTATAGTAAACTGAAGCCTGGCAGGATCAGTACAAGATACTTGGGTATACAGGAGTGCTGTTGTTGATGTTAAAAGTAAAGATCACGATCTAGTAGTGTCTAGGGTTAATTTAAAGCTTAAATTTTGGAAGGGTAACTATCTCCCGGGAAGTTATTATGTTAGTAGACGCCAGGATGAGAATTTGAGAGAAACTTTCCAGGAACAGTTGAATACTAAACTTAAGAGTTAAAAATTTGACAATGTGGAAGATGGTTGGAAGAATTTTAGAAAATAATTTGTGAAGTTGCTGAAGGTGTATTGGGGAAGAAAGCTAGAAATGCAGCTAAGAATATTAGTGAAAAAGTTTTATGTTTAATAGAGAGGAGAAGGGGCTTGTACAAGAATTATCTGAGTGATAGATCATATGAAAACAGAAGGGACGTAAAGAAAGTGGAGAAAGTATTAAAATATGAGCTTAGGAGGTGTGAAGTGGAGGCCATGGATAAAATTGCCAAGGGTCTGGAAGAAACAGCTAGACGGCATAATAGTAAAATATTGTACTGATATGTTAATAAATTTAGAGAGAGTAGTCAATCGAGACTTGTCCCAGTTAAAGATAAGAGCGGGACCACAATTAGTGATAGGAAAATAGTTAAAGAGAGATGGGCCGAACATTTTGAGAATCTGCTGAACCGAGATGGAGTTGCAGGAAAAGATATAGAGGAAAATGAAAAAGTTTGTGATACCTTGGATGTGAAGGAAGATTTGTTTTGTGAGGAAGAATTAGCGACAGTACTAAAGGGATTAAAAAACAATAACGCTCTAGGTGCTGATAATGTGGTAAATGAGTTTCTTAAATATGATGGCTCTGAGGTTAGAAATATGTTACTGAAGATTATGAATATGATTTTTGAAAAAGGGGAAGTGAGTGTGGTAATTATCGAGGCATTAGTCTGGTCTCTGTAGGTAGCAAATTATCTAGTAATATGACACTTTTTAGACTGAAAGATGATGTAGACAAATTTTTAAGAGAAGAACAGTGAGGTTTTAGAAAAGGTAGAGGATGTGTCGACCAAATTTTCACTCTTAGGTTAATAATTGAGAAGTGCCTGAGTTGTCAGACACCTTTGATCACCAGTTTTATAGATTATGAGCAAGCGTTTGATTCTGTTGATAGAAGAGCTTTAGCAAAGGTCTTAAACTTGTATGGTAAAATAAAAAAACAAGTCCTTTTTAGCTGAAAGTAAAGAATGACATTAAAACTTAAAACGGACAGAAATTATTCCGTATATGGAAGAGGCTGTCCCCTCCTCAACGCCTCGTTCTTTACGCTAAAGTTTTTTATTGTTTAAAAAAATAAAGTTGTGAGACGGAGTCAAGCTTTAGCGTAAAGAGTGAGGCGTTGAGGAGGGGACAGCCCCTTTCATATACGAAATAATTTCTTTTCGTTTTAAGTTTTAACGTCATTCCTTACTTTCAGCTAAAAAAAACTTGTTTTTTTAATTTAATTTCTGAAAGTTTTTGAATTAATGCAGCTTTGATTTTGGCTCACCGTACGTGAACAATTAAAATGAAATTTAAATATTTATTTTACTTTTTTTTGCTAAATGGCTTTCTCGAAATTTTGTTCTGACGGAACTTAAAAATTAACTTACCTTCTATATTCGCATTTTTTTTATTACGTATATGATTGGGTTCGCCCTCTAGTCAATACCTCGCTCTTTACGCTACAGGTCAAATGTTGTTCCAATTCCTTAAGAATTACCCCTTAATCATAATTGCCGTTAATTAGAATAAATAGCTCTGATAAAAGTACAAAAAAAACTTTAGCGTCAAGAGCGAGTTAATAACTAGGGGGCGAACCCAATCATATACGTAATAATTTCTGTTCGTTTTATATTTTGATGTTGCTACTTACTTTCAGTTGAAAAAATTGTTTTTTGTATTACTTAATTTCTGATCGTTTTTTTAGATAATGCCGGGAAATCTGGCACCGCCTTCATAGCAATGTCCCTTCCCCCATGTAAACTTACTCCATGGAAAGATCCTCCCACGTAACCCCGACCCCCCCCCCCTAACTAACAGAAAAAATCCCCCCCTGAGAACTTCTGTATACTTCCCAATAACCAATACTATGTATAAACATTGGGCAAAATTCATAACTTGCAGACCTTCCCCCGGGGACTGTGGGGGATTAAGTCACCCTCAAAGACATAGTTATTGTATTTTTTTACCACGCTGAACAAAATGGCTATGTCAAAATTCTGATCGAGTAACTTTGGGAAAAAATGAGCATGGGAGGGGGCCAAGTTGGCCTCCATTTTTTGGTCACTTAGAAAGGGCACTAGAACTTTTAATTTGAGTTTGAATGAGCCCTCCCACGATATTCTAGGATCACTGGTTCGATACGATCACCCCTGTGAAAAAGAAAAAGAAAACAAATTAACACGCATCCGTGATCCTTCTTCTGGCAAATTAAATTAAAAAAAACAGTTTTTTTTAACTGAAAGTAAGGAGCGACATTAAAACTTAAAACGAACAGAAATTATTCCGTTTAGTAAAGGGGCTGTCCCCTCCTCAGCGCCTTGCTCTTTACGCTAAAGTTTGTTATTGTCTTACAAAATAAAGTTGTGAGACAGAGCCAAACTTTAGCGTAAAGAGCGAGGCGTTGAGAAGGGGACAGCCCCTTTTATATACGGAATAATTTCTGTTCGTTTTAAGTTTTAATGTCGCTCCTTACTTTCAGTTAATAAAAACTTGTTTTTTTTTTTAATTTCTGAACGTTTTTGAATTAATGTAGCTTTGATTTTTGCTCACCGTACATGAATAATTAAAACGAAACATGCATTTTAATTTTACTTTTTTTGGCTAAATGGCTTTCTCGAAAATTTGTTCTGACGTAACTTACAAATTAACTTACGCAACGAACTTCTATATTCGTATTTTTTTATTACGTATATTAGGGAGTTCGCCCCCTAGTCAATAACTCGCTCTTTACGCTAAAGTTCGAATTTTGTTCGAATCACAAACCCCTGAATCACAAAGGCCATTTAATTAGAATAGATAGTTCTTTTGAAAGTACTAAAAAGACTTTAGCGTAAAGAGCGAAGTATTGACTAGGGGGCGAACCCCCTCATATGCGTAATAATTTTTTTAATGTTTCTCTTTACTTTTAGTTGAAAAAAGTTGTTATTTTTATTTAATTTCTGATCGTTTTTTAAATAATGCTGAGAAATCCAGCACTCCTTTCATAGATATGTCCCCTCCCCCAAGAAAACATTCTCCATGGAAAAATCCTCCCCCGTAACCCCTCATACGACCTCCCCCCTCCATAAAAACCCTCCTGAAAACGTCTGTATACTTCCCATTAACCAATACTTTATGTAAATAATGGGCAAAGTTCATAACTTGCAGCCCTTCCCCCGGGAACTGTGGAGGATGAAGTCATCCTCAAAGACATATTGATTAGATTTTCGACCATGTTGAACAAAATGGTTATCTCAAAGTTTTGATTGGGTGACTTCGGGAAAAGATGAGCGTGGGAGGGGGCCAAGTTGCCCTCCAATTTTTTTGGTCACTTAAAAAGGGCACTAGAACTTTTTATTTCCGTTCGAATGACTCCTGTCACGATATTCTCGGACTACTGGATCGATACGATCATCCCTGGTGAAAAAAAACAAACAAAAAGTCAAAAAAGCAAATAAATACGCATCCGTGATCTTTCATCTGACAAAAAGTACAAAATTCCTCATTTTTGCAGATAGGAGCTTGAAACTTCTATAGTGGGGTTCTCTGATACGCTGAATCTGATGGTGTGATTTTCATTTAAGTTCTATGACGTTTAGGGGGTGTTGTCCCTATTTTCGAAAATAAGGCAAATTTTCTCAGGCGCGTAGCTTTTGATGGGTAAGACTAAACTTGGTCAAACTTATATATTTGAAATCAGCATTAAAATATAATTCCTTTGATGTATGTATTGATATCAAAACTCCGTGTCTTAGAGTCTCGGTTACTATTGAGCCGGGTCGCTCCTTACTTACAGTTCGTTACAACGAATTGTTTGATGCCAGACAAATACATTAAAGTGATTAGTGTTATGTACGAGAATTAAATTAAAAAAAAAACAAGTTTTTTTAACTGAAAGTAAGGAGCGACAGTAGGGAGGCCCTATCGACTCCGGAACCTACATAATTTATGTATGTTTTTTATGGTTTTTCTTACTGAGGATGTTTTTTCATGGTTTTTCTCACTTGATGTTTTTTCATGGTTTATCTCACTTTGATGTTTTTTCATGGTTTTTCTCACTGAGGATGTTTTTTCATGGTTTTTCTCACTGTATGATGGATGTCAACAAAAGTCCAACAACAACTTGGATGTAGACATCTGGTTATTGGATGATTGTTTGATGGTTATGAGTGTTGGTCAATTTGTTTGTTGTTTTCTTGGATGTCAACAAAAGTCCAACAACAACTGCTGGATGTAGACATCTGGTTATTGGATGATTGTTTGATGGTTATGAGTGTTGGTCAATTTGTTTGTTGTTTTCTTGGATGTAAACATAAGTCCAACAACAATTGCTGGATGTTTCTTGGATGTCAACAACAATTGATGGATGTTTCTTGGATGTCAAAAACAATTGCTGGATGTTTCTTGGATGACAACAACAATTGCTGGATGCTTCTTGGATGTCAACATCTGGATGGAATACTATGATAACAAGGTAACATCATCAGATAAGGAAATTTCAATATTGGAATATTCTTATCCGAGAGTTGAAAATACAGACAGGAAAAGATAACTGATTGACACAATTTATCCATGAGACAAGATAAATTTGAAAGTACAAACGAAAATGGTTAACCATCTTAGGGAATGCTACCTCCTATTAAGAGATACATAATATTTTTTTATTAGGGCGGTTCTCGACTGTGTTCAGTACAATACACAACTACCATTTAAATAGTGTTATAAGGTCCCCTACCCCAACCCCAAAGGGCCCTCCCGGGCCAAAAAGGCCCCCCGGACCAATAAGGCCCCCCCGGACCCCAAAGAGCCCCCTCCCCTTCCCCCCCTCCCCTCCTATCTTTTCAGAAAAAGTTATTTTCTTAATTTCCCCCCAAACCAATTTTACAACTTGAAGTACTAATTCTTTTCACACACAACTCTACTTTATGGCTTTTTGAATTCCATAAGACCAAACAATACTGTCAAAAGGCTTTTTTATATCTTTTCAGAACAAGTGCTTTTCTTAATGTCCCCCCTAAAGCAATTTTACAACTTGAAGTACTCATTCTTTTCACCCACAACTCTACTTTATGGCTTTTTGAATACCCCAACAACAATCAATACTTTCAAAAGGCTTTTTTATATCTTTTCAAGAACAAGTTCTTTTCTTAATGTCCCCCCTAAACCAATTTTACAACTTGAAGTACTCATTCTTTTCACCCACAACTCTACTTTATGGCTTTTTGAATACCCCAACACCAAGCAATACTTTCAAAAGGCTTTTTATATCTTTTCGGAACAAGTTCTTTTCTTAATGTCCCCCCTAAACCAATTTTACAACTTCAAGTACTCATTCTTTTCACCCACAACTCTACTTTATGGCTTTTTGAATACCCCAACACCAAGCAATACCTTCAAAGGCTTTTTTATATGCTTTCAGAACAAGTTCTTTTCTTAATGTCCCCCCTAAACCAATTTTACAACTTGAAGTACTCATTCTTTTCACACGCAACTCTACTTTATGGCTTTTTGAATACCCCAACACCAAGCACTACTTTCAAAAGGCTTTTTATATGTTTTCAGAATAATTTCTTTTCTTGTTGTCCCCCCTAAACCAATTTTACAACTTGAAGTACTCATTCTTTTCACCCATAACTTTACTTTATGGCTTTTTTGAATGCCCCAACACCAAGCAATACTTTCAAAAGGGTTTTTTTTATATCTTTTCAGAACAAGTTCTTGTCTTAATGTCCCACCTAAACCAATTTTACAACTTGAAGTACTAATTCTTTTCACACACAACTCTACTTTATGGCTTTTTGAATACCACAACACCAAGCAATACTTTCAAAAGGCTTTTTTATATCTCTTCAAAACAAGTTCTTTTCTTAATGTCCCCCAAAATCAATTTTACAACTTGAAGTACTCATTGTTTTCACCCAAAACTATACTTTATGGCTTTTTGAATACCCAACACCAAGCAATCCTTTCAAAAGGCTTTTTTATATCTTTTCAGAACAAGTTCTTTTCTTAATATCCCCCTTAAACCAATTTTACAACTTGAAGTACTCATTCTTTTCACCCACAACTCTACTTGATGGCTTTTTGAATACCCCAACACCAAGCAATACTTTCAAAAGGCTTTTTTATATCTTTTCAGAACAAGTTCTTTTCTTAAGGTCCCCCCCTAAACCAATTTTACAACTTGTAGTACTCATTCTTTTCACCCACAACTATACTTTATGGCTTTTTTGAATACCCCAACACCAAGCAATACTTTCAAAAGGCTTTTTTATATCTTTTCAGAACAAGTTCTTTTCTTAATGTCTCCCCTAAACATATTTTACAGCTTGAAGTACTCATTCTTTTCACCCACAACTCTACTTTATGGCTTTTTGAATACCCCAACACCAAGCAATACTTTAAAAGGGCTTTTTTATATCTTTTCAGAACAAGTTCTTTTCTTAATGTCCCCCCTAAACCAATTTTACAACTTGAAGTACTCATTCTTTTCACCCACAACTCTATTTTGTGGCTTTTTGAATACCCCAACACCAAGCAATACTTTCAAAAGGCTTTTTTATATCTTTTCAGAACGAGTTCTTTTCTTAATGTCCCCCCTAAACCAAGTTTACAACTTGAAATACTCATTCTTTTCACCCACAACTCTACTTTATGGCTTTTTGGATACCCCAATACCAAGCAATACTTTCAAGAGGCTTTTTTATATCTTTCCAGAACAAGTTATTTTCTTAATTTCCCCCCTAAATCAATTTTACAACTTGAAGTACTCATTCTTTTCACCCACAACTCTACTTTATGGCTTTTTGAATACCCCAACAGCAGGCAATACTTTCAAAAGGCTTTTTTATATCTTTTCAGAACAAGTTCTTTTCTTACTGTCCCCCTCTAAACCAATTTTACAACTTGAAGTACTCATTCTTTCACCCACAACTATACTTTATGGCTTTTTGAATACCCCAACAGCAAGCAATACTTTCAAGAGTCTTTTTTATATCTTTTCAGAACAACTTCCTTTTTTAATGTCCCCCTAAACCAATTTTACAACTTGAAGTACTCACTCTTTTCACCCACAATTCTACTTTATGGCTTTTTGAATACCCCTACACCAAGCAAAACTTTCAAAGGTCTTTTGTATATCTTTTCAGAACAAGTTCCTTTTTTTAATGTCCCCCCTTAACCAATTTTACAACTTGAAGTACTCATTCTTTTCACCCACTACTCTACTTTATGGCTTTTTGAATACCCCAACAGCAGGCAATACTTTCAAAAGGCTTTTTTATATCTTTTCAGAAAAAGTTCTTTTCTAATGTCCCCCTAAACCAATTTTACAACTTGAAGTACTCATTCTTTTCACCCACAACTCTACTTTATGGCTTTTTGAATACCTCAACACCAAGCAATACTTTCAAAAGGCTTTTTTATATCTTTTCAGAACAAGTTCTTTTCTTAATGTCCCCCCTAAACCAATTTTACAACTTGAAGTACTCATTCTTTTCACCCACAACTCTACTTTATGGCTTTTTCAATACCCCAATTCCAAGCTTAGTTTACACAACGAAGTATAGAAAACGTTCAAGTTCTCTTCTGGATTTTCTCAAAGAAAAGAAAAAAGTTATTGTCCAATTCTAATTTTCTCCAAAGAAAATAAAAAAATCTCTGACTTTTCTAATAAACATTCTAAGCGTTGACATGCTAACGTATCCTAAAATAATAGAAAAATAACAAAGTAATGCATAAAATATGTTTATTGAAATAACAACATGTAGAATATTAACATAAAAGTATATTAAATACATTATTAGACACTATTAATATTATTGAGCCACTTTGAACATTTTGAATCTGTTCCATAAAATAAATCATTAGGTTCTCTCTTGATACTAGAGTTACTCACTTCTCTTAGTTCATAACCACTTGAATAATCATTATTCCATTTTGATTCATATACACTTTTTACTGAGATGTCACATACAGGTTCAATACACATTTCATCCTTGCTATTATTGAATTCATTTACCGTATGATCTTTGGTAGTAATAATGTTCACTTATACTTTATTCTCCATTAATTTATCTTGACATTCATCAGTGATATTGGCTGCCAATGCTCTTTTTATTTTGACTGTGATTTCATTGTCTATTATCACATTATTTTTACAGAGGTAACAGTTCTGGCACGTTGACAAGATGTGATTTATGATGTTGGTGCAGCAGTATGCATGTCTTCTATTTCCCTTTGCTTTCATTCGAATGCTAACACCGGAAAGATGACGATAAGATCTATCAACGGCTAACATGTTACCAGAACCATTAACTAGAAGTTGTCCCTCTTCATCAACTATTATTTTTATGTTGGCATTCTCTTTGAGTACTAACTTCTCTGTAAATGATACTTTCTTATATCCACCATTTGCATTATGGAAATTCTTGAGTACTCCAAAGGAATTTAACTCCTCACTTTCATGACAACGTAGGCATACATTCCCAATAAGATCTCCACTACTACTTTTTTCATAATTAAAATATATCTCTTTGTCAGCATTCAGGGCAACGATGACTTTATCATGCATACACACTTTCCTCGAATAATTCATTTTCACTTCTTTTTTAAATTTGATGTCGGTGTTTATCCGTCAAATGGATGAAAATTACTAATCTAATACATGTAATAAACTAGATAGTCTCGAAAACCTACCCTGGAGTACCACTGGGAAAGCCGCTTCCAATGTAAGAGCAAGCATAGAGTACGATTACTATAGCCGCAAGCATATTTCATGTTGTTATAGAAGGCAGCACACCCGCTCAGACACACAGTCATAGCAAGAGACATGCAAAAAGTTAGGTTAATTTAGGTTCACTTAGATTGACGCACCACTCTAAGTGAACCTAAATTAACCTAGCTTTTTGCATGTCTCTCACTATGACTGTGTGTCTGAGCGGGTGTGCTGCCATCTTTAACAACATGAAATATGCTTGCGGCTTACTCTATGCTTGCTCTTACATTGGAAGCGGCTTTCCCAGTGGTACTCCATGGTAGGTTATCGAGACTATCTAATTTATTGCATCTATTAGATTAGTAATTTTCATCCATTGGACGGATAAACACCGACATCATATTTAAAAAAGAAGTGAAAATGAATTATTCGAGGAAAGTGTGTATGCATGATAAAGTCATCGTTGCCTTGAATGCAGACAAAGAAATATATTTGAACTATGAAAAAAGTAACAGTGGAGATCTTATTCGGAATGTATGACTACGTTGTCATGAAAGGGAGGAGTTAAATTCCTTTGGAGTACTCAGAAATTTCCATAATGCAAATGGTGGATATAAGAAAGTATCATTTCCAGAGAAGTGTGTACTCAAAGAGAATGCCAACATAAAAATAATAGTTGATGAAGAGGGACAACTTCTAGCTAATGGTTCTGGAAACATGTTAGCTGTTGATAGATCTTATCGTCATCTTTCCGGTTTTAGCATTCGAATGAAAGCAAAGGGAAATAGAAGACATGCATACTGCTGGACCAACATCATAAATCATATCTTGTCAACGTGCCAGAACTGTTACCTCTGTAAAAATAATGTGATAATAGACAATGAAGTCACAGTCAAAATAAAAAGAGCATTGGCAGCCAATATCACTAATGAATGTCAAGATAAATTAATGGAGAATAAAGTATAAGTGAACATTATTACTACCAAAGATCATATGATCAATGAATTAAATAATAGCAAGAATGAAATGTGTACTGAACCTGTATTTGACATCCCAGTAAAAATCGTATATGACTCAAAATGGAATAATGATTATTCAACTGGTTATGAACTAAGAGAATTGACTAACTCTAGTATCAAGTGAGAACCTAATGATTTATTTTATGGAACAGATTCAAAATGTTCAAAGTGACTCAATAATATTAATAGTGTCTAATAATGTATGTAATATACTTTTATGTTAATATTCTACATGTTGTTATTTCAATTAAAAATATTGTATGTATTACTTTGTTATATTTCTATTACTTTAGGATACGATAGCATGTCAACGCTTAGAATGTTTATTAGAAAAGTCGGAGATTTTTTTATTTTCTTTGGAGAAAATTAGAATTGGACTATAACTTTTTTCTTTTCTTTGAGAAAATTCAGAATTGAAATTGAACTTTTTCTTCACTTCGTTGTGTAAACTCTGCTTGGTGTTGGGGTATTCAAAAAGCCATAAAGTAGAGTTGTGGGTGAAAAGAATGAGTACTTCAAGTTGTAAAATTGGTTTAGGGGGGACATTAAGAAAAGAACTTGTTCTGAAAAGATATAAAAAGCCTTTTGAAAGTATTGCTTGGTGTTGGGGTATTCAAAAAGCCATAAAGTGGAGTTGTGGGTGAAACGAATGAGTACTTCAAGTAAAATAGGTTTAGGGAGGACACTAAGAAAAGAACTTGTTCTGAAAAGATGTAAAAAAGCCTTTTGAAAGTATTGCTTGGTGTTGGGGTATTCAAAAAGCCATAAAGCAGAGTTGTGGGTGAAAAGAATGAGTACTTCAAGTTGTAAAATTGGTTTAGGGGGGGGGAAATTAAGAAAAGAACTTGTTCTGAAAAGATATAAAAAGCCTTTTGAAAGTATTGCTTGGTGTTGGGGTATTCAAAAAGTCATAAAGTAGAGTTGAGGGTGAAAAGTGTAAACTTTGGAAATAGGTTTTTCTTGCTTAAAACCAATAATAAATATGTCGGAGATTTGTATGTGTAATTCTTTCCATGGTCACTTGTACCCAGAATAAACTTTATCTAAAATGCAAACATTGCAAATAGTCAACAATCAACAACCCCATTTCTTAGAAATTCTCTTTATCAGATGTTTACAGTTTTGTCAAATGGCCAGATGTGTCTGAATATAAGTTACCAATTTAGATTATTTGAGTCAGTTCGAATTCTGTATCTGTCCTAGCCATATGTACCTTCACTGTATTATATGTATAAATAAACGTTTTATACTCTGAACACAGACTATGTGATGGTTAGAGGTTCTAGGCATCCTCCACCGGTAGAACCCAGATAATAGGCCAACGCTAAAATCTGTAAACTTTGGAAATAGGTTTTTCTTGCTTAAAACCAATAATAAATATGTCGGAGATTTGTATGTGTAATTCTTTCCATGGTCACTTGTACCCAGAATAAACTTTATCTAAAATGCAAACATTGCAAATAGTCAACAATCAACAACCCCATTTCTTAGAAATTCTCTTTATCAGATGTTTACAGTTTTGTCAAATGGCCAGATGTGTCTGAATATAAGTTACCAATTTAGATTATTTGAGTCAGTTCGAATTCTGTATCTGTCCTAGCCATATGTACCTTCACTGTATTATATGTATAAATAAACGTTTTATACTCTAAACACAGACTATGTGATGGTTAGAGGTTCTAGGCATCCTCCACCGGTAGAACCCAGATAATAGGCCAACGCTACCATAAGGCTCTAAAGAGAAGAAGTCTCACTGTACAGAGAAATAGACAATTCACAGAGAAGTGAACAAAAGGAAACTTTACAAAGTGGTGCAACGGTTTTTGCCGGAGAGGATTACAGTTAACATTTTCTTTTGAGGCCCGTCACCTACAAGATTGCAGTAAACATTTTATTTTGAGGCCCTTTACCTACAGTGTCGTCGTTCCAGCTTCAGTTCCAGGTTCCAGTTCAGTTCCAGCTTCAGTTCCAGCTCCAGTTCCAGGTTCCAGCTTCAGTTCCAGGTTCCAGTTCAGTTCCAGGTTCCAGGTTCCCGCTTCAATTTAAGGTTCCCGCTCCAGATTCCAGTTTTTGAAAAAAGAAAGTGAAGAACGTCGAAGGACAATTTTCGAAGTAAGTCATGCATTTTAAGTTCGCACGCGAGTAGGAAATCTGTTAGGAGTGTTGAATAACGATTTTTCCTTGTTTTTAGAGCGTTGACTTAATTAATTTGTTTTACTAATATTTTTTTTTTTTTTTTTCTCGTTTAAAATGAGCGCAATTCCAATTTTAGATCCTTCAGATCCTGAATTTGACAAAGATATTGCTTCATCCTTTTTCAAAGAAATAAGAAGTAAAGGTTTAAATATCCCTTTGAATTTTGACTCTTCAAGTCGGGATTATAATCCCACTTTAATCGTAAAATTTTTGACTACTGTTGGTAATTTAATGGCCAAAGAAAATGCCACGGAAAGAAGTAGTGTAAATATGGGGGATAATTCTGAGGATGATATAACAGATAAACCTATTGAGGATAAGAGCAACTTGATGAATCAAAGAATAATTGGGTCAGTAATGGATCCCCTGGGAAATATTCCAGTTCTTGAAAATGCAAAATTTATAAAACCTTTTTTTAGCCAATTGAGAAGGGTAAAAACATTGCTAGGCTGGTCAGACTTGCAGGTGATAGATGCAGTACCGCTTAGAGTAACAGGGCCGTTGCTTAATTTTTTTGAGGATAGAGATTCCTCCAATATTATAAATTTAGAGGAACTTGAGAAGGAAATGACGCAGGCGTATTTACCAGGAAAGACAGCAGGAAAGAAATTCAAAGATTTAGCTGAATTGAGGCAATTATCCAATGAAACAGTGTATCAGTTTTATAAAAGGGTGGAGATTGCAACAAAATCCTATCAATCGGGATATGGCGGATTAGTAGGTTTTTCTGATAGTATAGGCCTGGGTTGTTTTATTGAAGGCTTGAGACTAAATATTAAGAGATATTTATTAGAACACCAGGATGATTATAATTCCCTCTCTGAAGCGTATAAGATAGCGCAGCGTTTTGAAGCTATTGAAAATGCAATTGGTGAAGAAAAGCAGGAATTTTTTCAGCAACCGTAGATGCTGAATTTCGTTGGACAGGACAGAATGAAGAACTCCGTCAGAACTGGCCTGACGTAAAACGTGACCAGGGGGATAGGTAGATTTTTTTTTAGTGCAGGATATAGGGATCATATTAGGAATTTAAGTAGAAATTTTAGGGAAAAAAATTATGACTGAGAAACTGAGAATTTTTTTTTAAGGCATTGATCTAGAAAGGAAAATAGTCGACAGGGCGGAAAAGAGTTCCGTGCCAGGAGTCGACAGGGCGGAAAAGAGTTCCGTGCCAGAGAGGAAAATAGTCGACAGGGCGGAAAAGAGTTCCGTGCCAGGAGTCGACAGGGCGGAAAAGAGTTCCGTGCCAGAGAGGAAAATAGTCGACAGGGCGGAAAAGAGTTCCGTGCCAGGAGTCGACAGGGCGGAAAAGAGTTCCGTGCCAGAGAGGAAAATAGTCGACAGGGCGGAAAAGAGTTCCGTGCCAGGAGTCGACAGGGCGGAAAAGAGTTCCGTGCCAGGTGGAGTGACAAATAATAATTTTGTGTCTTGGCTGTTGAAAATTTTTGACGGCCTGTTTCTGAAGGACGGTGTTCTTTATTGTTATCCGCTAGGAGGCGTTGGCAAGGACCAAGGGTACCCTAGAACAGCTAAAATAGTCTTGCCAAGTGTTCTAGTAGATTCGGCAATAAAACTGGCTCATGATCACTTACTCATTGGTGGTCACATGTAAGATGATTGTAGAGATTAGTATGTTAGTGCAGTACAAACGGTGTTGGGAATTGATAGTCAAAATGAGGATGTAGCTGTTTTTTTTTATGCTGATTAACTAGACAGGAGAAATGCTTTCTTTGAAATAGGAAAAATAGAAAGATTAAAATGACAATCGAAAGATGTTTGACCAACCTTTTTCAAATGATGTATTTACTTCCTTTTGATATCTTATGGATAGTAAAATAACCGAATTATTTGGAAAAAAAAAGAATTAAAGCTTTGGTAAAAGGAAAGTAAAAGAAAATCTTATTGTGTTTCTGTCGAAGATTATCATTTTTGTTCTAGTGTTCTGTTCAAATTTAAATTCTTTTAAAAGATATTCTGACGATGTGCAAATCTTATATTAGGTGTAGCTATGCGAATTTTATGCGAACTTAGCATGACAATATAAAGTGAAATGAAAGTGCCAATTGGAAAAATATTTTCTTGTGTCTTGTTGATTCAGTTTTAGTGTCAGTATTTTATTTTATGTTTTTTTAAGTGTACCTTTGTTTGAGGATAGAAAATCGTTTTTTTTTGAAAAAAAAAGATTTTGAAAACCCCGGGGAAAATCTGTAAACTTTGGAAATAGGTTTTTCTTGCTTAAAACCAATAATAAATATGTCGGAGATTTGTATGTGTAATTCTTCCCATGGTCACTTGAACCCAGAATAAACTTTATCTAAAATGCAAACATTGCAAATTGTCAACAATCAACAACCCCATTTCTTAGAAATTCTCTTTATCAGATGTTTACAGTTTTGTCAAATGGCCAGATGTGTCTGAATATAAGTTACCAATTTAGATTATTTGAGTCAGTTCGAATTCTGTATCTGTCCTAGCCATATGTACCTTCACTGTATTATATGTATAAATAAACGTTTTATACTCTGAACACAGACTATGTGATGGTTAGAGGTTCTAGGCATCCTCCACCGGTAGAACCCAGATAATAGGCCAACGCTACCATAAGGCTCTAAAGAGAAGAAGTCTCACTGTACAGAGAAATAGACAATTCACAGAGAAGTGAACAAAAGGAAACTTTACAAAAGAATGAGTACTTCAAGTTGTAAAATTGGTTTAGGGGGGACATTAAGAAAAGAACTTTTTCTGAAAAGATATAAAAAAGCTTTTTGAAAGTATTGCTTGGTGTTGGGGTATTCAAAAAGCCATAAAGTAGAGTTGTGGGTGAAAAGAATAAGTACTTCAAGCTGTAAAATTGGTTTAGGGGGGACATTAAGAAAAGAACTTTTTCTGAAAAGATATAAAAAAGCTTTTTGAAAGTATTGCTTGGTGTTGGGGTATTCAAAAAGCCATAAAGTAGAGCTGTGGGTGAAAAGAATGAGTACTTCAAGTTTTAAAATTGGTTTAGGGGGGACATTAAGAAAGGAACTTGTTCTGAAAAGATATAAAAAAGCCTTTTGAAAAAATTGCATGGTGTTGGGGTATTCAAAAAGCCATAAAGAGAGTTGTGGGTGAAAAGAATGAGTACTTCAAGTTTTAAAATTGGTTTAGGGGGGACATTAAGAAAGGAACTTGTTCTGAAAAGATATAAAAAAGCCTTTTGAAAAATTGCTTGGTGTTGGGGTATTCAAAAAGCCATAAAGTAGAGTTGTGTGTGAAAAGAATGAGTACTTCAAGCTGTAAAATTGGTTTAGTGGGGGCATTAAGAAAAGAACTTGTTCTGAAAAGATATAAAAAAGCCTTTAGAAAGTATTGCTTGGTGTTGGGGTATTCAAAAAGCCATAAAGTAGAGTTGTGTGTGAAAAGAATGATTACTTCAAGTTGTAAAACTGGTTTAGGGAGGACATTAAGAAAGGAACTTGTTCTGAAAAGATGTAAAAAGCCTTTTGAAAGTATTGGTTGGTGTTGGGGTATTCAAAAAGCCATAAAGTAGAGTTGTGGGTGAAAAGAATAAGTACTTCAAGTTGTAAAATTGGTTTAGGGGGACATTAAGAAAAGAACTTGTTCTGAAAAGATATAAAACAGCCCTTTGAAAGTATTGCTTGGTGTTGGGGTATTCAAAAAGCCATAAAGTAGAGTTGTGTGTGAAAAGAATGAGTACTTCAAGCTGTAAAATTGGTCTAGGGGGATATTAAGAAAAGAACTTGTTCTGAAAGGATATAAGAAAGCCTTTTGAAGGTATTGCTTGGTGTTGGGGAATTCAAAAGCCATAAAGTAGAGTTGAGGGTGAAAAGAATGAGTACTTCAAGTTGTAAAATTCGTTTAGGGGAGACATTAAGAAAAGAACTTGTTCTGAAAAGATATAAAAAAGCCTTTTGAAAGTATTGCTTGGTGTTGGGGTATTCAAAAAGCCATAAAGTAGAGTTGTGGGTGAAAAGTATGAGTACTTCAAGCTGTAAAATTGGTTTAGGGGGGACTTTAAGAAAAGAACTTATTCTGAAAAGATATAAAAAAGCTTTTTGAAAGTATTGCTTGGTGTTGGGGTATTCAAAAAGCCATAAAGTAGAGTTGTGTGTGAAAAGAATGAGTACTTCAAGTTGTAAAACTGGTTTAGGGGGGACATTAGGAAAGGAACTTGTTCTAAAAAGATATAAAAAAAGCGTTTTGAAAGTACTGCTTGGTGTTGGGTATTCAAAAAGCCATAAAGTAGAGTTGTGCGTGAAAAGAATGAGTACTTCAAGTTTTAAAATTGGTTTAGGGGGGACATTAAGAAAAGAACTTGTTCTGAAAAGATATAAAAAAGCCCTTTGAAAGTGTTGCTTGGTGTTAGGGTATTCAAAAAGCCATAAAGTAGAGTCGTGGATGAAAAGAATGAGTACTTCAAGTTGTAAAATTGTTTTAGGGGGGCATTAAGAAAAGAACTTGTTCTGAAAAGATATAAAAAAGCCTTTTGAAAGTATTGCTTGGTGTTGGGAATTCAAAAAGCCATAAAGTAGAGTTGTGGGTGAAAAGAATGAGTAGTTCAAGTTGTAAAATTGGTTTAGGGGGGACATTAAGAAAAGAACTTGTTCTGAAAAGAAATAAAAAAGCCTTTAGAAAGTATTGCTTGATCTTGGGGTATTCAAAAAGCCATAAAGTAGAGTTGTGTGTGAAAAGAATGAGTACTTCAAGTTTTAAAATTGGTTTAGGGAGGACATTAAGAAAAGAACTTGTTCTGAAAAGATGTAAAAAGCCTTTTGAAAGTATTGGTTGGTGTTGGGGTATTCAAAAAGCCATAAAGTAGAGTTGTGAGTGAAAAGAATTAGTACTTCAAGTTGTAAAATTGGTTTAGGGGGGACATTAAGAAAAGAACTTGTTCTGAAGAGATAAAAAACAGCGCTTTGAAAGTATTGCTTGGTGTTGGGGTATTCAAAAAGCCATAAAGTAGAGTTGTGTATGAAAAGAATGAGTACTTCAAGTTGTAAAATTGGTCTAGGGGAGAAATTAAGAAAAGAACTTGTTCTGAAAGGATATAAAAAAGCCTTTTGAAGGTATTGCTTGGTGTTGGGGTATTCAAAAAGCCATAAAGTAGAGTTGAGGGTGAAAAGAATGAGTACTTCAAGTTGTAAAATTCGTTTAGGGGAGACATTAAGAAAAGAACTTGTTCTGAAAAGATATAAAAAAGCTTTTTGAAAGTATTGCTTGGTGTTGGGGTATTCAAAAAGCCATAAAGTAGAGTTGTGGGTGAAAAGAATGAGTACTTCAAGTTGTAAAATTGGTTTAGGGGGGACATTAAGAAAAGAACTTGTTCTGAAAAGATATAAAAAAGCTTTTTGAAAGTATTGCTTGGTGTTGGGGTATTCAAAAAGCCATAAAGTAGAGTTGTGTGTGAAAAGAATGAGTACTTCAAGTTGTAAAACTGGTTTAGGGGGGACATTAAGAAAGGAACTTGTTCTGAAAAGATATAAAAAAGCCTTTTGAAAGTACTGCTTGGTGTTGGGGTATTCAAAAAACCATAAAGTAGAGTTTTGGGTGAAAAGAATGAGTACTTCAAGTTGTAAAGTTGGTTTAGGGGGGACATTAAGAAAAGAACTTGTTCTGAAAAGATATAAAAAAGCCCTTTGAAAGTATTGCTTGGTGTTAGGGTATTCAAAAAGCCATAAAGTAGAGTTGTGTGTGAAAAGAATGAGCAATTCAATTTGTAAAATTGGTTTAGGGGGGACATTAAGAAAAGAACTTGCTCTGAAAAGATATAAAAAAGCCTTTCGAAAGTATTGCTTGGTTTTGGGTATTCAAAAAGCCATAAAGTAGAGTTGTGGGTGAAAAGAATGAGTACTTCAAGTTGTAAAATTGGTTTGGGGGGGACATTAAGAAAAGAACTTGTTCTGAAAAGATATAAAAAAGCCTTTTGAAAGTATTGCTTGGTGTTGGGGTATTCAAAAAGCCATAAAGTAGAGTTGTGTGTGAAAAGAATGAGTACTTCAAGTTGTAAAATTGGTTTAGGGGGGACATTAAGAAAAGAACTTGTTCTGAAAAGATATAAAACAGCCCTTTGAAAGTATTGCTTGGTGTTGGGGTATTCAAAAAGCCATAAAGTAGAGTTGTGGGTGAAAAGAATGAGTACTTCAAGTTTTAAAATTGGTTTAGGGGGTTAATTAAGAAAGGAACTTGTTCTGAAAAGATATAAATAGCCTTTTGAAAACATTGCTTAGTGTTGGGGTATTCAAAACGCCATAAAGTAGAGTTGGGTGTGAAAAGAATGAGTACTTCAAGTTGTAAAATTGGTCTAGGGGGGATATTAAGAAAATAACTTGTTCTGAAAGGATATAAAAAAGCCCTTTGAAGGTATTGCTTGGTGTTGGGGTATTCAAAAAGCCATAAAGTAGAGTTGAGGGTGAAAAGAATGAGTACTTCAAGTTGTAAAATTCGTTTAGGGGAGACATTAAGAAAAGAACTTGTTCTGAAAAGATATAAAAAAGCCTTTTGAAAGTATTGCTTGGTGTTGGGGTATTAAAAAAGCCATAAAGTAGAGTTGTGGGTGAAAAGAATAAGTACTTCAAGCTGTAGAATTAGTTTAGGGGGACATTAAGAAAAGAACTATTTCTGAAAAGATATAAAAAAGCTTTTTGAAAGTATTGCTTGTTGTTGGGGTATTCAAAAAGCCATAAAGTAGAGTTGTGTGTGAAAAGAATGAGTACTTCAAGTTCTAAAACTGGTTTAAGGGGGACATTAAGAAAGGAACTTGTTCTGAAAAGATATAAAAAAGCCTTTTGAAAGTACTGCTTAGTCTTGGGGTATTCAAAAAACCATAAAGTAGAGTTTTGGGTGAAAAGAATGAGTACTTCAAGTTGTAAAATTGGTTTAGGGGGGACATTAAGAAAAGAACTTGTTCTGAAAAGATATAAAAAAAAAATCTTTGAAAGTATTGCTTGGTGTTAGGGTATTCAAAAAGCCATAAAGTAGAGTTGTGTGTGAAAAGAATGAGCAATTCAATTTGTAAAATTGGTTTAGGGGGGACATTAAGAAAAGAACTTGTTCTGAAAAGATATAAAAAAGCCTTTTGAAAGTATTTCTTGGTGATGGGGTATTCAAAAAAGCCATAAAGTATAGTTGTGGATGAAAAGAATGAGTACTTCAAGCTGTAAAATTGGTTTAGGGGGGACATTATGAAAATAACTTGTTCTGAAAAGATATAAAAAAGCCTTTTGAAAGTATTGCTTGGTGTTGGGGTGTTCAAAAAGCCATAAAGTAGAGTTGTGGGTGAAAAGAATGAGTACTTCAAGTTGTAAAATTGGTTTAGGGGGGACATTAAGAAAAGAACTTATTCTGAAAAGATATAAAATAAAGCCTTTTGAAAGTATTGCTTGGTGTTGGGGTATTCAAAAAGCCATAAAGTAGAGTTGTGTGTGAAAAGAATGAGTACTTCAAGCTGTAAAATTGGTTTAGGGGGGACATAAAGAAAGAACTTGTTCTGAAAAAATACAAAAAAGCCTTTAGAAAGTTTTGCTTGGTGTTGGGGTATTCAAAACCATAAAGTAGAGTTGTGTGTGAAAAGAATGAGTATTCCAAGTTGTAAAATTTGTTTAGGGGGACATTAAGAAAAGAACTTGTTCTGAAAGGATATAAAAAAGCCTTTAGAAAGTATTGCTTGGTGTTGGGGTATCTAAAAAGCCATAAAGTAGAGTTGTGGGTGAAAAGAATGAGTACTTCAAGTTGTAAAATTGGTTTAGGGGGGACATTAAGAAAAGAACTTGTTCTGAAAAGATATAAAAAAGCCTTTTGAAAGTATTGCTTGGTGTGGGGGTATTCAAAATGCCATAAAGTAGAGCTATGTGTGAAAAGAATGAGTACTTCAAGTTGTAAAATTGGTTTAGGGGGGACATTAAGAAAAGAATTTTTTTCTGAAAAGATATAAAAAAGCCTTTTGAAAGTATTGCTTTGTTTTGAGGTATTCAAAAAAGCCATAAAGGAGAGTTGTGGGTGAAAAGAATGAGTATTCAAGTTGTAAAATTGGTTTAGGGAGGATATTAAGAAAGGAACTTGTTCTGAAAATATATAAAAAAGCCTTTTGAAAGTATTGCTTGGTGTTGGGGTATTCAAAAAGCCATAAAGTAGAGTTTTGGGTGAAAAGAATGAGTACTTGAAGTTGTAAAATTGGTTTAGGGGGGACATTAAGAAAAGAACTTGTGCTGAAAAGATATAAAAGTATTGCTCGGTGTTCTGGTATTCAAAAAGCCATAAAGTAGAGTTGTGTGTGAAAAGAATGAGTACTTCAAGTTGTAGAATTGGTTTAGGGGGGTAATTAAGAAAAGAACTTGTTCTGAAAAGATATAAAAAAGCCTTTTGAAAGTATTGCTTGGTGTTGGGGTATTCAAAAAGCTATAAAGTAGAATTGTGACTGTGAGTGTTCTGAAAAATAGAAGGGGAGGGGGGAGGGAAATGGAGGTGGAGGGGGCTCTTTGGGGCCCGGGGGCCCTTTGGGGGCCGGGGGGGCCTTTGGGGCCCGGGAGGGCCCTTTGGGGTTGGGGTAGGGGACCTTATAACACTAGTTAAATGGTAGTTGTGTATTATACTGAACACAGTCGAGAACCACCATAATAAAAAAATAATATGTATCTCTTAATAGGAGTTAGCATTCCCTAAGATGGTTTACCATTTTCGTTTCTGCTTTCAAATTTATCTTGTCTCCTGGAGAAATTGTGTCAATCAGTTATCTTTTCCTGTCTGTATCTTCAACTCTCGGATAAGAATATTCCAATATTGAAATTTCCTTATCTGATGATGTCACCTTGTAATCAAAGTATTCCAACCGGATGTTGACATCCAAGAAACATCCAGCAATTGTTATTGACATCCAAGAAACATCCAGCAATTGTTGTTGACATCTAAGAAACATTCATCAATTGTTGTTGACATCCAAGAAACATCCAGCAACTGTTTTTGGACTTCCAAGAAAACAAGAAACAAATTGACCAACACTCATAACCATCAAACAATCATCCAATAACCAGATGTCTACATCCAAGTTGTTGTTGGACTTATGTTGAGATCCAAGAAAAGAACAAATAAATTGACCAACTCACATAACTATCAAACAATCATCCAACAACCAGATGTCTACGTTCAGCAATGTTGTTGAACTTATGTTGACATCCATCAAACAGTGAGAAAAACCATGAAAAAACATCCTCAGTGAGAAAAACCATGAAAAAACATTAAAGTGAGAAAAACCATGAAAAAACATCAAAGTGAGAAAAACCATGAAAAAACATCCTCAGTGAGAAAAACCATAAAAACCTGCATAAATTATGTAGGCTCCGGAGTTGATAGGGCCTCCCTACTAGCGACATTAAAACTTAAAACGAACAGAAATTATTCCGTATATGAAAGGCCTGTCCCCTCCTCAATACCTCGCTCTTTAAGCTAAAGTTTTTTATTGTTTTAAAAAATAAAGTTGTGTGACAGATTCAAACTTTAGCGTAAAGAGCGAGGTATTGAGGAGGGGACAGCCCCTTTCATATACGGAATAATTTCTTTTCGTTTTAATGTCGCTCCTTACTTTCAGTTAAAATTTTTTTATTTTTTATTTAATTTCTGAACGTTTTTGAATTAATGCAGCTTTGATTTTGGCTCACCGTACATGAATAATTAAAACGAAATTTGCATATTAATTTTACTTTTTGGCTAAATGGCTTTCTTGAAATTTTGTTCTTACGTAAGTACCGAATTAACTTAGGTAACGAACTTCTATATTCGTATGTTTTATTACGTATATTAGGAAGTTTGCCCCCTAGTTGATACCTTTCTCTTTACGCTAAAGTTCGAGTATTGTTCGAATCAGAAACCCCTGAATCACAAAGACCGGTTAATTAGAATAGATAGCTCTTTTTGAAACTACTTAAAAAAACTTTAGCGAAAAGGGTGAGGTATTGACTAGGGGGTGAACCCCCTCATATACGTAATAATTTCTGTTTGTTTTAAGTTTTAATGTTGCTCCTTACTTTCAGTATGAAAAACTAGTTTTTTTTATTTAATTTCTGATCGTTTTTTACATAATGCTGGGAAGTCTGGCGCCCCCTTCATAGAAATGTCCCTTCCCCCAAGGAAACATCCTCCATGGAAGGATCCTCCCCCGTAACCCCGTCCTCCGACCCCCCGCCATCAGAAAAAATCCCTCCTAAAACGTCTTTATACTTCCCATTAACCAATGCTATATGTAAACAATGGGCAAAGTTCATAACTTCCAGCCCTTCCCTTGGGAACTGTGGGGATTAAGTCATCCTCAAAGACATATTTATTAAATTTTCGACTATGCTGAACTAAATGGTTATCTCAAAATTTTGATTGGATTACTTTGGGAAAAAATGAGCGTGGGAGGGGGCCAAGTTGCCCTCCAATTTTTTTGGTCACTTAAAAAGGGGACTAGAACTTTTAATTTCCGTTCAAATGAGCCCTCGTAGGGTATTCTAGGACTACTGGATCGATACGGTCACCCCTGGAGAAATAAAAAAAAAAAACAAAAAAAAACAAATAAACACGCATCCGTGATCTTTCTTCTGAAAAAAAAAATACAAAATTCCATATTCTTGCAAATAGGAGCTTGAAACTTCCGCAACAGGGTTTTCAGATATGCTGAATCCGATGGTGTGATTTTCATTAAAGTTCTATGACTTTTTGTGGGTGTTTCCCGCTTTTTTGAAAATAAGGTAAATTTTCCCAGGCGCGTAACTTTTGATGGGTAAAACTAAACTTAATGAACTTATATATTTGAAATCAGCATACAAATTTGATTTTATTAATGTATCTATGGGTATCAAAATTCTGGTTTTTAAAGTTTCGGTTACTATTGAGCTGGGTCGCTCCTTACTTACAGTTCGTTACCACGAATTGTTTGATAACACTGCTGCGGTTAAGGTAGGAAATGAGGTTAGCAGCGGGTTTTTTTATTAAATAAGGAGTTAAGCACGGTAAGTTGTGTTCTATCCCCTTTATATGGATCATTTTGACGGACTTTGTTTTTGGGGGAACAGGAAAGGCAAAGGGAGACCACAGAATCAAATGGGGAGGAAAATTTCTGCTGGACTTAGATTATGCTGATGATTTAAGTATCCTAGATGAAAGTGTGAGCAAAATGAATGAACTTTTAGCGGTTTGCGAGTTGAGGGTGCTAGAATAGGTTTGAAAATTAATGTCAAGAAGACTAAGTCATTGAGGCTAGGAATAAGTGAAGATGAGAAGGTGACGTTAGGTAACGAAAAGATTGATCAGGTGGGCAGTTTCACTTACCTTGTTAGTATTATTAATAAAGACGTTGGGAGCAGTGAAGATGTTAAAAGTAGAATAGCCAAGGCTCAGGGTGTTTTTTCACAGTTAAAAAAAAGTTTGGAAGAATAGGAGAAAAAAATCTGCAAACCAAGATTAGAATATTAGAAGCTACAGTGATGACAGTGGTTAAATATCGGTCTGAAGCATGGGCGCTCCGAAAGCCGATGAAGATTTGCTATATGTTTTCCAGAGAAATTGCCTACGGATTGTTCTGGGTACCCGGCTGACTGACCGTATTTCAAACAATAGGCTGTACGAAAAATGTGATTCAATCCCACTTTCTAGGGCTATAATGAAAGAAAGGGTAAGATGGCTAGGATATATTGTAAAAGATGAAGGATGACAGATTGCCGAAAATTGTCCTTTTTGATCAACCTTCTAGGGCTAAACGGAAAGTTGGTCGTCCTCGTCTGGGGGTTGGAGGACGTCATAAAGAAAGATTTAAAGGAATTGGGAACTTCCTGGGAGGGTTTAAAAAGGGAGGCTTTGAATAGATTGGGATGGAGGAGGAGCATGCGTAGCTTTGTTGGCCTCAGGCGGCTTGGTGCTGCGGTGAGTTGTTAGCAGTAGTAGTAGTAGTAATGAACAAATTGCCTAACGTACAACCCTTGTCCTGAGGCCTTGGGGGAGTGACATCCCCAAACGCATAATTACTGAACCTTTCAACAATGCTGAAAAAAACAAATGCCTCAAAACTTTGTTTTAATGTTTTTTGGGGGGAAATTATGGGCGGGAGGGGGGGGGTTGGTGGCTCTCGAATCACTTTTGACTCTTAAAAAGGGCACCATAACTTCCAATTTCAAGTCAAATGAGCCCCATCTGAAGTTTATGTGACAACTCATTCCATAGAAACCTTATGAGCCCCCAAGGCATAACGTACAGCTCTTGCCCCAGGGCTCTGGGGGTTGTGTCAACCCTAGAGCCATTGCTATATTTGTCTTTTGTTTTAAAATGGATATCCCACAATGTCAATAAGATGCGTTTAATAATAGAGGGGTAGTTAGGGGATGGCTAGTTGACTTCCATCACTTTTTACTCTTAAAGAGGGACTAGAACTTCCAATTTTCAAACAAATGAGCCACCTCTAAAGTTTATACAATCATCCCTTCCATAATAACCTTAAATGCCCCGGCTCATAACTTACAACCCTTGCCCCCAGGCTTTGGTGGTTTGTAAGAACCCCAACTATGTACTATTTTGAATAAAATGGCCATCTCAAAATCTCTGTTGTTTGCATTTCGGGAAAACATGACGCGTGGGGGGAGAGGGGGGGGAGATATCTGCCCTCTGATCACTTTGACTCTTAAAAAGACACTAAAACTTCTGATTTTCTTTCCAATGAGACTTCTCTGAAGTATATACGACCACTTTTTCCACAAAAACCTTATATGCCCCCAGGGTATAACTTACAACCCTTGCCCTGAGGGCTGTAGAGTGGTTGTCATCCTCAATGACATAACTTCAGGACCCTTCAACTACGCTGAACAAAATTGCTATCTCAAAATTTTGATTGGATGTGTTTGGTGAAATGATGGGCGTGGAGGGGGGGACTGGTTGCTCTCAAATAACTTTTGAGTCTTTAAAAGGGCACTCTAACTTCTGATTTCAAATCAAATGAGCCTCGGCTTAAGTTTATTCGACCAGCCATTCCATAAAAACCTTATATGCCCCCAGGACATAACTTACAACCCTTACATGATGGCTCTGGGGGTTGTGCCAACCCTAGAGGTATTGTTATATGTTCTTTGGACTATTTTGAACACAGTGACTATCTCATAATTTTAAACAGATGCGTTTGGTAAAAGCAATGGGTAGTTGGAGGGGGGGGGGGGCTAGCTGCCCTTCATAACTTTTGACTCTTAAAAGGGAACTAGAACTTCCAATTTTCAACCAAATGAAACTCCTCTAAAGTTAATATAGAACCATCCCTTCCATAAAGACGTTTAAATGCCCCGGGGTAAAACTTACAACCTTTGCCCCTAGTCTCTGGGGGTTAGTTTTCATCCCCAAATCCTTATTATACCTCGTATTGTCCCGAAATGCATCCAGTCGAAAGCTCAGACAGCAATTTTATTCAAGATAGTCCAAAGAATCTTTGGACTATCTTGAATAAAATTGCTGTCTGAGCTTTCGACTGGATGCATTTCGGGACAATACGAGGTGTTTGTGTATGTGGGGGGGGGGATATCTTCCCTCCGATCATTGTAACTCTTAATAAGGGCACTAGAACTTCTTATTAAAATCCAATGAGCTAACTCTGAAGTTTATATGACCACCAATTCTATTAAAACCGTATATGCCCCCAGGGCATAACTTACAACCCATGCCCTGAGGGCCGTGGGGGGCATGGTCATACTCAAAACATAATTTTCAGAACTTTTAACTACCGTGAACTAAATGACTATCTCAAAATTTTAACTGGATGTGTCAGGGAAATGATGGGCATGGGGGGGGGGGGCTGGTTGCCCTCCAATTACTTTCACTATTAAAAATGACACTAGCCCTTTCTATTTCCAGTTGAATCAGCCTTTTTTGAAGTTTTTATGACAGCTCCTTTTATAAAAGGTTCTCTGGTCTAAAAAAAATAAAAATAAATAAATAATACATCGTACCTACATCGTTTTTTTACTCAGACAGCGTTTTATTGCGCTGCCTATGTCTAGTCGCTTAGTCCATAAAACAGGATGGCTCGTGTAAATTTGGAAAAAAGTATGACACTTGGTCCACATATGTTTTTTGATGTGCTCTTTCGAATGAGACTGGGACACAATTGATCCGACTACCGTAAGGGGGGTAACAGGGGGTAAAAATCACCCAAAGGAGGAAAATGCGAAAAAGTATCTTTTGGCCAATTTCAGCTTGATATTTGGCGAGTATATTCGTTATTAGATTGAAACTTAAGGGACTCATGGGAAAAGTGCTTGGATTATTCCACCACCATGGGGGGGGGGGGGGGTTGGTGAAATTCAACCAGAAGGGGGAAATCGGAAATGTTTGTCTTTGCCATTTTTAACTCGACTTTCGGTTTTTATTCTCGAATGTTAGAAAGAAAAAAAAAAGAAAGTAATGGAAAGTTCTCGGAGTGTCCTAGTAACTTACGGGGAGGGGAGGGGTAAATGGGGCTAAAATGGTCACGAAGGGCTTCGATTTTTATCTTTTTCTTAAAAAAAATTTCCAGTATCCTTAAAAATTCCAAAAGACTTTACTTACAATGCCAGAAACATTGCTGCTGTTTCTTCCGTTCACCCATATTTCTGAAGTCAGTAGCCCCTGGGTGCAACAGTCGATGAACCAAAAAACTGAGTTGGCGATGATTCATCGTTTAGTATGTAAACAAATCCGAACCGGATAATACGATGAAATGTAAGCGTTTAACGTGTATAGATTGAAATTATGAGTTATTTTTATCAATTTTATTCAGATACGGATGCTATGCCACATTGACATCACCTTGAAGAAAAATCTTGGCGCTATCTATGCTGCTTGTTTACACATAGCACACCCGTTAGTCCCTCGTATCACACCGATAGACGAACCATCCATTACTGGAGAGCAGCCTGTGAACGTAGAAGATTGGTTGAATCATGTTGAAGAAGTAGCGGAGAAACCGAACGGAAGTGCTTCGATGCCGGTCTTGTGGGCTGCATTCCACTCCAATAGGCAACCGACGGTGGACAAGCCAAAAAGCACGATTGTACTGTTACCTATTTTTAAGGATTAAGGGCATTCAGTAGCAATCATACTTCACACTATGAATTTGGTTAAGACAGTTGTCGCGTATATGAACCCAGGTCAGACTCCAGTTTTGACAGCTGATCAACTGCTCCACGCGCTGGCCAAAGTGATACAGTGGAACTTCCCAGAAATACATCCGGAAAATTCGTTTATCGTCGTTTTTGGTGGCGTTCATATAGAAGAATATCCTGAAAGTACTAGAAGACTGGATGAAAGGATCTGAATGGGACGAGCTTCTCGTCCAAGCTAATGTCACAACGACAGGAAGGGCAGGTGCCATTCTTAAAGGGTCAAATGTTACTAGGTCCCGTTACGCTCACCAAGTATCTGCTTCTGTCCTTCATATCCTTAGGCACCGAGCATTTGATGAGTATGCTGCTGAGAATGAAGAGAGTGACAATGAGGTGCTATCTTTTGATGAATGGTGTGAATCAAGAAAAGAATTCAGCGCTCAGTTTAGTTACTGGTCACCTGTACTTGATGTTGAACTGATTTTGTTGATGTTCGTACGATCCATCCGCCAGTTAAATTTTATGCTTTGTGTCGATGCTCTGCAAAAGATTCTGCCGTGGATGTTTGCTCTGGATTACACGAACTACGCCAGATGGCTGTCGGTGCACGTTCGAGACATGATTGCCCTCAGCACCCAGAACCCAGCTGTATTTTGTGAGTTTATGAAAGGAAACTTCTCAGTTCCAAAGACAAAACATACTTTTTCTTCCATGGCAATGGATCAAGTGCATAAACGGATGAACGAGAAAATGAAAGGAACAGCCAGTTTGATTGGACTCAAAGAAAACCCAGATGCCATGCTTCGACGGATCACATCAGGTCCCGATGTTCAAAGGGATGTTCAAATGAGGAGTATGAAAAAAGTTTCACAAACCCTTCTTCTGAAGAAAACTTGAAGCATCATGAGGACACACCAAAATTACAGATGCGATTCATGCGCCATATTCAGGACTTTCTTCAAGTCATTAAAGGAAGGAGCAATCCATTTGCTGAATCAGAAAACGACCCTCTTACCCTTGAAGCGAGGATGGTCGTGCCCAGTAATGTAGTACACTATTCACAAGGGCGATGAAACTGTCCAAGAAACTGTCAAAGGCGAAACAAGATATTTCTAGTCTGAAAAACAGTTGTTCTTTGTTTGGTAGATTGTACATTGCCTGACAGTCACGTGACAGCTACATGGACGAGTTTTTTAAGCACAAAAACCAGTCCACTCCCCCTGTGCTGTCCGACAGTGGATCCCTTACGAAAACTTCAAAAACTGACCTTACAACTTGTTTAGAAGCATTGCTGGACATACCAACTACTATTTCTCGAGTCAGTGCAAAAGTATTCGATTGATCAGCCTTGGTTCATGTGCTTGCACCAAGTTTTTCAAATTTTTCAAAGATTACGCGGACACAGTTTTTCTACCGTACACTCATAGCCAACTATAGACGCTCAGTCGCATCTACGTTATATGGGACAGTTACATCAAAACCAGCTTGAAGAAAGGAGAAAGAGAAAGGCGAGGTTTCGGACAGCGAGTCAGCCTAAGAGAATCGACTCCTATCTCTCGGAGCACACAGACTCCTATCTAGTCACCAACAAGTTATGATACGAACCGTAGATACAGATTTGCTCGTGCTAGCTGTGGCCGCTTGCTCATAAGTCCCCCTTATTGAACTCTGGGTGGACTTGGGTGTGAAGCAGCAGCATAGAATCATCCCAGCTCACGAAATTCATCATACGCTTGGCCCCCATAAGTCAAAAGCTTTGCCTGGTTTCCACGCGTTTACAGGCTGCGATACAGTATCTTCCTTTTCTGGCATTGGAAAGAAGAAAGCCTTTGATGTCTGGAGAAGTTATCCCAATGCAACTGACGCGCTCTTGGATTTTTCGTATTCGTCAACTTGCTACGAGACCGCGAACGCAAGAGCTACTAGAGAGATTTGTAGTTTTATGCTATTAGCGGACAAGCAAAGTCCAGGTTGTTGACGAAGCGAGAAAAGTGCTTTTTTGCCAAGGGACGACAGATTGACTGCATCCCACTAACATCCGACGCCCTTCTTCAGCATACCAGACTTGTACACTTTCAGGATGGCCAAATTTGGGGAAGAGCAGCCGACCCCATTCAGAATCCTCATTCCTCCTCTGAATTTGGATGGAACCTCGTAAATGATGAGTGGCATCCTGTCTGGACGACGCTACCTGAGGCTTCCAAGGCGTGCAAAGAACTGGTCAAATGTGGCTACAAGAACGCCTGCAAGCCACCACGCAAGTGCATGAAAGATTCACTACGGTGCACTGATCTGTGTGCCTGTTTGTGTCATTTTTGGTTTAATTGAGTTCTTTAGTTTTTTTTTAAAAAAAAACTTATTTTGTGCAAAAAGTTTTTTTTGATTAATTTTGTTCATTTTATAATGACATACTCTTTTTTCAGGGAGAAAGACTGAGCCTCTTTTGAAGTTAAACAACCATCCCTTCCATAAAAACTTTCAATATCTCCTGTGTATAAGTTGCAACTCTTATCCCTAATCTCCGGGGTTTGTTTCAACCACAAAAGCCTTGTTATATAATATTTAGATTATTTTGAATAGAATGCCTATCTAAAAATTTATATTTGAGGCATTTCGGGACAATATGACGTGTGTGCAGGGGGGAGAGGGTAGCTGCCCTATGATCACTTTGACTCTTAAAAAGATCACCAGAGCATCTGATTACCAATCCAATGAGCCCCCTTTGAAGTTTATATGACGGCACTTTCTATGAAAAAACTATACGTTTCCAGGGAGTAAGTTACAACCCTTGCCCTGAGGGCTGGGGGGATTTTTTATCCTAAAAGACATAATTTACAGACATTTCTGATTGGCGTAACAAAATGGCTATATAAAAATTTTGATTGAAAGTGTTTGGGGAAATGATAGGCGTGGTGTTCTAGTCAACCCTATATAAAAAACCTTATATTCCCCAAGGGCATAACTTACAACCCTGGCCCTGAGGGGTTTGGGGGTTCGTCATCCTAAAAATCGTAATTTACAGAAGTTTCAACTACGTTGAACAAAATGGCTATTTCAAAATTTTAATTGAATGTGTTAGGGGAAATGATGGGCGTGAGAGGGGGGTTAGTTGCTCTGCATTCACTTTCGACTATTAAAAGGGCTCTAGCAATTTCAATTTCCAATCAAATGAGCCGTTTTTGAAGTTTCTAGTATAACACTTTCTATAAAACCCTTGTATGACCCCAGGGTATAAATTACAACCCTTACCCTGAGGGCTCTGAGGGGGTTGTCATCCTAAGAGATCTGATTTCCAAAACTTTTAACTACGATGAATAAAATGAATATCTGAAAATTTTGACTGGATGTTTTTGGGGAAATGGTGGTCGTGAGAGCGGGGTTAGTTGCCCTCCAACTACTTTCAACTATTAAAAAGGACCCTAGCCCTTTCAGCTTCCGATCGAATGAGCCCTTTTTGAATTTTCACGGCAACGCTTTCTATAAAACCTCATATACCCCAGGGCATAGCTTACAACCGTTGCCCTGAGGGCTGTGGGGGGTTGTTATCCTAAAAGATCTGATTTACAGAACTTCTAATTACGTTGAATAAAATGAATGTCTCAAAACTACTGTCAACTACTAAAAAGGGCACTAGCCCTTTAAATTTCTGATGGAATGAGCCCTTTTTGAAGTTTTACGACAACGCTTTCTATAAAACCTCATATACCCGAGGGCATAACTTACAACCGTTGCCCTGAGGGCTGTGGGGGGTTGTCATCCTCAAAGATATGACTTCCAGAACTTTCAACTATGTTGAAAAAAATGGCTATCTCAAAATTTTGATTGTATCTGTTTGGGAAAATGATGGGCGTGAGAGGGGGGTTAGTTGACCTCCAATTACTTTTGACTATTAATAATGCCACTAGCCCTTTCAATTTCCAATGAAATCAGCCCTATTTGAAGCTTCTACGCAACGCTTTCTATAAAAACCTTATTTGCTCCCAGGGCATAACTTACAACCCTTGCCCTAAGGGTTGTGGGCGGGGGTTTGTCATCCTTAAAGACATAATTTCCAAAACTTTCAACTACGTTGAACGAAATGACTATCTAAAATTTTGATTGTACGTGTTTGGGGAAAAGATGGGCGTGAGAGGGGAGTTAGTTGCCCTCCAATCACATTCGACTATAAAAAATGACACTAGCCCTTTGAATTTCCGATCGAATGTGCCCTTTTTCAAGTTTCTACGACTAAGCTTTCAATAAAAACCTTATATGCCTCCAGGGTATACCCTTGCCGTGAGGGCTCTGAGGGGGTTATCATCCTCAAAGATATAATTTCAAGAGCTTTCGACTACGTTGAACAAAATGGTCATCTCAAAATTTTGGCTGGATGTGTTTGGATAAATGGCCGGCGTGGAAGGAGTGTTAGTTGTCTTCCAATCATTTTCTACTATTGAAAAGGGCACTAGCCATTTCAGTTTCCAATCGAGTGGGCCCCTTTTGAAGTTTCTACAACAACGCTTTCTATGAGAATCTTATGCTCCCAGTGCATAACCTATAACCCTTGCCCCAGAGGGCTGTGGGGGGTGTCATCCTCAAAGACCTAAGTTTCAGAACTTTCAACTACGCTGAAAACAAATGGCTAGCTCAATATTTTGATTGGATTGTCTTTAGGGAAAAGTTGGGCGTGAGAGGAGGGTTTAGTTGCCTTTCCAATCACTTTTGACTATTATAAAGGGCACTAGCCCTTTGAATTTCCCATCGAATGAGCCCTTTTTTGAAGTTTCTACGACAAAGCCTTCTATAAAAACCTTATATGCCCCCAGGGCATAACTTAAAACCCTTGCCCTGAGGGCTGTAGGGGGATACATCTTCTCAAAACACAATTTCTATCTGGAAAACAACTACGCTGAACAAAATGGCTATCTCAAAATTTTGATTGGATGTGTTTGGGGAAATGGTGGTCGTGGAAGGGGTGTTAGTTGCCTTCCAATCACTTTTGACTATTAAAAAGGGCACTAGCCATTCCAATTTCCAATCGAATGAGCCCTTTTCGAAGTTTCTACTTCAACTCCTTCGATACGAAGTGCCCTGGTATGGAGAAAAAAATAACATTATGCCAACATACGTTCTTTACTTAGGCAGCGCGATTGCGCTGCCTATGATAAGAAAGCTCTTTTTGGACTTCCTGGACAAATTTTTCTGTGGGATCGGTAGCTAATTGTTCATATATGTTAGAATCATTTAAACCTTATATGACTTTTTTGTCGTAATCATCTTAATCTAACACAAACAACAGTATTGCCTTTATCGGCTTTTGTAATAATCCTGGAACGATCTTGATGTAGTGAGCGTAAGACTAAGTGTTCATTTTTACTAAAATCTTTTAAATTTGGATTATTAGCAGAATATGAATGCAGCAAGTTTCAACAAAATGTGCTAAACCTCATCAATCTCTCCAATATCCGCACAAGAGTCATGAAATGCCCCCTCTGTGTTCGTGATAATTTCACTATAAGGTATTTTTGAAGGGGCTATTGAAGATTTCATTGTTGTTTTTTTTGTCAGTATTTTCATTTGGCCTTTAAAAACCCAATTTTGGCTCTTTTTTCTTTTTTTTATGTTATGTCAGGCCAATGCGGCTTAAGAAATTATCATAATACTATAATACTTGATATAACACTTTATTATATTATAATACTTTATAAAAGGTACATTATGTACTTTATTATAATACTACACCTTTATAATATTACACCTTTTGACTATGGGGTCGCAATTAGCGATAAGGAAAAACAAAAGAGAGATGGGCCGAACATTTTCAGAATTTGCTTAACCGAGATAGAGTTGCAGGAAAAAATATAGAGGAAAATGAAAAAGTTTGTGATACCTTGGATGTGAAGGAAGATTTGTTTTGTGAGGAGGAATTAGCAAAAGTACTAAAAGGATTAAAGAATAATAAGGCTCCAGGTACTGATAGGGTGGTAAATGAGTTTCTTAAATATGGTGGCTCTAAGGTTAAAAATAAGTTACTGAAGATTATGAATATGATTTTTGAAAAAGGGAAGTGCCTAATGATTTTAGGAAAACCTTAATTAAGCCACTTTATAAGAAAGGTGATAAAAGTGAGTGCGCTAATTATCGAGGCATTTGTCTGATCTCTTGTAGTAGTAAATTACTTAGTAATATGATACTTTTTAGACTGAGAGATGCCGTAGACAAAGTTTTAAGAGAAGAGCAGTGCGGTTTTAGAAAGGGTAGAGGATGTGTCGACCAAATTTTCACTCTTAGGCTAATAATTGAGAAGTGCCTGAGTTTTCAAACACCTTTGGTCCTCAGTTTTATAGGTTATGAGCAAGCGTTCGATTCTGTTGATAGAAGAGCTTTAGTAGAGGTTTTATCCTTGTATGGTATACCAGACAAATACATTAAAGTGATTAGTGCTATGTACGAGAATAACACTGCTGCGGTTAAGGTAGGAAATGAGGTTAGCAGCTGGTTTTGTATTAAATCAGGAGTTAAGCAGGGTTTGTGGTCTATCCCCCTTTGTATGGATTATTTTGATGGACTTTGTTTTAAGGAGCACAGGAAAGGCAATGGGAGACCATGGAATCAAATGGGGAAGAAAAAGTCTCCTGTACTTGGATTATGCTGATGATTTAAGCATCCTAGATGAAAGTGTGAGCAAAATGAATGAAGTTTTAGAGGTTTTGCGAGTTCAGGGTGCTAGAATTGTTTGAAAATTAATGTTAGGAGGACTAAGTCACTAAGGCTAGGAATAAGTGAAGATGAAAAGGTGACGTTGTGTCATGAAAAGATTGATCAGGTGGGCAGCTTCACTTGCCTTGGTAGTATTATTAGTAAAGATGGTGGGAGCAGTGAAGATGTTAAATATAGAATAGCCAAGGCTCAGGGTGTTTTTTTCACAGTTAAAAAAGTCTGGAAGAACAGGAAGATAAGTCTGCTAACCAAGATTAGAATATTAGAAGCTACAGTGATGACAGTGGTCAAATATGGCTTTGAAGCATGGACGCTGCGAAAAGCGGATGAAGATTTGCTAGATGTTTTCCAGAGAAATTGCTTAAGGATTGTTCTGGGTACCCGGCTGACTGACCGTATTTCAAACAATAGGCTATACGAAAAATGTGGTTCAATACCGCTCTCTAGGGCTATAATGAAAGAAAGGTTGAGGTGGCGAGGGCACGTTGTGCGGATGAAGGATGACAGATTGCCGAAGATTGTTCTTTTCGGCCAACCTCTAGGGCTATACGGAAAGCAGGTCGTCCCCGTCTGGGGTGGGAGGACGTCATAAAGAAAGATTTAAAGGAAATGGGAACTTCGTGGGCGAGAGAAAAAGGGAGGTTTTGAATAGATTGGGGTGGAGGAGGAGCGTGCTTAGCTGTGTTGGCCTCAGGCGGCTTGGTGCTGCGGTGAGTTGTTAGTATAGTAGTAGTAGTTTTGACTATTTTAAAAAAAAAACGGCTATCGCAATACTTTGATAAGACATCCTGACCTGTTACGGATGAAGGATGACAGATTGCCGAAGATTGTTCTTTTCGGCCAACCATCTAGGGCTAAACGGAAAGCAGGTCGTCCCCGTCTGGGTGGGAGGACGTCATAAAGAAAGATTTAAAGGAAATGGGAACTTCGTGGGCGGGTGAAAAAGGGAGGCTTTGAATAGATTGGGGTGGAGGAGGAGCGTGCTTAGCTGTGTTGGCCTCAGGCGGCTTGGTGCTGCGGTGAGTTGTTAGTAGTAGTAGTAGTAGTTTTGACTATTTTTAAAAAAAACGGCTATCGCAATACTTTGATAAGACATCCTGACCTGTTACGGGGAGCTGTGTAGCATAAAGGGAATAGGAGAAAGGTTAGTTGCCCCCCTCAAGGTTTCTGCGATCACTTCGACCATACGAAACGACAGAGAAAACAATTACAAAGAGAAGGTTTATGGTTCTTTGCTATAGGCAACGCTAGAGCGTTACCTCTTATTTTGTCAATGTGTGGTTACAAGACGAACCATGGAATATGACTAAAATCTGGATACTAGCCTTCTCTATTCCTTATCTTTTTATCAATTCTGAAGCTTCCAAAACTTCATCGAAAAAAAACGTCATTTTTTCAGCTTGGTCGTGCTTTACAAATATCTATCTCACCATACTCCCTAAATAATGAAAACAAGGGATGAAGGATGACATTCACGCGAATTACAAACTTAAAACTCCGTTTTGATAAAATCAGGCAGGAGTTTATGTAACTTTCATTAGGTTTAAGTCATCAAAAGTTCTTATAAAGAGTAAAGTTCTAAAGGCCAAAGCCGACCTTCGGAAACATCCTGTAATCTCTTGGATATTGTAGCAGAGCATTTTTATCGGTTATGATATCTGGACAAAACATTGAATTTTTTTTAAATTGTCATATAGGGCTTCACTTGACTTGACTTTATTAACCAAAAACAAACTTTAAATTGTAGGGCAACCAAAATTTTGCATTAGATTATTATTCTCCCCCCCTCCCAAGACAATGGTTGTACCGCAGTCACTTTAATAATAATTATTATTTATTTTTTTTAGGATTAACTGCATCTGGAGTGGCAAAAGTTGCAATACGATCTGTAAATTATGGTTACAGCGATGAGTTTAGAGCTGGTAAAAGGTACAAATCACTATGTACAAAATATAATCTCTTAAGTACTTAAAGCTTTGATAATTTTAAAGCTATAATCAAATAGGTTGTGTTAATCAAACTATTATTATTCACTTATTAGCTACATTTATATCTTACAGTGTAATAAAACTATCATAATATTTTGAATTGGCGGCTATTATTTAATAATCAAATTACGTTAAGAAAAATACAAATATAATATGCTATGGAATGTTTTAAATTAAAAAAAAAAAAAAGATAAAAACGATAATTTTTTTTTATATTTATTTTTTTTTTTTTTTATGTACTCCGCTTCTTTTATATAATAAATTATTATTATTATTATAGTCTATTTTGTCTATTTATCAAAATAGACCCTCAATACTTCTATGGATGACATGCTTAGGCTTGTCTTTTGATGTACGTTATCTAAACTCTCTCTCTCTCTCTCTCTCTCTCTCTCTCTCTCTCTCTCTCTCTCTCTCTCTCTCTCTCTCTCTCTCTCTCTCTCTCTCCTCTCTCTCTCTCTCTCTCTCTCTCTCTCTCTCTCTCTCTCTCTCTCTCTCTCTCCCTCTCTCTCTCTCTCTCATGCTTAGGCTTGTCTTTTGATGTACGTTATCTAAACTCTCTCTCTCTCTCTCTCTCTCTCTCTCTCCTCTCTCTCTCTCTCTCTCTCCTCTCTCCTCTCTCTCTCTCATCTCTCTCTCTCTCTCTCTCTCTCTCTCTCTCTCTCCTCTCTCTCTCTCTCTCTCTCTCTCTCTCTCTCTCTCTCTCTCTCTCTCCTCTCTCTCTCTCTCATGCTTAGGCTTGTCTTTTTGATGTACGTTATCTAAACTCTCTCTCTCTCTCTCTCTCTCTCTCTCTCTCCTCTCTCTCTCTCTCTCTCTCTTCTCTCCTCTCCTCTCTCTCTCTCTCTCTCTCTCTCTCTCTCTCTCTCTCTCTCTCTCTCCTCTCTCTCTCTCTCTCTCTCTCTCTCTCTCTCTCTCTCTCTCTCTCTCTCTCTCTCCTCTCTCTCTCTCTCTCTCTCTCTCCCTCTCTCTCCTCTCTCTCTCTCTCTCTCTCTCTCTCTCTCTCTCTCTCTCTCTCTCTCTCTCTCTCTCTCTCTCTCTCTCTCTCCTCTCTCTCTCTCTCTCTCTCTCTCTCTCTCTCTCTCTCTCTCTCTCTCCTCTCTCTCTCTCTCTCTCTCTCTCTCTCTCCTCTCTCTCTCTCTCTCTCTCCTCTCTCTCTCTTCTCTCTCTCTCTCTCTCTCTCTCTCTCTCTCTCTCTCTCTCTCTCTCCTCTCTCTCCTCTCTCTCTCTCTCTCTCTCCTCTCTCTCTCTCTCTCTCTCTCTCTCTCTCTCTCTCTCTCTCTCTCTCTCTCTCTCTCTCTCTCTCTCTCTCTCTCTCTCTCTCTCTCTCCTCTCTCTCTCTCTCTCTCTCTCTCTCTCCTCTCTCTCTCTCTCTCTCCTCTCTCTCTCTCTCTCTCTCTCTCTCTCTCTCTCTCTCTCTCTCTCTCTCTCTCTCATTCTCTCTCTCAATATACTCGGTCTTATTGGCGTCAATTCGTGTTCTTTCTTATGTAGCCTACCAAAAAAGCAGACAAAAGAAGCACTGTTTTGAGGATTAATAAGAGTAGATTACCCTTTAGAGCGCTTCAAAAAAACCAATATTTTGTAACATTTTGACCGTCGGCTAATCTTGCCAAAAACGAAAGTACTTTTTGCTTAGTTTAGATAATAAGAAAGTATTTAACTTTTAGTACCTTGAATACAATTGACACCGGACAGGCCAGTCAATTTTAATGTTTGGAATCAGCAAGGGTTTTGGTGCAAGTAGAGAGAGAAATATTTATGACGCATTCTGCGGCATGTCTAACTATAGACTGAATGAGCTATAGTGAAAAAAATTGCTAAAATTCTCGTAAAAGTTACTGAAATTCAAAAAGATGGAACATACAACGGTGTTAAATTCTAAGCAATAGTTTGTGAGTCAGCTAAGTCTAAAATAATTAACAACTAGAATTTGAAGAGATATAATTTTCAATCAACGTCTTCTATTTCAACAATTTACACCAAACAAATAACCTCGAAATTGCTAATTGGTCATCATTTGGAATATTTCAGTGAAGTACAAATGGTCCCACATAAATTGGAAATAGTTGAAGGTTCTGGCATAAATAACAGACCAAGGTATGACAGGTGGAACAACAGAAGGACATATGCCTGAATTTTATGAAATATAGATACAGCGGTTGAAAAGGCATGATTTATATATAGTTTGACAAAACCGCCCGCTATAGCCTCAAAACTGAAAATAATTATATCTTAAAGTCTTCACGAACTAAGTTAAAATTTTTGCGTTAACTAATTCCTATTTTTGTCTATATTCATTTTATTGTAAAATTATAACAAAAAAGCAAGATTTTTCTTCCTTCCTGGTAAGAAAACAAGAACAGGCCTTGTCTCCATGCACGCCAGACGGACCCAAGCGTAAGGCCAGCTGTTCATACGTTGAGCTCTTCAGCTATAATTTTCATAATTGAGTCTGTACCATTGAGTAATTCATTGTTTTTGAACGAAATTTGGTGTCAGTTAGTTTAGTTTTTCGTTGCTTTCTTAAGTGTAATAAGTAATACAAACCAACACTGATCCATTTAAGCTGGTAGCGTGAGATAAATCAAGGCTGTTTTTTAATTTTTTTTTTCTTAAGCTAGCATTTAAATTATAAGACACCAATGAAAAGATTTATAGAAAATAGTTTCAGCACTTCAGCAGTTTCAACAATAGTTTTATAATTCATCTCATTTTTAGATACCCGTTTTTTAATATCATATTTATCATCTATGCAGAGTATAAGAATGCTGTGCTTATGTTGTACAAATATTTTAGTATAAAATAAGATTAAATTTTTTGGGCGTACCATAGTCCTGATTTTCAAAAAGTTGGTTTGGACCAGCTTTTGTCTAAGATTACTCATTATTTTTAAATCCAATATGTTTTTTATAAGACTCAATTCAATCTTGTATTTTTTTTTTCACAATTTAAGAAGTGATAAATCATTTTATTATTATTATTATTATTTTAGCCTACAAACTGGAGTACGTGACTATCACGCGACTGCGAGCCAAATATATCATCCACCAGCAACAAATATAGTGCAAGCAATCCAGCAGCCGCTTTCCCACCCCTTTCCAGCCAACAATCATCCCTTGAATAGACCAGTACATGAAGTGTACAGAAGCCCTACTTTGAATGGCTTACCTCAGCATCATAATCGTTATCCTTATTCTATTCCTCAAAACTTTAATTATAACCCGTATAAGACTGTTCAACATGCACAGATTCAGCAAAATCAAGGTTTAACGAAGGTTCAAGTTCCTAATCTACTTCGAAGTCAGATCCAAAATCAGCCAATCAGATGGTCACAAAGGCTACTTTAGATGCTTTGAAGCGGTGAAATTAACAAACCCTGGACCAGCTCTTCTTCTAAATCCATTAATTTGGTCTCATGTTAATTAATTTTTTCTGTTCTTGCTCATGTATTCATAGATGTATTTTCATATTTATAATAAATCACATGAATATGTACCATAAAGCAACGAAAACACAGAGAAGAAAAGGGACAGTTAAAAATAAAAGGCAAAATACAATAGTCAAACATGGGTTCTAAGCTAGATTTATTTGAAAGAGGATTTGCGACGAAGCGTATACTATTACCTATCTGGAAACATATATGGCCAGATAAACACATATGGTAGCATCTAACATCTTCGATACCCGCCTTGCCGCAAAGCGCAAAGACTTCACGTGGTCGACAATTTGCCTGTCAGCAGTTTTCAAACTTCCCACACTAATAATAAATAAAAGATCAAGATCGAAAAAACAAACCACAGCTTCTTCCGCAGCCCTCACGATTGACAAATAGCCCCGAAAATCAGATAAAAAAAACTGCATATTTCTCCCAGATATTTAGAGACTTTTTCATTCACAATACTTTTGAAGTGTGAGAATGCAAATGAAGTGTCGAAACCGAGATTGATGTTCTTATTTGAGAGAGAGAGAGAGAGAGAGAGAGATAGATAGATAGATAGAGAGAGAGAGAGAGAGAGAGAGAGGGGGAGGGAGAAAGAGATAGAGATAAACGAAGAATGAGACAGACAGAAAAATATACAGACAGAAAGAAGGAGGGAGAACGGCAGTAAAGTAGCATGTATAAACAAGAACGAGATCATTTATTGAGCTTATCCAACAATCGCCAATGAAAAGAAAGAAAATTAAGTAATAACATTTTTTAGATCTGACCTTCGAAAACTATGAAAATTCTTTGCAAACAATTGAACAATAATAACTCCTTAAAAATCAAAAATATCATTCATTTCAACAATTAAAAATGCAACTATTTTTACTTGTTAGATAATTAATATCTGTTCAAACCATCAGGAACTGATGTGAATCTATTTTAAGGGAGTGTTAAAAAAAAAAAAAAAAAAAAAAAAAAAAAAAAAAAAAAAAACACCTTTTGAAAAAATCGTGAATATTTTTGGCAAAAATTTAGGCAGTCAGGTGATATTTTCCTTTTGTGATAGGAGGGGGCTGAAGAGCCAAAAAGTGTCTGGGAAAGACGTGCAGAAAGAAAAGTTCTTGTTTCACCTCTTTTCAGAATATTTATCCCGTTTATTTCTTTCTTTTTGGAAAAATTTCGCCCTAGCGTAATTACAACTTTTTTTTTTACGAAAATTAAAATTGTGTGTAAATATTGCAATGTCAACTTTCTGCAATGATTTTATTTCATTGTTTGGCATTTAAAGCAATAGAACTAACATTATTCTCTGTAGCGACGCATCATTGTTTCGATTGTATTGGCGACAGTCCCCTTGTGAAGTCTTTTGAAATATTTCTACAACTGTTAGATTTTGAAATTGTTTTAAACATCCTTATTTTGTCATCTTTCTCCTAATAAATCCAGATGCTCAATCAGCAACACAAGAATGTATATCAGTTCCACAACGTAATTCCTAAGGATGGAACGTGAATTGGTGGTATGAAAAATTGAAATGAAACCTTAACTGACGCTTGGCGGGAGGTAAGAGTCGAACCTGGCAACAAACTGCAACTAAATAATGGCCCCTGGAAATGGTAATCATACCTCTTAAAAACGAAAATTTGGTAACAATAAACTCATCAAAACAATTCGAATACCGAATGTCTATTACTCACCACGTTTAGTGTTACCAATAAGAAGTCACCAGTATAAAAAATTTAAATTCTTGTAAAAAAAAGAGACAAAAACCCTTAGAAGGGGAATGATATAATCGAAAATCGCATAGTAAAATTCAGCGTATTGGAGAATGTTGTAGCAGATATTACATATTTTTTTTTTACAAAACTACGAAATTTCTTACTTTTTCAAGAAGAATGGTCGTGGATGTGCCTTTTTTTGTCTATTTGTTTGCTTTCTTTTTGTTTCCCCCAGAATACGACCGTATCGGATCACTGGTAATAAAATATCGGGATTCCCTTGGCAAAAAAATAGAAATTTCAAATGGCATGTCTTAACAACAAAAAGATTGTGCCATAGCACAGGGATACTTTAGATCCCTCCCCCCTGAGAAATATTTTAAGAGGTTTACTTGTGTGTGGGTGGTTATAATTTTAGGATTATTCATTAAACTCGAATTTAGACACTGGTGATTAGGGTGTGTTAGGCTCGATTGGATCTAAATGATCCGTGGATAAACAGTCCATGGCAATGAGCTACAACTAAAGAGTGATCCTTGTCAATTAAAACAAAAACTATAAAAACGAGAATTCGTTTAGAACGTATGCATCAGCAGAATTTAATTTTTGGACTTTTTCAATATATTCAAATTCACTAATATAAGTTTGACTCATCAAAGCTAATAAGAGAAGAAAATTTGCATAATCCTAAAACGAAGGGCTAAATTACAACAAAAATGGGCAAGAGTAGATGGAAGCTATACAATGAAATTCAACATGTCTGAGAAGATTATAGGTACTGTGCATGAAAATACAAAATTTAGTATTTTCCCTGAGAAGGATAGTGTCTGATACATGTTCCTATCCTAGGGGTGATTATATCGTAGAAAGCCAAGAGGCCGCACATTATCTAAGAAGGGATGATTTGAGTAAAACTCTGAAGCTTCAAAGCCCTTGTTAATTAATTAATTAAAAAAACTTTTTCCACAAAATGAGTTTTCAAAGAAAAGTAAAGAACTCCATTAAACAAAAAATGAGCAAAAATAAAATCAAATAATCTTCCAAGCGTGAAACTACCACAAATAAGCATCGGTAAATAAATGAAACCCAAAACGAACAGAAATTACAATAAATAACCGAGTCAAACTCAAAACGAGCAGAAATTAACATAAGTTGGGCGCAAAACCCTATGCCTTCCTAAGGCCAGAATAAAATTTGCACTTTACTGAAAAAATACAAATAAATGTGCATTGACAGTTTAATATACATATACTGTTATTTAGTAATCAAAATGTTAATATTATTTAATATATTAAAGTTATAAAAGTAAAAACATTTATATTTTTTTCAGTAAAGTGCAAATTTTGTTCTGGCCTTGGGAAGGTATGGGGTTTGGCGCCCAACTTTTGCTAATTTCTGCTCGTTTTGAGTTTGACTCGGTTATTAATTGTAATTTCTGTTCGTTTTGGGTTTCATTTATTTACTGATGCGGATTTGAGGTAGTTTCGCGCTTGGTAGATTATTTGATTTTATTTTTGCTCATTTTTGTTTAATGGAGTTCTTTACTTTTCTTTGAAAAACTTATTTTGTGGAAAAATTTTTTTTAATTAATTTCTGGTTCGTTTTATATTGACATAGTCTTTTCAGGGAAAAAGAAAATAACACTTTAAATCTTTTCGTTTTTTAAGACTTTATAGTTTGGCCTGCTATTTGTATGCTGGAGAAATATTCTCAGCAATTTTTAACAACATACACCCTTTTAAAAATCTGGACACAAATAGTACTGTTTAATTTAGCTTCATACCTCCTCTAGTTGACCTGAAATGGAAAACTTGATACCATTCGCAAAAAAAATCTGTTTACTTTCTTTGATAGCTTGGATACACTTACACTATTTTGATTTGGTTAAATTTTAAGAGCAGAAGTAGCCCCGAAAGTTTGAACATAATACCCTCAGTTGTTCTTGGGATACTGCTGAGATGCCTTATTGGGAATTAGCATTATCACAGTACATTTTGATTTAATCTTAAGGCAACATTTAGTTTTCAAACATAATGGGTCAATAGGAGGGTAGGCGTGGGAGGGTGGGAGTGGAAGGGGGATTATTTGACCTCCAATCAGTTTCGACTTTTAAAAAGGGCATCAGCCCTTTCTATTTTCAATCGAATGAGCCCCTTACGAAGTTCTCATGACAACTCCTTCGATACGAAGTGCCCTGGTCTAAACAACAACAACAACAAAAAATATCACTAATCACTTTCGACTATTAAAAAGGGTACTAACCCTTTGAATTTCAAATCGAATGAACCCTTTTTCAAGTGTCTTCGACAGATTTCAATAAAAAACTTATATGCCCCAGGGCATAACTTATAACCCTTGCCCTGAGGCTTGTGGGGCAGTGTCCTCCTCAAAAACATATTTTTTATTTGTAAATCAACTACGCTGAACAAAATGGCTATATCAAAATTTTGATTGGATGTGTTTGGGGGAATGATGGGCGTGGGGAAGGGGGCTAGTTACCGTCCAATCACTTTCGACTATTAAAAAGGATACTAGCCCTTAGAATTTCCAATCGAATGAGCTTTATTAAAGTTTCTACGACAACGCCTTCTATAAAAACCTTATATGCCCCCAAAGCATAACTTAAAACCCTTGCCCTGGGGGTTGTGGGGGAGTGTCCTCCTCAAAATTATATTTTCTATCTGGAAATTTAATAGCCTACAGTGAAGAAAATGGTTATCTAAAAATTATGATTGGATGTGTTTGGATAAAAGTTGGGCGTGAGAGGGGCGTTAGTTGCCTTCAAATCACTTACGATTATTAGAAAGGGTACTAGCCCTTTAAATTTCAAATCGAATGAGCCCTTTTTCAAGTTTCTACGACAAAGATTTCAATAAAAACCTTGCCCCCAGGGCATAACTTATAATCCTTGCCCTGAAGGTTGTGGGGGAGTGTCCTTCTAAAAAATATGTTTTCTATCTGGAAGTCAACTACGCTAGAAAAAATGGCTATCTCAAAATTTTTATTGGATGTGTTTGGGGGAATGATGGGTGTGTGGGGAGGCTAGTTACCCTCCAATCACTTTTGACTATTAAAAAGGGTACTAGCCCTTTGAATTTCCAATCGAACGAGCCTGTTTTGAAGTTTCTACGACAACGCCTTCTATAAAAACCTTATATGCCCCCAGGGCATAACTTAAAACCCTTACCCTGAGGGATATGGGGAAGTGTCCTCCTAAAAAACATATTTTCTAACTGGAAATCAACTACGCTGAACAAAATCACTATCTCAACATTTTGATTGGATGTGTTTTAGGGAATGAAAGGAGTGGGGGGAGGCTAGTTACCCTCCAATCACTTTTGACTATTAAAAAGGGTACTAGCCCTTTGAATTTCCAATCGAACGAGCCTGTTTTGAAGTTTCTACGACAACGACTTCTATAAAAACCTTATATGCCCCCAGGGCATAACTTAAAACCCTTGCCCTGGGGGTTGTGGGGGAGTGTCCTCCTCAAAAACATATTTCCTATCCGGAAATTTAATAGCCTACAGTGAAAAAAATGGTTATCTAAAAATTATGATTGGATGTGTTTGGAGAAAAGTTGGGCGTGAGAGGGGCGTTAGTTGCCTTCAAATCACTTTCGACTATTAAAAAGGGTAATAGCCCTTTCAATTTCAAATCGAATGAGCCCTTTTTCAAGTTTCTACGACAAAGATTTCAATAAAAACCTTATATGCCCCCAGGGCATAACTTATAATCCTTGCCCTGAAGGTTGTGGGGGAGTGTCCTCCTAAAAAATATGTTTTCTATCTGGAAGTCAACTACGCTGAACAAAATGGCTATCTCAAAATTTATATTGGATGTGTTTGGGGGAATGATGGGTTTGAGGGGGGGCTAGTTGCCCTCCAATCACTTTCGACTATTAAAAAGGGCACTAGCCCTTTGAATTTCCAATCGAATGAGCTTTTTTGTAGTTTCTAGGGCAATGCATTCTTTAAAAACCTTATATGCCCCCAGGGCATGACTTAAAACCCTTGCCCTGAGGGCTGTGGGGTTGTGTCCTCCTCAAAAACACATTTTCTATCTGAAAATCAACTACGCTGAACAAAATGGCTATCTAAAAATTTTTATTGGATGTGTTTTGGGGAAATGATGGGTTTGAGGGGGGGCTATTTGCCCTCCAATCACTTTTTACTATTAAAAAGGGCACTAGCTTTTTGAATTTCCAATTGAATGAGCATTTTTTGATGTTTCTACAACAACACCTTCTATAATAACCTTATATGCCCCCAGGGCATAACTTAAAACCCTTGCCCCGAGAGTTGTGGGGGAGTATCCCCCTCCAAAACATACTTTCTATCTGGAAATCAACTACTCTGAACAAAATGGTTATCTCAAAATTTTTATTGAATTTTGATTGGAACCCCTATGCCTTCCCAAGGCCAGAAAAAAATTGCACTTTACTGAAAAAATACAAATGAATGTGCATTGTCAGTTTAATAAATATACTGATACTGATATTTATACTGGTACATATACTGATATGATACTGATGCATATACTGATATTTAGTAATCAAAATGTTAATATTATTTGATATATTAAAGTTTAAAAGTAAAAACATATATATTTTTTTCAGTAAAGTTTTCAGTAGTTTTTTCATTTCTTTTTTTTAGGCTTTGGGAAGGCATGGGGTTTTGCGCCCAACTTGTGTTAATTTCTGCTCGTTTTGAGTTTGACTCGGTTATTTATTGTAATTTCTGTTCGTTTTGGGTTTCATTTATTTACCGATGCTGATTTGTGGTAGTTTCACGCTTGGTAGATTATTTGATTTTATTTTTGCTCATTTTTTGTTTAATGGAGTTCTTTACTTTTCTTTGAAAAACTTATTTTGTGGAAAACATTTTTTAATTAATTTCTGTTCGTTTTATATTGACATTGTCTTTTCAGTGAAAAATAAAATAACATTTTAAATATTTTCGTTTTTTAAGACTTTATAGTTTGGCCTTCTATTTGTATGCTGGAGAAAAATTGTCAGTAATTTTTAACAACATACACCCTTTTAAAAATCTGGACACAAATAGTACTGTTTAATTTAGGTTCATACCTCCTCTAGCTGACCTGAAATGGAAAACTTGATACCATTCGCAAAACAATCTGTTTACTTTCTTTGATAGCTTGGATACACTTACGCTATTTTGATTTGGTTAAATTTTAAGAGCAGAAGTAGCCCCGACAAGTTCGAACATACTACCCTCAGTTTTTCTTGGGATACTGCTGAGATGCCTTATTGGGAATTAGCATTATCACAGTGGATTTTGATTTAATCTTAAGGCACCATTTAGTTTTTAAACATAATGGGCGAATGGGAGGGTGGGCGTGGGAGGGTGGGAGTGGAAGGGGGATTAGTTACCCTCCAATTACTTTCGACTATTAAAAAGGGCATCAGCCCTTTCTTTTTTCAATCGAATGAGCCCTTTTTGAAGTTCCCACGACAACTCTTTCGATTCGAAGTGCCTTGGCCTAAACAACAACAACAACATAAAATATCACTAATCCCTTTCGACTATTAAAAGGGTACTAACCCTTTGAATTTCAAATCTAATGAGCCCTTTTTCGAGTTTCTAAGACAAATTTCAATAAATACCTTATATGCCCCAGGGCATAATTTATAACCCTTGCCCTGAGGGTTTTAGGGGAGTTTCCTCCTCAAAAACATATTTTTTATCTGGAAATCAACTACGCTGAACAAAATGGCTATCTCAAAATTTTGATTGGATGTGTTTGGGGAATGATAGGCGTGGGGGGGGGCTAGTTTCCCTCCAATCACTTTCGACCATTAAAAAGAATACTAGCCCTTTGAATTTCCCATCGAATGAGCCTTTTTGAAGTTTCTACGACAAAGCCTTCTATAAAAACCTAATATGGCCCCGGGGCATAACGTAGAACCCTTGCCCTGAGGGTTGTGGGGGAGTGTCCTCCTGAAAAACATATTTTCCATCTGGATATCAAATAGTCTACGCTGAACAAAGGGTTATCTAAAAATTTGGATTGGATGTGTTTGGGGAAAAGGTGGGCGTGAGAGGGGGGTTAGTTGCTGTCAAATCACTTTCGACTATTAAAAAGGGTACTAGCCCTTTGAATTTAAAATCGAATGAACCCCTTTTCAAGTTTCTACGACAAAGATTTCAATAAAAACTTATATGCCCACAAGGCATAACTTATAACCCTTGCCCTGAAGGTTGTGGGGAATTGTCCTCCTCAAAAATATGTTTTCTATCTGGAAATCAACTACGCTGAACAAAATGGCTATCTCAAAATTTTTATTGGATGTGTGAGGGAATGATGGGTGTGGGGGGGCTAGTTGCCCTCCAATCACTTTCAACTATTAAAAAGGTCACTAGCCCTTTGAATTTCCAATCGAATGAGCTTTTTTGAAATTTCTACTATAACGCCTTCTTTAAGAACCTTATATGCCCCAAGGGCATAACTTAAAACCCTTGCCCTAAGGTCTGTGGGGTAGTGTCCTCCTCAAAAACATATTTTCTATCTGGAAATCAACTTCGCTGAACAAAATGGCTATCTCAAAATTTTAAGTGGATGTGTTTGGGGGAATGAAGGGCGTGGGGGGGGGGGGAAGGGGGGGCTAGTTGCCCTCCAATCACTTTCGACTCTTAAAAAGGGCACTAGCCAATCCAATTTCCAATCGAATAAGCCCTTTTTGAAGTTTTTACGACAACTCCTTCGATACGAAGTGCCCGGATATGGAGAACCAAAAAAAAACACACATTGTGCCCACAACGTTCTTTACTTAGGAAGCGCTAGCGCGCTGCCTATGATTATTTTAGAAATAAACTTGCCCCTTAAAGTTACTTCATATCGGAAAACTTGGGCTCTGGGAAACTTAGCGGAAGATACTCAATACTTTTTCAAAATGTATATATATTAAATTTGATTAAATATAATTAATAAAAATCAAAGAGAGGATTAGTGGCTATAGTAGACATTTAGTAAGTTGGCTACTAGTTTCTCACTTGCTTGCACTATTTACAAGTAATATTTGACTAATCTTAACGAGTAAAAGAAACTGCCGAAACCTCTAAAAAAAAGAACGTACCTAGATCTCTACCTCTTGGATGGTATGGAAAAGAGGTGATTTTTTAAATATAATACACAATATCTGTGAATTTTATAAATGTGAACCACGGGCTCTAAAGGAGGCTCAGTGAACCATACTAAATATTTTTTTTTTAAATATACATTCATTAAATTTGGCCTAGTAAGAACTTGTTTAATTTAATTTTCATTAAAAACAATTTTTGAAATTTTCAATCATTGTTTTTAATGAAAATTAATCAGAGGATTAACGGCTAATGGCGATACCTCTATAAAAAAAACACGCCTTGGCCTCTACCTCCTGGATGGTATGGAGAAGAGGTCGTGTGAAAAAATGAGTTTCTTTGAATTTTTTTTTAGTTTGAAGAAACATTGCCAAACATAGAAGGCTGCAAAAGAGAACAAGGAGGTTGTCTAAAAAAGAGTAGCGAATCGGGAAGAGCTAGAACCAATCAGGAATCAAGTTGCACTATACTTCATCCTTTTAAAGACATTAAATAAAAAAACAAGTTTTTTTAACTGAAAGTAAGGAGCGACATTAAAACTTAAAACGAACAGAAATTATTCCGTATATGAAAGAGGCTGTCCCCTCCTCAACGCCTCGCTCTTTACGCTAAAGTTTTTCATTGTTTAAAAAAAAAATAGAGTTGTGAGAAAGTCAAACTTGAGCGTAAAGAGCGAGGCGTTGAGGAGGGGACAGCCTCTTTCATATACGGAATAATTTCTGTTCGTTTTAAGTTTTAATGTCGCTCCTTACTTTCAGTTAAAAAAAACTTGTTTTTTTATTTAATTTTTTAACGTTTTTGAAAAAATGCAGGTTTTGAACTTGGCTCACCGTACATGAATAATTAAAACAAAACTTGCATATTAATTTACTTTTATTTGGTTAAATGGCTTTCTCGAAACTTGTTTAATTTTATTTCCGAACGTTTTTATTAGTAATAAATATACGTAACCTACGAATTAACTTACGTAACGAACTTCTATATTCATATATTTTTAATACGTATATTAGGGGGTTCGCCCCCTAGTTAATACCTTGCTCTTTAAGCGAAAGTTCGAGTTTTGTTCCAATTCTTTAAAAATGACCGCTTAATCACAAAGGCCGTTAATTAGAATAAATAGCTCTTATGAAAGTACTAAAAAAGTTTTGGCTTAAAGAGCGAGGTATTGACTAGGGGGTGAACCCAATCATATATGTAATATTTTCTGTTCGTTTAAAGTTTTGATGTTGCTGCTGTTGCAGTTGAAAAACTTGTTTTTTTATATTTAATTTCTGATCTTTTTTTAAATAATGCTGGGAAGTCTGGCGTCCCCTTCATAGCAATGTTCCTTCCCCCATGAAAACTTCCTTCATGGAAAGATCCTCCCACATAACCCCCGACCCACCCCCCCCCCACTACCAGGAAAATTCTCCCCTGAAAACGTCTGTATACTTCCCAATAACCAATACTATATGTTAACATTGGGTAAAGTTCATAACTTTCAGCCCTCCCTCCGGGAACTTCGGGGGATTATGTCATCCTAAAAGACATACTTATAATATTTTCGAACATGCTGAAAAAAATAGCTATCTCAAAATTTTGATCGGGTGACTTTTGGAAAAAATGAGCGTGGGAGGGGGCCTAGTTACCCTCCATTTTTTTGGTCACTTAAAAAGGGCACTAGAACTTTTAATTTCCATTCCAATGAGCCCTCCCACGATATTCTAGGACCACTGGGTCGATACAATCACCCCTGGGGAAAAAAAAACAAATAAACACGCACCCATGATCTTTCTTCTGGCAAAAAATGGAAAATTCCACATTTTTGTAGATAGGAGCTTGAAACCTCTACAGTAGGGTTCTCTGATACGCGGAATATGATGGTGGGATTTTCATTAAGGTTCTATAACTTTTAGGGGGTCTTTACCCCTTTTTTCGAAAATCAGCCAAATTTTCTCAGGCGCGTGACTTTTGATACGTAGGACTAAATTTGATGAAACTTATATATTTGAAATCAGCATTAAAATCTGATTCTTTTGGTGTATCTATTTGTATCAAAATACCGTTTTCTAGAGTTTCGGTTACCATTGAGCCGGGTCGCTCCTTACTTACAGTTCATTACCACGAACTGTTTGATAGGAAGAAACCGAAGATGACGGTGACGGCAACATTCTTCTGTTCCAAAGACACAATCACGATGAAATTTCCTACGTCGCCGCACTTACCAGCAAGTCATTGTCTATTCCTGCGACTAGTGTGACCGCAGAAAGTCTATCGTTGGTGGTAGGCCTGATAGTGACTATGATAGTGACTTAGAAAAGAAATGGCCTCAGTCACCACAGAGTGGATAAGTTGAATTTCATTCACGATAACTATAGCCACATCCCGCAGTTCTAATATACTTCTGAAGTTTGGCTGAAGGAGTTTTTTTTTTTTCTACGCACTAATATTCAAAGATAAATGATGAGTTTTGATACGGTATTCGAAGTTTTGTATACAGTAATTTTCGAGGAATAAAAATAATACTAATTTTGATTATTAATTCTGTTAGAAAAACATAGCTCTTAGATATTTCAACTATTCTGCAAGGATTCTGAAATGCCACAGCCATTTCGTTTTTACCAGATTTCTACTTCTCTTGGTGAATAATGAATAAGACCAGCGTCCAGCCAGCGACTCGCAAAGTTTCTACCTCATGAATAGGTAGAATATCTTGTAAATAAAAAATATACCCCCAGGGCATAACTTTCAACCCTTGTACTGAGGGTTCTGAGGGGTTTATCATCCTAAAAGACCGAATTTCCAGAACTTTCAACTACGTTGAACAAAATGAATATCTCAAAATTTTGATAGGATGTGTTTGGGAAAATAGTGGGCGTGAGAGGAGCGTTAGTCGCTATCCAATCACTTTCAACTATTAAAAAAGGCACTAGCCCTTTCAATTTCCAATTGAATGAGCCCTTTTGAAGCTTCTACGACAAAGCTTTCAAAAAAACCTTATATGCCCCTTGGGCATAACTTACAACAGTTGCCCTGATGGCTCTGGGGGGTGAGGTTGTCATCCTTAAAGACCTAATTTCCAAAACTTTCAACTACGTTGAATAAAATGTCTATCTAAAAATTTTGATTGAACGTGTTTGGGGAAAAGGTGGGCGTGAGAGGGGGGTTAATTGCCCTCAAATCACTTTCGAATATTAAAAAGGGTACTAGTCCTTTGAATTTCAAATCGAGTGAGCCCCTTTTTGAGTTTCTATGACAAAGATTTCAATAAAAACCTTATATGCCCCTAGGGCATAACTTATAATCCTTGCCCTGAGGGCTCTGGGGGAGTGTCCTCCTCAAAAATATGTTTTCTATCTGGAAATCAACTACCCTGAACAAAATGGCTTTCTCAAAATTTTTATTGAATGTGTTTGGGGGAATGATGGGTGTGGGGGAGGTTAGTTGCCCTACAGTCACTTTTAACTATTAAAAAGGGCACTAGCCCTTTGAATTTCCAGTCGAATGAGCTTTTATTGAAGTTTCTACGACAAAGCCTTCTTTAAAAACCTTATATACCCCCAGGGCATAACTTAAAACCCTTACCCTGAGGGATATGGGGGAGTATCCTCCTCAAAAATATGTTTTCTATCTGGAAATCAACTACCCTGAACAAAATGGCTATCTCAAAATTTTTATTGGATGTGTTTGGGGGAATGATGGGCGTGGGGGGAGGCTAGTTGTCCTCCAATCGCTTTCGACTATTAAAAAAGGCACTAGCCCTTTGAATTTCCAATCGAACGAGCATGTTTTGAAGTTCCTACGACAACGCCTTCTATAAAAACCTTATATCCCCCCAGGGCATAACTTAAAACCCTTGCCCTGATGGTTTTGGGGGAGTGTCCTACTCAAAAAGATATTTTCTATCTGGAAATCAACTACGCTGAACAAAATGGCCATCTCAAAATTTTGATTGGATGTGTTTGGGGGAATGATGGGCGGGGGGGGGGGCTTGTTGCCCTCCTATCACTTTCGACTATTAAAAAGGGTACTAGCCCTTTGAATTTCCAATCGAATGAGCCTGTTTCAAAGTTTCTACGACAACGCCTTCTATAAAAACCCTTATATGCCCCCAGGGCATATGTTAAAACCCTTGCCCTGAGGGTTTTGGGTGAGTGTCATCCTCAAAAACATATTTTCTATCGAAAAATCAACTACGTTGAACAAAATGGCTATCTAAAAATTTTGATTGGATGTGTTTGGGGGAATAATGGGCTAGGGGGGAGGGCTTGTTGCCCTCTAATCACTTTTGATTATTAAAAAGGGTACTAGCCCTTTGAATTTCCAATCGAATGAGCCTGTTTTGAAGTTTCTACGACAACGGCTTCTATAAAACCTCATATGCTCCCAGGGCATAACTTAAAACCCTTGCCCTGAGGGTTGTGTGGCAGTGTCCATCTCAATAGCATAAACAACTATCTGAAAAACAACTACGCTGAACAAAATGGCTATCTAAAAATTTTGATTGGATTTGTTTGGGGGAATGATGGGCGTGGGGGGGACTAGTTGCCCTACAATCACTTTTGACTATTAAAAAGGGCACTGGCCACTCCAATTCCCTATCGAATGAGCCCCTTTCGAAGTTTCGACGACAACGCCTTCTATAAAAACCTTATATGCATCCAGGGCATAACTTAAAACCCTTGCGCTTAGGGTTTTGGGGGAGTTTCCTCCTCAAAAATATGTTTTCTATCTGGAAATCAAGTACGCTGAACAAAATGGCTATCTCAAAATTTTTATTGGATGTATTTGGGGGAATGATGGGCGTGGGCGGGGGCTAGTTGCCCTCCAATCACTTTCGACAATTAAAAAGGGTACTAGCCCTTTGAATTTCCAATCAAATGAGCCTGTTTTAAGTTTCTACGACAACGCCTACGACAAACCCTTGCCCTGAGGGTTGTGTGGGAGCGTCCATCGCAATAGCATAAACAACTATCTGAAAAACAAATACGCTGAACAAAATGGGTATCTAAAAATTTTGATTGGATTTGTTTGGGGGAATGATGGGCGTGGGGGGACTAGTTGCCCTACAATCACTTTCGACTATTAAAAAGGGCACTGGCCACTCCAATTTCCAATCGAATGAGCCCCTTTCGAAGTTTTTACGACAACGCCTTCTATAAAAACCTTATATGCCTCCAGGGCATAACTTAAAACCCTTGCGCTTAGGGTTGTGGGGAGTGTCCTCCTCAAAAACATATTTTCTATCTGGAAATCAAGTACGCTGAACAAAATGGCTATCTCAAATTTTGATTGGATGTGTTTGAGGAATGATGGGGGGGGGGGGCTAGTTGCCCTCCATCGCTGTCACTATGAAAACACTACGCTGAACAAAATGGCCTATTTTGAGTTTTTAGCGAAGATGGGCTGAAAACTAGTTGCCCCGGTACTAACCCTTGCCTCCTCGCAATAGCACTAAACAACTATCTGAAAAACAACTACGCTGAACAAAATGGCTATCTAAAAATTTTGATTGGATTTGTTTGGCGAATGATGGGCGTGTGGGGGGACTAGTTGCCCTACAATCACTGTTGACTATTAAAAGGGCACTGGCCACTCCAATTTCCAATCGAATGAACCCCTTTCGAAGTTTTTACGACAACGCTTTCTATAAAAACCTTATATGCCTCCAGGGCATAACTTAAAACCCTTGCGCTTAGGGTTGTGGGGGATAAAACGATAAAAATTTATATGCCCCTAGGGCATAACTTATAATCCTTGCCCGGAGGGTTGTGGGGGAGTGTCCTCCTCAGAAATATGTTTTCTATCTGGAAATCAACTATCCTGAACAAAATGGCTATCTCAAAATTTTTATTGGATGTGTTTGGGGGAATGATGGGTGTGGGGGAGGCTAGTTGCCCTCCAATCACTTTCGACTAGTAAAAAGGGCACTAGCCCTTTGCATATCCAGTCGATTGAGCTTTTATTGAAGTTTCTACGACAAAGCCTTCTTTAAAAACCTTATATACCCCCAGGGCGTAACTTAAAACCCTCACCCTGAGGGATATGGGGGAGTGTCCTCCTCAAAAACATATTTTCTATCTGGAAATCAAGTACGCTGAACAAAATCGCTATCTCAACATTTTGATTGGATATGTTTGGGGGAATGAAAGCGTGTGGGGAGGCTAGTTGCCCTCCAATCACTTTCGACTATTAAAAAGGGTACTAGCCCTTTGAACTTCCAATCAATTGAGCCTGTTTTGAAGTTTCTATGACAATGCCTTCTATAAAAACCTTATATCCCCCCAGGGCATAACTTAAAACCCTCGCCCTTAGGGTTGAGGGGGAGTGTCCTCCTCAAAACATATTTTCTATCTGGAAATCAAGTACGCTGAACAAAATGGCTATCTAAAAATTTTGATTGGATGTATTTGGGGGAGTTATGGGCATGGGGGGGGCTACTTGCCCTCCAATCACTTTTGACTATTAAAAAGGGTACTAGCCCTTTGAATTTCCAATCGAGTGAGCCCTTTTGAAGTTTCTACGACAACGCTTTCAATAAAAACTGTATATGCCCCCAGGGCATAACTTACAACCCTTGCACCGAGGGCTCTGAGGGGGTTATCATCCTAAAAGACAAACTTTCCCAAACTTTCAACTACGTTGAACAAAATGGATATCTCAAAATTTTAATTCAATGTGTTTGGAAAAATGGTGGGCGTGAGAGGGGCGTTAGTTGCTATCCATCACTTTAAACTATTAAAAAAGGCACTACCCTTTCAATTTGCAATTGAATGAGCCCTTTTGAATTTTCTACGACAACCCTTTGCATAACTTACAATCCTTGCCCTGAGGGCTGTGGGGGAGGGGTCGTCATCCTTAAAGACTTAATTTCCAAAACTTTCAACTACGTTGAATAAAATGGCTATCTAAAAATTTTGATTGGATGTGTTTGGGGAAAAGGTGGGCGTGAGAAAGGGGTTAGTTGCCCTCAAATCACTTTCGACTATTAAAAAGGGTACTAGTCCTTTGAATTTCTAATTGAATTAGCCCTTTTTCAAACTTCTACGACAATGATTTCAATAAAAACCTTATATGCCCCCAGGGCATAACATGTAATCCTTGTCCTGAGAGTTGTGGGGGAGTTTCCTCCTCAAAAATATGTTTTCTATCTGGAAATCAACTACCCTGAACAAAATGGTTATCTCAAAACTTTTATTGGGTGTGTTTGGGGGAATGATTAGTTTGGGGGGGCTAGTTGCCCTCCAATCACTTTCGACTATTAAAAAGGGAACAAGCCCTTTGAATTTCCAGTCGAATGAGATTTATTGAAGTTTCTACGACAACGCCTTCTTTAAAAACCTTAAATACCCTAAGGGCATAACTTAAAACTCTTGCCCTCAGGGATATGGGGGAGTGTGCTCCTCAAAAACATATTTTCCATCTGGAAATCAACTACGCTGAACAAAATGACTATCTCAAAATTTGCATTGGATGTGTTTGGGGGAATGAAGGGCGTGGGGGGGGGCTAATTACTCTCCAATCACTTTCGACTATTAAAAAGTGTACTAGCCCTTTGAATTTCCAATCAAATGAGCCTTTTTTGAAGTTTCTACGACAACGCCTTCTATAAAACACTTATAACCCTTGCCCTGATGGTTGTGGGGGAGTGTCCTCCTTAAAAACATATTTTCTATCTGGAAATCAAGTACGCTGAACAAAATGGCTATCTTAAAATTTTGATTGGATGTGTTTGAGGAATGATGGGTATGGGGGGGGGCTAGTTGCCCTCCAATCACTTTCGAATATTAAAAAGGGCAGTATCCCTTTGAAATTGTAATCGAATGAGCCTGTTTTGAAGTTTCTACGACAACGCCTTCTATAAAAACCTTATATGCCCCCAGGCCAAAAATTAAAACCCTTGCCCTGAGGGTTGTGAGGGAGTGTCCTCCTCAATAACATATTTTCTATCTGGAAAACAATTACGCTGAACAAAATGGCTATCTCAAAATTTTTATTGGATGTGTTTGGGGGAATGATGGGCGTGGAGGGGGGCTAGTTGGCCTCTAATCACTTTCAACTATTAAAAAGGGCACTAACCCTTTGAATTTCCAATCGAATGAGTTTTTTTGAAGTTTCTACGACAACCCCTTTTATAAAAACCTTATATGCCCCAAGGGCATAGCTTAAAACCCTTGCCCTGAGGGTTGTGGGGGAGTGTCCTCCTCAAAAACATACTTTCTACCTTAAATCAACTACGCTGAACAAAATGGCTATCTAAAATTTTGATTGGATTTGTTTGGGGAATGATGGGCGTGGGGGGGGGCTAGTTGCCCTCCAATCACTTTCGACTATTAAAAAGGGTACTAGCCCTTTGAATTTCCAATCGAATGAGCCTGTTTTGAAGTTTCTACGACAACGCCTTCTATAAAAATCTTATATGCCCCCAGGGCATAACTTAAAACCCTTGCCCCGAGGGTTGTGGGGGAGTGTCTTCCTCAAAAACATGTTTTCTATCTGAAAATCAACTACGCTGAACAAAATGGCTATCTCAAAATTTTTATTGGATGTATTTGGGGGAATGATGGGCGTGGGCGGGGGCTAGTTGCCCTCCAATCACTTTCGACAATTAAAAAGGGTACTAGCCCTTTGAATTTCCAATCAAATGAGCCTGTTTTAAGTTTCTACGACAACGCCTTCTATAAAAACCTTATATGCCCCCGGGGCATAACTTATAACCCTTGCTCTGAGGGTTACGGGGGAGTGTCCTCCTCAAAAACATACTTTCTATCTGTAAATCAACTACGCTGAACAAAATGGCTATCTCAAAATTTTAATTGGATGTGTTTGGGGGAATAATGGGCGTTGGATGGGCTAGTTGCCCTCCAATCACTTTCGACTATTAAAAGGGTACTAGCCCTTTGAATTTCCAATCGAATGAGCCTGTTTTGAAGTTTCTACGACAACGCCTTCTATAAAAATCTTATATGCCCCAGGGCATAACTTAAAACCCTTGCTCTGAGGGTTACGGGGGAGTGTCCTCCTCAAAAACATGTTTTCTATCTGAAAATCAACTACGCTGAACAAAATGGCTATCTCAAAATTTTTATTGGATGTATTTGGAGGAATGATGGGCGTGGGTGGGGGCTAGTTGCCCTCCAATCACTTTCGACAATTAAAAAGGGTACTAGCCCTTTGAATTTCCAAACGAATGAGCCTGTTTCGAAGTTTCTACGACAACGCCTTCTATAAAAAACCTTATATGCCCCCAGGGCATAACTTAAAACCCTTACCCTGAGGGTTGTGGGGGAGTGTCCTCCTCAAAAACATGTTTTCTATCTGGAAATCAACTACGCTGAACAAAATCACTATCTCAACATTTTGATTGGATGTTTTTTAGGGAATGAAAGGCGTGGGGGGAGGCTAGTTACCCTCCAATCACTTTCGACTATTAAAAAGGGTACTAGCCCTTTGAATTTCCAATCGAATGAGCCTGTTTTGAAATTTCTACGATTAAGCCTTCTATAAAAACCTTATATCCCCCCCAGGGCATAACTTAAAACCCTTGCCCTGATGGTTGTGGGGGAGTGTCCTACTCAAAAACATATTTTCTATCTGGAAATCAACTACGCTGAACAAAATTGCTCTCTCAAAATTTGATTGGATATGTTTGGGGGAATGATGGGCGGGGCATAACTTAAAACCCTTGCCCTGAGGGTTTTGGGGAGTGTTATCCTCAAAAACATATTTTCTATCTAGAAATCAACTACGCTGAACAAAAAGGATATCTAACAATTTTGATTGGATGTGTTTGGGGGAATAATGGGCTAGGGGGGAGGGCTTGTTGCCCTCCAATCACTCTCGATTATTAAAAACGGTACTAGCCCTTTGAGTTTCCAATCGAATGAGCCTGTTTGGAAGTTTCTACGACAACGGCTTCTATAAAACCTCGTATGCTCCCAGGGCATAAGTTAAAACCCTTGCCCTGAGGGTTGTGTGGGAGCGTCCACCGCAATAGCATAAACAAATATCTGAAAAACAACTACGCTGAACAAAATGGCTATCTAAAAATTTTGATTGGATTTGTTTGGGGGAATGATGGGCGTGGGGGGGACTAGTTGCCCTACAATCACTGTTGACTATTAATAAGGGCACTGGCCACTCCAATTTCCAATCGAATGAGCCCCTTTCGAAGTTTCTACGACAACGCTTTCTATAAAAACCTTATATGCCTCCAGGGCATAACTTAAAACCCTTGCGCTTAGGGTTGTGGGGGATAAAACAATAAAACTTTATATGCCCCTAGGGCATAACTTATAATCCTTGCCCGGAGGGTTGTGGGGGAGTGTCCTCCTCAGAAATATGTGTTCTATCTGGAAATCAACTACCCTGAACAAAATGGCTATCTCAAAATTTTTATTGGATGTGTTTGGGGGAATGATGGGTGTGGGGGAGGCTAGTTGCCCTCCAATCACTTTCGACTATTAAAAAGGGCACTAGCCCTTTGCATTTCCAGTCGAATGAGCTTTTATTGAAGTTTCGACGACAAAGCCTTCTTTAAAAACCTTATATACCCCCAGGGTGTAACTTAAAACCCTCACCCTGAGGGATATGGGGGAGTGTCCTCCTCAAAAACATATTTTCTATCTGGAAATCAACTACGCTGAACAAAATCGCTATCTCAACATTTTGATTGGATGTGTTTGGGGGAATGAAAGGCGTGTGGGGAGGCTAGTTGCCCTCCAATCACTTTCGACTATTAAAAAGGGTACTAGCCCTTTGAACTTCCAATCAATTGAGCCTGTTTTGAAGTTTCTATGACAATGCCTTCTATAAAAACCTTATATCCCCCCAGGGCATAACTTAAAACCCTCGCCCTTAGGGTTGTGGGGGAGTGTCCTCCTCAAAAACATATTTTCCATCTGGAAATCAACTACGCTGAACAAAATGGCTATCTAAAAATTTTGATTGGATGTGTTTGGGGGAGTGATGGGCATGGGGGGGGGCTACTTGCCCTCCAATCACTTTTGACTATTAAAAAGGGTACTAGCCCTTTGAATTTCCAATCGAGTGAACCCTTTTGAAGTTTCTACGACAACGCTTTCAATAAAAACTGTATATGCCCCCAGGGCATAACTTACAACCCTTGCACCGAGGGCTCTGAGGGGGTTATCATCCTAAAAGAAAAACTTTCCCAAACTTTCAACTACGTTGAACAAAATGGATATCTCAAAATTTTAATTCAATGTGTTTGGAAAAATGGTGGGCGTGAGAGGGGCGTTAGTCGCTATCCAATCACTTTAAACTATTAAAAAAGGCACTACCCTTTCAATTTGCAATTGAATGAGCCCTTTTGAATTTTCCACGACAACGCTTTGCATAACTTACAATCCTTGCCCTAAGGGCTGTGGGGGGAGGGGTTGTCATCCTTAAAGACTTAATTTCCAAAACTTTCAACTACGTTGAATAAAATGGCTATCTAAAAATTTTGATTGGATGTGTTTGGGGAAAAGGTGGGCGTGAGAAGGGGGTTAGTTGCCCTCAAATCACTTTCGACTATTAAAAAGGGTACTAGTCCTTTGAATTTCTAATTGAATTAGCCCTTTTTCAAACTTCTACGACAATGATTTCAATAAAAACCTTATATGCCCCCAGGGCATAACATGTAATCCTTGTCCTGAGAGTTTTGGGGGAGTTTCCTCCTCAAAAATATGTTTTCTATCTGGAAATCAACTACCCTGAACAAAATAGTTATCTCAAAACTTTTATTGGGTGTGTTTGGGGGAATGATTAGTTTGGGGGGCTAGTTGCCCTCCAATCACTTTCGACTATTAAAAAGGGAACAAGCCCTTTGAATTTCCAGTCGAATGAGATTTATTGAAGTTTTTACGGCAACGCCTTCTTTAAAAACCTTAAATACCCTAAGGGCATAACTTAAAACCCTTGCCCTCAGGGATATGGGGGAGTGTGCTCCTCAAAAACATATTTTCCATCTGGAAATCAACTACGCTGAACAAAATGGCTATCTCAAAATTTGCATTGGATGTGTTTGGGGGAATGAAGGGCGTGGGGGGGGGGGCTAATTACTCTCCAATCACTTTCGACTATTAAAAAGTGTACTAGCCCTTTGAATTTCCAATCAAATGAGCCTTTTTTGAAGTTTCTACGACAACGCCTTCTATAAAACACTTATAACCCTTGCCCTGATGGTTGTGGGGGAGTGTCCTCCTTAAAAACATATTTTCTATCTGGAAATCAAGTACGTTGAACAAAATGGCTATCTTAAAATTTTGATTGGATGTGTTTGCAGGAATGATGGGCGAGGGGGGGGATAGTTGCCCTCCAATCACTTTCGAATATTAAAAAGGGCAGTATCCCTTTGAAATTGTAATCGAATGAGCCTGTTTTGAAGTTTCTACGACAACGCCTTCTATAAAAACCTTATATGCCCCCAGGCCAAAAATTAAAACCCTTGCCCTGAGGGTTGTGAGGGAGTGTCCTCCTCAATAACATATTTTCTATCTGGAAAACAACTACGCTGAACAAAATGGATATCTCAAAATTTTTATTGGATATGTTTGGGGGAATGATGGGCGTGGAGGGGGGCTAGTTGGCCTCTAATCACTTTCAACTATTAAAAAGGGCACTAACCCTTTGAATTTCCAATCGAATGAGCTTTTTTTGAAGTTTCTACGACAACCCCTTTTATAAAAACCTTATATGCCCCAAGGGCATAGCTTAAAACCCTCGCCCTGAGGGTTGTGGGGGAGTGTCCTTCTCAAAAACATAATTTCTACCTTAAATCAACTACGCTGAACAAAATGGCTATCTCAAAATTTTAATTGGATGTGTTTGGGGGAATGATGGGCGTTGGAGGGGCTAGTTGCCCTCCAATAACTTTCGACTATTAAAAAGGGTACTAGCCCTTTGAATTTCCAATCGAATGAGCCTGTTTTGAAATTTCTACGACAACGCCTTCTATAAAAATCTTATATGCCCCCAGGGCATAACTTAAAACCCTTGCCCCGAGGGTTGTGGGGGAGTGTCCTCCTCAAAAACATGTTTTCTATCTGAAAATCAACTACGCTGAACAAAATGGCTATCTCAAATTTTTATTGGATGTATTTGGGGGAATGATGGGCGTGGGTGGGGGCTAGTTGCCCTCCAATCACTTTCGACAATTAAAAAGGGTACTAGCCCTTTGAATTTCCAAACGAATGAGCCTGTTTCAAAGTTTCTACGACAACGCCTTCTATAAAAAACCTTATATGCCCCCAGGGCATAACTTAAAACCCTTACCCTGAGGGATATGGGGGAGTGTCCTCCTCAAAAACATATTTTCTAACTGGAAATCAACTACGCTGAACAAAATCGCTATCTCAACATTTTGATTGGATGTGTTTAGGGGAATGAAAGGTGTGGGGGGATGCTAGTTACCCTCCAATAACTTTCGACTATTAAAAAGAGTACTAGCCCTTTGAATTTCCAATTGAATGAGCCCTTTTGAGGTTTCTATGACAACGCTTTCAATAAAACTTTATATGCCCCTAGGGCATAACTTATAATCCTTGCCCTGAGGGTTGTGGGGGAGTGTCCTCCTCAAAAATATGTTTTCTATCTGGAAATGAATTACCCTGAACAAAATTGCTATCTCAAAATTTTTATTGGATGTGTTTGGGGGAATGATGGGTGTTGGGGAGGCTAGTTGCCCTCCAATCACTTTCGACTATTAAAAAGAGCACTAGCCCTTCGAATTTCCAGTCGAATGAGCTTTTATTGAAGTTTCTACGACAAAGCCTTCTTTAAAAACCTTATATACCCCCAGGGTGTAACTTAAAACCCTCACCCTGAGGAATATGGGGGAGTGCCCTCCTCAAAAACATACTTTCTATCTGGAAATCAACTACGCTGAACAAAATCGCTATCTCAACATTTTGATTGGATGTGTTTAGGGGAATGAAAGGTGTGGGGGGATGCTAGTTGCCCTCCAATCACTTTCGACTATTAAAAAGGGTACTAGCCCTTTAAATTTCCAATCGAACGAGCCTGTTTTGAAGTTTCTACGACAAAGCCTTCTATAAAAACCTTATATCCCCCCCAGGGCATAACTTAAAACCCTTGCCCTGATGGTTTTGGGGGAGTGTCCTACTCAAAAAGATATTTTCTATCTGGAAATCAACTACGCTGAACAAAATAGCCATCTCAAAATTTTGATTGGATGTGTTTGGGGGAATGATGGGAAGGGGGGGGGGCTAGTTGCCCTCCAATCACTTTCGACTATTAAAAAGGGTACTAGCCCTTTGAATTTCGAAACGAATGAACCTGTTTCGAAGTTTCTACGACAACGCCTTCTATAAAAAAAACCTTATATGCCCCCAGGGCATAACTTAAAACCCTTACCCTGAGGGATATGGGGGAGTGTCCTCCTCAAAAACATATTTTCTAACTGGAAATCAACTACGCTGAACAAAATCACTATCTCAACATTTTGATTGGATGTTTTTTAGGGAATGAAAGGCGTGGGGGGAGGCTAGTTACCCTCCAATCACTTTCGACTATTAAAAAGGGTAATAGCCCTTTGAATTTCCAATAGAATGAGCCTGTTTCAAAGTTTCTACGACAACGCCTTCTATAAAAAACCTTATATGCCCCCAGGGCATAACTTAAAACCCTTGCCCTGAGGGTTTTGGGGGAGTGTCATCCTCAAAAACATATTTTCTATCTAGAAATCAACTACGCTAAACAAAATGGCTATCTAAAAATTTTAATTGGATGTGTTTGGGGGAATAATGGGCTAGGGGGGAGGGCTTGTTGCCCTCCAATCACTCTCGATTATTAAAAACGGTACTAGCCCTTTGAGTTTCCAATCGAATGAGCCTGTTTGGAAGTTTCTACGACAACGGCTTCTATAAAACCTCATATGCTCCCAGGTATAACTTAAAACCCTTGCCCTGAGGGTTGTGTGGGAGCGTCCATCGCAATAGCATAAACAACTATCTGAAAAACAAATACGCTGAACAAAATGGCTATCTAAAAATTTTGATTGGATTTGTTTGGGGGAATGATGGGCGTGGGGGGACTAGTTGCCCTACAATCACTTTCGACTATTAAAAATGGCACTGGCCACTCCAATTTCCAATCGAATGAGCCCCTTTCGAAGTTTCTACGACAACGCCTTCTATAAAAACCTTATATGCCTCCAGGGCATAACTTAAAACCCTTGCGCTTAGGGTTGTGGGGGAGTGTCCTCCTCAAAAACATATTTTCTATCTGGAAATCAAGTACGCTGAACAAAATGGCTATCTAAAATTTTGATTGGATGTGTTTGAGGAATGATGGGTATGGGGGGGGGCTAGTTGCCCTCCAATCACTTTCGACTATTAAAAAGGGTACTAGCCCTTTGAATTTCCAATTGAATGAGCCCTTTTGAGGTTTCTATGACAACGCTTTCAATAAAACTTTATATGCCCCTAGGGCATAACTTATAGTCCTTGCCCTGAGGTTGAATTTCCAATCGACTGAGCCTGTTTTGAAGTTTCTACGACAACGGCTTCTATAAAACCTCATATGCTCCCAGGGCATAACTTAAAACCCTTGCCCTGAGGGCTGTGTGGGAGCGTCCATCGCAATAGCATAAACAACTATCTGAAAAACAAATACGCTGAACAAAATGGGTATCTAAAAATTTTGATTGGATTTGTTTGGGGGAATGATGGGCGTGGGGGGACTAGTTGCCCTACAATCACTTTCGACTATTAAAAAAGGCACTGGCCACTCCAATTTCCAATCGAATGAGCCCCTTTCGAAGTTTTTACGACAACGCCTTCTATAAAAACCTTATATGCCTCCAGGGCATAACTTAAAACCCTTGCGCTTAGGGTTGTGGGGGAGTGTCCTCCTCAAAAACATATTTTCTATCTGGAAATCAAGTACGCTGAACAAAATGGCTATCTCAAATTTTGATTGGATGTGTTTGAGGAATGATGGGTATGGGGGGGGGCTAGTTGCCCTCCATCGCAATAGCATAAACAACTATCTGAAAAACAACTACGCTGAACAAAATGGCTATCTAAAAATTTTGATTGGATTTGTTTAGGGGAATGATGGGCGTGGGGGGGACTAGTTGCCCTACAATCACTGTTGACTATTAAAAAGGGCACTGGCCACTCCAATTTCCAATCGAATGAACCCCTTTCGAAGTTTCTACGACAACGCTTTCTATAAAAACCTTATATGCCTCCAGGGCATAACTTAAAACCCTTGCGCTTAGGGTTGTGGGGGATAAAACGATAAAAATTTATATGCCCCTAGGGCATAACTTATAATCCTTGCCCGGAGGGTTGTGGGGGAGTGTCCTCCTCAGAAATATGTTTTCTATCTGGAAATCAACTATCCTGAACAAAATGGCTATCTCAAAATTTTTATTGGATGTGTTTGGGGGAATGATGGGTGTGGGGGAGGCTAGTTGCCCTCCAATCACTTTCGACTAGTAAAAAGGGCACTAGCCCTTTGCATATCCAGTCGATTGAGCTTTTATTGAAGTTTCTACGACAAAACCTTCTTTAAAAACCTTATATACCCCCAGGGCGTAACTTAAAACCCTCACCCTGAGGGATATGGGGGAGTGTCCTCCTCAAAAACATATTTTCTATCTGGAAATCAAGTACGCTGAACAAAATGGCTATCTCAAAATTTTGATTGGATGTGTTTGGGGGAATGATGGGTGTGGGGGAGGCTAGTTGCCCTCCAATCACTTTCGACTAGTAAAAAGGGTACTAGCCCTTTGAACTTCCAATCAATTGAGCCTGTTTTGAAGTTTATATGACAATGCCTTCTATAAAAACCTTATATCCCCCCAGGGCATAACTTAAAACCCTCGCCCTTAGGGTTGAGGGGGAGTGTCCTCCTCAAAACATATTTTCTATCTAGAAATCAAGTACGCTGAACAAAATGGCTATCTAAAAATTTTGATTGGATGTATTTGGGGGAGTTATGGGCATGGGGGGGGCTACTTGCCCTCCAATCACTTTTGACTATTAAAAAGGGTACTAGCCCTTTGAATTTCCAATCGAGTGAGCCCTTTTGAAGTTTCTACGACAACGCTTTCAATAAAAACTGTATATGCCCCCAGAGCATAACTTACAACCCTTGCACCGAGGGCTCTGAGGGGGTTATCATCCTAAAAGACAAACTTTCCCAAACTTTCAACTACGTTGAACAAAATGGATATCTCAAAATTTTAATTCAATGTGTTTGGAAAAATGGTGGGCGTGAGAGGGGCGTTAGTTGCTATCCATCACTTTAAACTATTAAAAAAGGCACTACCCTTTCAATTTGCAATTGAATGAGCCCTTTTGAATTTTCTACGACAACCCTTTGCATAACTTACAATCCTTGCCCTGAGGGCTGTGGGGGGAGGGGTCGTCATCCTTAAAGACTTAATTTCCAAAACTTTCAACTACGTTGAATAAAATGGCTATCTCGTTGATTGGATGTGTTTGGGGAAAAGGTGGGCGTGAGAAAGGGGTTAGTTGCCCTCAAATCACTTTCGACTATTAAAAAGGGTACTAGTCCTTTGAATTTCTAATTGAATTAGCCCTTTTTCAAACTTCTACGACAATGATTTCAATAAAAACCTTATATGCCCCCAGGGCATAACATGTAATCCTTGTCCTGAGAGTTGTGGGGGAGTTTCCTCCTCAGAAATATGTTTTCTATCTGGAAATCAACTACCCTGAAAAAAATGGTTATCTCAAAACTTTTATTGGGTGTGTTTGGGGGAATGATTAGTTTGGGGGGGCTAGTTGCCCTCCAATCACTTTCGACTATTAAAAAGGGAACAAGCCCTTTGAATTTCCAGTCGAATGAGATTTATTGAAGTCTCTACGACAACGCCTTCTTTAAAAACCTTAAATACCCTAAGGGCATAACTTAAAACTCTTGCCCTCAGGGATATGGGGGAGTGTGCTCCTCAAAAACATATTTTCCATCTGGAAATCAACTACGCTGAACAAAATGACTATCTCAAAATTTGCATTGGATGTGTTTGGGGGAATGAAGGGCGTGGGGGGGGGCTAATTACTCTCCAATCACTTTCGACTATTAAAAAGTGTACTAGCCCTTTGAATTTCCAATCAAATGAGCCTTTTTTGAAGTTTCTACGACAACGCCTTCTATAAAACACTTATAACCCTTGCCCTGATGGTTGTGGGGGAGTGTCCTCCTTAAAAACATATTTTCTATCTGGAAATCAAGTACGCTGAACAAAATGGCTATCTTAAAATTTTGATTGGATGTGTTTGAGGAATGATGGGTATGGGGGGGGGCTAGTTGCCCTCCAATCACTTTCGAATATTAAAAAGGGCAGTATCCCTTTGAAATTGTAATCGAATGAGCCTGTTTTGAAGTTTCTACGACAACGCCTTCTATAAAAACCTTATATGCCCCCAGGCCAAAAATTAAAACCCTTGCCCTGAGGGTTGTGAGGGAGTGTCCTCCTCAATAACATATTTTCTATCTGGAAAACAACTACGCTGAACAAAATGGCTATCTCAAAATTTTTATTGGATGTGTTTGGGGGAATGATGGGCGTGGAGGGGGGCTAGTTGGCCTCTAATCACTTTCAACTATTAAAAAGGGCACTAACCCTTTGAATTTCCAATCGAATGAATTTTTTTGAAGTTTCTACGACAACCCCTTTTATAAAAACCTTATATGCCCCAAGGGCATAGCTTAAAACCCTTGCCCTGAGGGTTGTGGGGGAGTGTCCTCCTCAAAAACATACTTTCTACCTTAAATCAACTACGCTGAACAAAATGGCTATCTAAAAATTTTGATTGGATTTGTTTGGGGGAATGATGGGCGTGGGGGGGGGCTAGTTGCCCTCCAATCACTTTCGACTATTAAAAAGGGTACTAGCTCTTTGAATTTCCAATCGAATGAGCCTGTTTTGAAATTTCTACGACAACGCCTTCTATAAAAATCTTATATGCCCCAGGGCATAACTTAAAACCCTTGCCCCGAGGGTTGTGGGGGAGTGTCTTCCTCAAAAACATGTTTTCTATCTGAAAATCAACTACGCTGAACAAAATGGCTATCTCAAAATTTTTATTGGATGTATTTGGGGGAATGATGGGCGTGGGTGGGGGCTAGTTGCCCTCCAATCACTTTCGACAATTAAAAAGGGTACTAGCCCTTTGAATTTCCAATCAAATGAGCCTGTTTTAAGTTTCTACGACAACGCCTTCTATAAAAACCTTATATGCCCCCGGGGCATAACTTATAACCCTTGCTCTGAGGGTTACGGGGGAGTGTCCTCCTCAAAAACATACTTTCTATCTGTAAATCAACTACGCTGAACAAAATGGCTATCTCAAAATTTTAATTGGATGTGTTTGGGGGAATAATGGGCGTTGGATGGGCTAGTTGCCCTCCAATCACTTTCGACTATTAAAAAGGGTACTAGCCCTTTGAATTTCCAATCGAATGAGCCTGTTTTGAAGTTTCTACGACAACGCCTTCTATAAAAATCTTATATGCCCCCAGGGCATAACTTAAAACCCTTGCCCCGAGGGTTGTGGGGGAGTGTCCTCCTCAAAAACATGTTTTCTATCTGAAAATCAACTACGCTGAACAAAATGGCTATCTCAAAATTTTTATTGGATGTATTTGGAGGAATGATGGGCGTGGGTGGGGGCTAGTTGCCCTCCAATCACTTTCGACAATTAAAAAGGGTACTAGCCCTTTGAATTTCCAAACGAATGAGCCTGTTTCGAAGTTTCTACGACAACGCCTTCTATAAAAAACCTTATATGCCCCCAGGGCATAACTTAAAACCCTTACCCTGAGGGATATGGGGGAGTGTCCTCCTCAAAAACATATTTTCTAACTGGAAATCAACTACGCTGAACAAAATCACTATCTCAACATTTTGATTGGATGTTTTTTAGGGAATGAAAGGCGTGGGGGGAGGCTAGTTACCCTCCAATCAATTTCGACTATTAAAAAGGGTACTAGCCCTTTGAATTTCCAATCGAATGAGCCTGTTTTGAAATTTCTACGATTAAGCCTTCTATAAAAACCTTATATCCCCCCAGGGCATAACTTAAAACCCTTGCCCTGATGGTTGTGGGGGAGTGTCCTACTCAAAAACATATTTTCTATCTGGAAATCAACTACGCTGAACAAAATTGCTCTCTCAAAATTTGATTGGATATGTTTGGGGGAATGATGGGCGGGGCATAACTTAAAACCCTTGCCCTGAGGGTTTTGGGGGAGTGTTATCCTCAAAAACATATTTTCTATCTAGAAATCAACTACGCTGAACAAAAAGGATATCTAACAATTTTGATTGGATGTGTTAGGGGGAATAATGGGCTAGGGGGGAGGCTTGTTGCCCTCCAATCACTCTCGATTATTAAAAACGGTACTAGCCCTTTGAGTTTCCAATCGAATGAGCCTGTTTGGAAGTTTCTACGACAACGGCTTCTATAAAACCTCGTATGCTCCCAGGGCATAAGTTAAAACCCTTGCCCTGAGGGTTGTGTGGGAGCGTCCACCGCAATAGCATAAACAACTATCTGAAAAACAACTACGCTGAACAAAATGGCTATCTAAAAATTTTGATTGGATTTGTTTGGGGGAATGATGGGCGTGGGGGGGACTAGTTGCCCTACAATCACTGTTGACTATTAATAAGGGCACTGGCCACTCCAATTTCCAATCGAATGAGCCCCTTTCGAAGTTTTCTACGACAACGCTTTCTATAAAAACCTTATATGCCTCCAGGGCATAACTTAAAACCCTTGCGCTTAGGGTTGTGGGGGATAAAACAATAAAACTTTATATGCCCCTAGGGCATAACTTATAATCCTTGCCCGGAGGGTTGTGGGGGAGTGTCCTCCTCAGAAATATGTTTTCTATCTGGAAATCAACTACCCTGAACAAAATGGCTATCTCAAAATTTTTATTGGATGTGTTTGGGGGAATGATGGGTGTGGGGGAGGCTAGTTGCCCTCCAATCACTTTCGACTATTAAAAAGGGCACTAGCCCTTTGCATTTCCAGTCGAATGAGCTTTTATTGAAGTTTCGACGACAAAGCCTTCTTCAAAAACCTTATATACCCCCAGGGTGTAACTTAAAACCCTCACCCTGAGGGATATGGGGGAGTGTCCTCCTCAAAAACATATTTTCTATCTGGAAATCAACTACGCTGAACAAAATCGCTATCTCAACATTTTGATTGGATGTGTTTGGGGGAATGAAAGGCGTGTGGGGATGCTAGTTGCCCTCCAATCACTTTCGACTATTAAAAGGGTACTAGCCCTTTGAACTTCCAATCAATTGAGCCTGTTTTGAAGTTTCTATGACAATGCCTTCTATAAAAACCTTATATCCCCCCAGGGCATAACTTAAAACCCTCGCCCTTAGGGTTGTGGGGGAGTGTCCTCCTCAAAACATATTTTTTATCTGGAAATCAAGTACGCTGAACAAAATGGCTATCTAAAAATTTTGATTGGATGTGTTTGTGGGAGTGATGGGCATGGGGGGGGGCTACTTGCCCTCCAATCACTTTTGACTATTAAAAGGGTACTAGCCCTTTGAATTTCCAATCGAGTGAACCCTTTTGAAGTTTCTACGACAACGCTTTCAATAAAAACTGTATATGCCCCCAGGGCATAACTTACAACCCTTGCACCGAGGGCTCTGAGGGGGTTATCCTCCTAAAAGAAAAACTTTCCCAAACTTTCAACTACGTTGAACAAAATGGATATCTCAAAATTTTAATTCAATGTGTTTGGAAAAATGGTGGGCGTGAGAGGGGCGTTAGTCGCTATCCAATCACTTTAAACTATTAAAAAAGGCACTACCCTTTCAATTTGCAATTGAATGAGCCCTTTTGAATTTTCCACGACAACGCTTTGCATAACTTACAATCCTTGCCCTAAGGGCTGTGGGGGGAGGGGTTGTCATCCTTAAAGACTTAATTTCCAAAACTTTCAACTACGTTGAATAAAATGGCTATCTAAAAATTTTGATTGGATGTGTTTGGGGAAAAGGTGGGCGTGAGAAGGGGGTTAGTTGCCCTCAAATCACTTTCGACTATTAAAAAGGGTACTAGTCCTTTGAATTTCTAATTGAATTAGCCCTTTTTCAAACTTCTACGACAATGATTTCAATAAAAACCTTATATGCCCCCAGGGCATAACATGTAATCCTTGTCCTGAGAGTTTTGGGGGAGTTTCCTCCTCAAAAATATGTTTTCTATCTGGAAATCAACTACCCTGAACAAAATAGTTATCTCAAAACTTTTATTGGGTGTGTTTGGGGGAATGATTAGTTTGGGGGGCTAGTTGCCCTCCAATCACTTTCGACTATTAAAAAGGGAACAAGCCCTTTGAATTTCCAGTCGAATGAGATTTATTGAAGTTTCTACGACAACGCCTTCTTTAAAAACCTTAAATACCCTAAGGGCATAACTTAAAACCCTTGCCCTCAGGGATATGGGGGAGTGTGCTCCTCAAAACATATTTTCCATCTGGAAATCAACTACGCTGAACAAAATGGCTATCTCAAAATTTGCATTGGATGTGTTTGGGGGAATGAATGGCGTGGGGGGGGGCTAATTACTCTCCAATCACTTTCGACTATTAAAAAGTGTACTAGCCCTTTGAATTTCCAATCAATGAGCCTTTTTTGAAGTTTCTACGACAACGCCTTCTATAAAACACTTATAACCCTTGCCCTGATGGTTGTGGGGGAGTGTCCTCCTTAAAAACATATTTTCTATCTGGAAATCAAGTACGTTGAACAAAATGGCTATCTTAAAATTTTGATTGGATGTGTTTGCAGGAATGATGGGCGAGGGGGGGGATAGTTGCCCTCCAATCACTTTCGAATATTAAAAAGGGCAGTATCCCTTTGAAATTGTAATCGAATGAGCCTGTTTTGAAGTTTCTACGACAACGCCTTCTATAAAAACCTTATATGCCCCCAGGCCAAAAATTAAAACCCTTGCCCTGAGGGTTGTGAGGGAGTGTCCTCCTCAATAACATATTTTCTATCTGGAAAACAACTACGCTGAACAAAATGGATATCTCAAATTTTTATTGGATATGTTTGGGGGAATGATGGGCGTGGAGGGGGGCTAGTTGGCCTCTAATCACTTTCAACTATTAAAAGGGGTACTAACCCTTTGAATTTCCAATCGAATGAGCTTTTTTTGAAGTTTCTACGACAACCCCTTTTATAAAAACCTTATATGCCCCAAGGGCATAGCTTAAAACCCTTGCCCTGAGGGTTGTGGGGGAGTGTCCTCCTCAAAAACATAATTTCTACCTTAAATCAACTACGCTGAACAAAATGGCTATCTCAAAATTTTAATTGGATGTGTTTGGGGGAATGATGGGCGTTGGAGGGGCTAGTTGCCCTCCAATCACTTTCGACTATTAAAAGGGTACTAGCCCTTTGAATTTCCAATCGAATGAGCCTGTTTTGAAATTTCTACGACAACGCCTTCTATAAAAATCTTATATGCCCCCAGGGCATAACTTAAAACCCTTGCCCCGAGGGTTGTGGGGGAGTTTCCTCCTCAAAAACATGTTTTCTATCTGAAAATCAACTACGCTGAACAAAATGGCTATCTCAAAATTTTTATTGGATGTATTTGGGGGAATGATGGGCGTGGGTGGGGGCTAGTTGCCTTCCAATCACTTTGGACAATTAAAAAGGGTACTAGCCCTTTGAATTTCCAATCGAATGAGCCTGTTTTAAGTTTCTACGACAACGCCTTCTATAAAAACCTTATATGCCCCCGGGGCATAACTTAAAACCCTTGCTCTGAGGGTTACGGGGGAGTGTCCTCCTCAAAAACAAACTTTCTATCTGTAAATCAACTACGCTGAACAAAATGGCTATCTCAAAATTTTAATTGGATGTGTTTGGGGGAATAATGGGCGTTGGAGGGGCTAGTTGCCCTCCAATCACTTTCGACTATTAAAAAGGGTACTAGCCCTTTGAATTTCCAATCGAACGAGCCTGTTTTGAAGTTTCTACGACAACGCCTTCTATAAAAACCTTATATGCCCCCGGGGCATAACTTAAAACCCTTGCCCTGAGGGTTACGGGGGAGTGTCCTCCTCAAAAACATGTTTTCTATCCGAAAATCAACTACGCTGAACAAAATGGCTATCTCAAAATTTTTATTGGATGTATTTGGAGGAATGATGGGCGTGGGTGGGGGCTAGTTGCCCTCCAATCACTTTCGACAATTAAAAAGGGTACTAGCCCTTTGAATTTCCAATCGAATGAGCCTGTTTTGAAGTTTCTACGACAACGCCTTCTATAAAAAACCTTATGTGCCCCAGGGCATAACTTAAAACCCTTACCCTGAGGGATATGGGGGAGTGTCCTCCTCAAAAACATATTTTCTAACAGGAAATCAACTACGCTGAACAAAATCACTATCTCAACATTTTGATTGGATGTTTTTTAGGGAATGAAAGGCGTGGGGGGAGGCTAGTTACCCTCCAATCACTTTCGACTATTAAAAAGGGTACTAGCCCTTTGAATTTCCAATCGAATGAGCCTGTTTTGAAATTTCTACGATTAAGCCTTCTATAAAAACCTTATATCCCCCCCCCCAGGGCATAACTTAAAACCCTTGCCCTGATGGTTGTGGGGGAGTGTCCTACTCAAAAACATATTTTCTATCTGGAAATCAACTACGCTGAACAAAATTGCTCTCTCAAAATTTGATTGGATATGTTTGGGGGAATGATGGGCGGGGCATAACTTAAAACCCTTGCCCTGAGGTTTTTGGGGGAGTGTCATCCTCAAAAACATATTTTCTATCTAGAAATCAACTACGCTGAACAAAAAGGATATCTAAAAATTTTGATTGGATGTGTTTGGGGGAATAATGGGCTAGGGGGGAGGGCTTGTTGCCCTCCAATCACTCTCGATTATTAAAAACGGTACTAGCCCTTTGAGTTTCCAATCGAATGAGCCTGTTTGGAAGTTTTCTACGACAACGGCTTCTATAAAACCTCGTATGCTCCCAGGGCATAAGTTAAAACCCTTGCCCTGAGGGTTGTGTGGGAGCGTCCATCGCAATAGCATAAACAACTATCTGAAAAAACAATACGCTGAACAAAATGGCTATCTAAAAATTTTGATTGGATTTGTTTGGGGGAATGATGGGCGTGGGGGGGACTAGTTGCCCTACAATCACTGTTGACTATTAATAAGGGCACTGGCCACTCCAATTTCCAATCGAATGAGCCCCTTTCGAAGTTTCTACGACAACGCTTTCTATAAAAACCTTATATGCCTCCAGGGCATAACTTAAAACCCTTGCGCTTAGGGTTGTGGGGGATAAAACGATAAAACTTTATATGCCCCTAGGGCATAACTTATAATCCTTGCCCGGAGGGTTGTGGGGGAGTGTCCTCCTCAGAAATATGTTTTCTATCTGGAAATCAACTACGCTGAACAAAATGGCTATCTCAAAATTTTTATTGGATGTGTTTGGGGGAGTTATGGGCATGGGGGGGCTACTTGCCCTCCAATCACTTTTGACTATTAAAAAGGGCACTAGCCCTTTGCATTTCCAGTCGAATGAGCTTTTATTGAAGTTTCTACGACAAAGCCTTCTTTAAAAACCTTATATACCCCCAGGCGTAACTTAAAACCCTCACCCTGAGGGATATGGGGGAGTGTCCTCCTCAAAAACATATTTTTTATCTGGAAATCAACTACGCTGAACAAAATCGCTATCTCAACATTTTGATTGGATGTGTTTGGGGGAATGAAAGGCGTGTGGGGAGGCTAGTTGCCCTCCAATCACTTTCGACTATTAAAAAGGGTACTAGCCCTTTGAAGTTCCAATCAATTGAGCCTGTTTTGAAGTTTCTATGACAATGCCTTCTATAAAAACCTTATATCCCCCCAGGGCATAACTTAAAACCCTCGCCCTTAGGGTTGTGGGGGAGTGTCCTCCTCAAAACATATTTTCTATCTGGAAATCAAGTACGCTGAACAAAATGGCTATCTAAAAATATTGATTGGATGAGTTTGGGGGAGTGATGGGCATGGGGGGGGGCTACTTGCCCTCCAATCACTTTTGACTATTAAAAAGGGTACTAGCCCTTTGAATTTCCAATCGAGTGAACCCTTTTGAAGTTTCTACGACAACGCTTTCAATAAAAACTGTATATGCCCCCAGGGCATAACTTACAACCCTTGCACCGAGGGCTCTGAGGGGTTTATCATCCTAAAAGACAAACTTTCCAAAACTTTCAACTACGTTGAACAAAATGGATATCTCAAAATTTTAATTCAATGTGTTTGGAAAAATGGTGGGCGTGAGAGGAGCGTTAGTCGCTATCCAATCACTTTAAACTATTAAAAAAGGCACTACCCTTTCAATTTGCAATTGAATGAGCCCTTTTGAATTTTCTACGACAACCCTTTGCATAACTTACAATCCTTGCCCTGAGGGCTGTGGGGGGAGGGGTTGTCATCCTTAAAGACTTAATTTCCAAAACTTTCAACTACGTTGAATAAAATGGCTATCTAAAAATTTTGATTGGATGTGTTTGGGGAAAAGGTTGGCGTGAGAAGGGGGTTAGTTGCCCTCAAATCACTTTCGACTATTAAAAAGGGTACTAGTCCTTTGAATTTCTAATTGAATTAGCCCTTTTTCAAACTTCTACGACAATGATTTCAATAAAAACCTTATATGCCCCCAGGGCATAACATGTAATCCTTGTCCTGAGAGTTGTGGGGGAGTTTCCTCCTCAAAAATATGTTTTCTATCTGGAAATCAACTACCCTGAACAAAATGGTTATCTCAACACTTTTATTGGGTGTGTTTGGGGGAATGATTAGGTTTGGGGGGCTAGTTGCCCTCCAATCACTTTCGACTATTAAATAGGGAACAAGCCCTTTGAATTTCCAGTCGAATGAGATTTATTGAAGTTTCTACGGCAACGCCTTCTTTAAAAACCTTAAATACCCTAAGGGCATAACTTAAAACCCTTGCCCTCAGGGATATGGGGGAGTGTGCTCCTCAAAAACATATTTTCCATCTGGAAATCAACTACGCTGAACAAAATGGCTATCTCAAAATTTTCATTGGATGTGTTTGGGGGAATGAAGGGCGTGGGGGGGGGGGGCTAATTACTCTCCAATCACTTTCGACTATTAAAAAGTGTACTAGCCCTTTGAATTTCCAATCAAATGAGCCTTTTTTTGAAGTTTCTACGACAACGCCTTCTATAAAACATTTATAACCCTTGCCCTGATGGTTGTGGGGGAGTGTCCTCCTAAAAACATATTTTCTATCTGGAAATCAAGTACGTTGAACAAAATGGCTATCTTAAAATTTTGATTGGATGTGTTTGCAGGAATGATGGGCGAGGGGGGGGATAGTTGCCCTCCAATCACTTTCGAATATTAAAAAGGGCAGTATCCCTTTGAAATTGTAATCGAATGAGCCTGTTTTGAAGTTTCTACGACAACGCCTTCTATAAAAACCTTATATGCCCCCAGGCCATAAATTAAAACCCTTGCCCTGAGGGTTGTGAGGGAGTGTCCTCCTCAATAACATATTTTCTATCTGGAAAACAACTACGCTGAACAAAATGGCTATCTCAAAATTTTTATTGGATGTGTTTGGGGGAATGATGGGCGTGGAGGGGGGCTAGTTGGCCTCTAATCACTTTCAACTATTAAAAAGGGCACTAACCCTTTGAATTTCCAATCGAATGAGCTTTTTTTGAAGTTTCTACGACAACCCCTTTTATAAAAACCTTATATGCCCCAAGGGCATAGCTTAAAACCCTTGCCCTGAGGGTTGTGGGGGAGTGTCCTCCTCAAAAACATACTTTCTATCTGAAAATCAACTACGCTGAACAAAATGGCTATCTCAAAATTTTAATTGGATGTGTTTGGGGGAATGATGGGCGTTGGAGGGGCTAGTTGCCCTCCAATCACTTTCGACTATTAAAAAGGGTACTAGCCCTTTGAATTTCCAATCGAATGAGCCTGTTTTGAAATTTCTACGACAACGCCTTCTATAAAAATCTTATATGCCCCCAGGGCATAACTTAAAACCCTTGCCCCGAGGGTTGTGGGGGAGTGTCCTCCTCAAAAACATGTTTTCTATCTGAAAAGCAACTACGCTGAACAAAATGGCTATCTCAAAATTTTTATTGGATGTATTTGGGGGAATGATGGGCGTGGGTGGGGGCTAGTTGCCCTCCAATCACTTTCGACAATTAAAAAGGGTACTAGCCCTTTGAATTTCCAATCGAATGAGCCTGTTTTAAGTTTCTACGACAACGCCTTCTATAAAAACCTTATATGCCCCCGGGGCATAACTTAAAACCCTTGCTCTGAGGGTTACGGGGGAGTGTCCTCCTCAAAAACATACTTTCTATCTGTAAATCAACTACGCTGAACAAAATGGCTATCTCAAAATTTTAATTGGATGTGTTTGGGGGAATAATGGGCGTTGGAGGGGCTAGTTGCCCTCCAATCACTTTCGACTATTAAAAAGGGTACTAGCCCTTTGAATTTCCAATCGAATGAGCCTTTTTTGAAATTTCTACGACAACGCCTTCTATAAAAATCTTATATGCCCCCTCCTCAAAAACATGTTTTCTATCTGAAAATCAACTATGCTGAACAAAATGGCTATCTCAAAATTTTTATTGGATGTATTTGGGGGAATGATGGGCGTGGGTGGGGGCTAGTTGCCCTCCAATCACTTTCGACAATTAAAAAGGGTACTAGCCCTTTGAATTTCCAATCGAATGAGCCTGTTTTAAGTTTCTACGACAACGCCTTCTATAAAAACCTTATATGCCCCCGGGGCATAACTTAAAACCCTTGCTCTGAGGGTTACGGGGGAGTTTCCTCCTCAAAACATATTTTCTATCTGAAATAAACTGCGCTGGACAAAATGTCTATCTCAAAATTTTGATTGGATGTGTTTGGGGGAATGATGGGCTTGGGGGGGGGGGGCTAGTTGCCCTCCAATCTTTTTGACTATTAAAAAAGGGCACTAGCCACTCCAATTTCCAATCGAATGAGCCCTTTTCGAAGTTTCTACAACGACTCCTTCGATACAAAGTGCCCGGGTATGGAGAACCAAAAAAAAACACATTGTGCCCACATCGTTCTTTACTTAGGCAGCGCTAGCGCGCTGCCTATGATGTAAAATATGATATTACGACATAGTGCTGAACTTCACAATTTTGTCCCACAAAGCTAAATTTTTAGACCGCAAAGGGTTCAAAGGCATCCTTTATTCTTCTTCCTCTTCTTGTGTGGATAATTGGGGAGCACTTTTGCATAATGACACCACCAGAATCATATTCTGTGCCCTTAGGCTATCGATTAACACTTTAAGAGTCAATCTATTTAGAAGTAGAAAAGAATTTTTAAACAGCCTCTAAGTCAGTAGTTATAAAGATCAGAGACCTGGAACCGTTCTTGGATTACTTAAACGAATGACATAGAAAAAAAAACCAGACAAGTCTTTCATTTTTCTCTCAAAAATATAAGACGATGTAGCACATAAGGTTTTTAAAAGAAAGAATAACATAAATATTGGAAAAGCCAGAAGTTGTACAGACACAGGAGTGAGCACGGGAACAAACAAAGGCAGCAAAAAACAGGAACAAACACCAGGATCAAACAGAGTAACAAAAACAGTAGGAAACATAGGAGCACGAGAGCGAAGCAATAAAGAAAAGGTGGTGCACAGGAAGGGAAAAAGGAACAAAAACAGGAAAAGGTGCAGGCACATAGGAACGACGAAGCAAAGGAATGTAGACAAAAGAACGGCATCAAAGATAGGCACTAACACAAGGCCCGAACACTGGAACATCCCTTTACAACTTTAGAGTAGTTTTAAATAGTTTCACAAAAATATAGAATAGACTTAAAGAAAAAAAGAAGAATGTGAATACAGCTGAAATCTGACAGGAAAAAAAACGGAAAGAGGAAACAAGGATACCATAAAATTGGCTTTTACTGGATTCAAAAATATGGCTTAATTGTCTTCTCTACTTTTAGCGAAAAAAACGTTCTAGTAAGATGGGATAGATTCAAAATGTGATTCACTCTATACTGGGTTCCAGATGGGAAAAAGCCACAGTTTTTTTCTGAGTGTTGCATGTGTGTGTGTGTGTGTGTGTGTGTGTGTGTGTGTGTGTGTGTGTGTGTGTGTGTGTGTGTGTGTGTGTGTGTGTGTGTGTGTGTGTGTGTGTGTGTGTGTGTGTGTGTGTGTGTGTTGTGTGTGTGTGTGTGTGTGTGTGTGTGTGTGTGTGGTGTGTGTGTGTGTGTGTGTGTGTGTGTGTGTGTGTGTGTGTGTGTGGTGTGTGTGTGTGTGTGTGTGTGTGTGTGGTGTGTGTGTGTGTGTGTGTGTGTGTGTGTGTGTGTGTGTGTGTGTGTGTGTGTGTGTGTGTGTGTTGTGTGTGTGTGTGTGTGTGTTGTGTGTGTGTGTGTGTGTGTGTGTGTGTGTGTGTGTGTGTGTGTGTTGTGTGTGTGTGTGTGTGTGTGTGTGTGTGTGTGTGTGTGTGTGTGTGTGTGTGTGTGTGTGTGTGTGTGTGTGTGTGTGTGTGTGTGGTGTGTGTGTGGTGTGTGTGTGTGTGTGTGTGTGTGTGTGTGTGTGTGTGTGTGTGTGTGTGTGTGTGTGTGTGTGTGGTGTGTGTGTGTGTGTGTGTGTGTGTGTGTGTGTGTGTGTGTGTGTGTGTGTGTGTGTGTGTGTGTGTGTGTGTGTGTGGTGTGTGTGTGTGTGTGTGTGTGTGTGTGTGTGTGTGTGTGTGTGTGTGTGTGTGTGTGTGTGTGTGTGTGTGTGTGTGTGTGTGTGTGTGTGGTGTGTGTGTGTGTGTGTGTGTGTGTGTGTGTGTGGTGTGTGTGTGTGTGTGTGTGTGTGTGTGTGTGTGTGTGTGTGTGTGTGTGTGTGTGTGTGTGTGTGTGTGTGTGTGTGTGTGTGGTGTGTGTGTGTGTGTGTGTGTGTGTGGTGTGTGTGTGTGTGTGTGTGTGTGTGTGTGTGTGTGTGTGTGTGTGTGTGTGTGTGTGTGTGTGTGTGTGTGTGTGTGTGTGTGTGTGTGTGTGTGTGTGTGTGTGTGTGTGTGTGTGTGTGGTGTGTGTGTGTGTGTGTGTGTGTGTGTGTGTGTGTGTGTGTGGTGTGTGTGTGTGTGTGTGTGTGTGTGTGTGTGTGTGTGTGGTGTGTGTGTGTGTGTGTGTGTGTGTGTGTGTGTGTGTGTGTGTGTGTGTGTGGTGTGTGTGTGTGTGTGTGTGTGTGTGTGTGTGTGTGTGTGTGTGTGTGTGTGGTGTGTGTGTGTGTGTGTGTGTGTGTGTGTGGGTGTGTGTGTGTGTGTGTGTGTGGTGTGTGTGTGTGTGTGTGTGTGTGTGGTGTGTGTGTGTGTGTGTGTGTGTGTGTGTGTGTGTGTGTGTGTGTGTGTGTGTGTGTGTGTGGTGTGTGTGTGTGTGTGTGTGTGTGTGTGTGTGTGTGTGTGTGTGTGTGTGTGTGTGTGTGTGTGTGTGTGTGTGTGTGTGTGTGTGTGTGTGTGTGTGTGTGTGGTGTGTGTGTGTGTGTGTGTGTGTGTGTGTGTGTGTGTGTGTGTGTGTGTGTGTGTGTGTGGTGTGTGTGTGTGTGTGTGTGTGTGTGTGTGTGTGTGTGTGTTGTGTGTGTGTGTGTGTGTGTGTGTGTGTGTGTGTGTGTTGTGTGTGTGTGTGTGTGTGTGTGTGTGTGTGTGGTGTGTGTGTGTGTGTGTGTGTGTGTGTGTGGTGTGTGTGTGTGTGTGTGTGTGTGTGTGGTGTGTGTGTGTGTGTGTGTGTGTGTGTGTGTGTGTGTGTGTGTGTGTGTGTGTGTGTGGTGTGTGTGTGTGTGTGTGTGTGTGTGTGTGTGTGTGTGTGTGGTGTGTGTGTGTGTGTGTGTGTGTGTGTGTGTGTGTGTGTGTGTGGTGTGTGTGTGTGTGTGTGTGTGTGTGTTGTGTGTGTGTGTGTGTGTGTGTGTGTGTGTGTGTGTGTGTGTGTGTGTGTGGTGTGTGTGTGTGTGTGTGTGTGTGTGTGTGTGTGTGTGTGTGTGTGTGTGTGTGTGTGTGTGTGTGTGTGTGTGTGTGTGTGTGTGTGTGGTGTGTGTGTGTGTGTGTGTGTGTGTGTGTGTGTGTGTGTGTGTGTGTGTGTGTGTGTGTGTGTGTGGTGTGTGTGTGTGTGTGTGTGTGTGTGTGTGTGGTGTGTGTGTGTGTGTGTGTGTGTGTGTGTGTGTGTGTGTGTGTGGTGTGTGTGTGTGTGTGTGTGTGTGTGTGTGTGTGTGTGTGTTGTGTGTGTGTGTGTGTGTGTGTGTGTGTGTGTGTGTGTGTGGTGTGTGTGTGTGTGTGTGTGTGTGTGTGTGTGTGTGTGTGGTGTGTGTGTGTGTGTGTGTGTGTGTGTGTGTGTGTGTGTGTGTGTGTGTGTGTGTGTGTGTGGTGTGTGTGTGTGTGTGTGTGTGTGTGTGTGTGTGTGTGTGTGTGTGTGTGTGTGTGTGTGTGTGTGTGTGTGTGTGTGTTGTGTGTGGTGTGTGTGTGTGTGTGTGTGTGTGTGTGTGTGTGTGTGTGTGTGTGTGTGTGTGTGTGTGTGTGTGTGTGGTGTGTGTGTGTGTGTGTGTGTGTGTGTGTGTGTGTGTGTGTGTGTGTGTGTGTGTGTGTGTGTGTGTGTGTGTGTGGTGATCAAGAGAGGGCTCATTTGATCGGATCAAAAGTTCTAATGCCCTTTTTATGTTACCAAAAATATCGGAGGGTAACCCCCCCCCCTTCCCTCTTTTTTCCCCAAAATTGTCCAATCCAAATTTTGAGATAGCCATTTTCTTCAGCATGTCGAAAGATCTAATAGATATATATTTGAGGATGACTTGACCCCCAACAGGCCCCGGGGAAGCGCTGTAAGTTATGTACTTTGCCTATTGCTTATATACAGTATTAACTATTGGAAAGTATACAGCTATTTTTTGGGGGGATTTTCTGGTGGGGGTGCATACGTGGGAGATCTTTCCATGGAGGAGTTTTCGTGGGGGAAGGGAATTTTTCATGGGAGGGGGACTGGATTTCCCAGCATTAATTAAGAAACTATCATAAATTAAATTAAAAAAACAAATTTTTTCAACTGAAAGTAAGGAGCAACATTAAAACTTAAAACGAATGGAATTCATTACGTATATGAGGGGATTACCCTCTCCTCAGTACCTTGCTATTTACGCTAAAGTGTTTTTTCAATTTGTAAAAAGCTTATTATTCTAATTAAACGGTGCTTGTGTGTCAGGAGTCATTCTTAAATAATTGGAACAAAAAGTCAAACTTTAACGTAAAGAGCGAGGCATTGAGGAAGGGGTAACCCCATCATATACGTTATAATTTCTGTTCCTTAAGATTTAATGTTGCTCCTTACTTTTAGTTGAAAAAAACTTCTTTTTTATTCAATAAATGGAGAAGAGGCTGAGATGGGAGCTTGAAACATCCTTCCCGGATTCTAATTTGGGCTACATCCATCCATTACTGTAAATGTCATTGCAAAATACCCTAAATTATCCCTAAACTGCAAAACCCTAAACTTTTGCAAAAACAAAAGGGCAATTTTTGTTTTCGTTACCTACCAAGGTAAAAGAAAAACGCACCGCAAGATGCCTCTTTTTATTATATTTTCAAATATATCCTACTCAAATTTTATTATGAGTCCTAAAAGTGACATCTTGTTCGCATGGGCGTAGGGAGGGGGCAGGGGGGGGGGCAACTGCCCCCCCCCCTAGACCTTCAAATTTACATTAGATATGGCTGAAAAAGCAGATATTTTGGAAAAAGCAGTTGATAAAAATCCATCACACTATCGACTGCCCCCCCCCTAGACAATATGCTGCCTAATCCTGCCTACGCCCATGCTTGTTCCTTACTAGAAAATGGTTACCAGAAATTTGGAAAACTACCTAAAAATAAACAGAATCACTTAATTATCTCAATCTTAAAAGTGTATTGCTTCACTTTACCTACCCCCCGTTTGATGGATAAATATATAGTCCACTCTGTATATTCAAACTATATTTTTCAACAGCTCGACTGTTTTTTTTTTTTTATTAATTTACGACGAACATTTCTCAATTGGCAGGAAGGAAAGAGTCAGGCTATTGTAAAAAATATTTCGAATGATTATAATGGGTTGTATATTTATGCATGGTGGGGGGGGGAATGAATCAGGTACTTACGAAATATCCCGACCCCGCTCAAGTTCTTGATCTATATAATCCGAGAAAAACCGGTTTGTCTGTCGGCAGTCAGGGCCGGATAAAGGGTGATTGGACCGATTGGGCCCAATCGGGCCCCGAATTTGAAAGGGCCCCGTGTTACCATCAGAATGAGCAAAAAATAGATTGTGAAATTAAAAGCAAATTGTTTTTGACAATGAGAAATTACGAGTTACTCAAATAATTAAAAATATATTTATTCTGAGTTTGCATTGCTACATGAGATTCATTAACGTACTTATTATTATATAATACATACTTTATAATATAGAAAATTGATAACCGTAAAAGTTCATGTCGAATTTATTGGGTTTAATTGGGACAGTCCTATATTAGAGATTTTGCACTATGTACTTGAACTGATTTATTTACGTAAACTACTATGAAGGTATGTTTTATTAAATATTTCATATATAGAGAGGGCCCCGGAAAATAAAATCCGGTCGGGCCCCGCACCTATTCAATCCAGGCTGGAATGTAGTAGGTTATAATTGGCTTGGGTCTTATGGAGAAAAACTACGATGTAGGTATATTTTTATTAAATTTCAATATATAAAGGTGATTAGGTTAGTTTACGTTAGGTATTTAACATAATGCGTTCTGGGCGGCCTATTTTCCATAATTTTCTGTTGTAGTTCCCATAATTTTGTTACTAAAGAATCATAGGTACTGGTGCATTATAGCTAACACACCGCTATAGACTGTACAAGGAAATACTAATGGAAACCTGTAAACGAGTATTTGCAAGAGAGAAATGCATTGCAAAGCGTGGTTTCTCATTGGGTTTACAATATTTAAACTGTTGTTTTTCGGGGTTTAGAAGGGGGGGATGAAATGTACCTAGGTTAGGTTAGGTCACGTATTTAATATATGCTATGCTTTACCCCCCCCCCCTAATGTGCAAATACATAGCCCAAATTTGTTTCTAAACTCCTATTTTATTTTATTTCATTAGCATTAACCAAACTTGACTTCTTTCGTGTATAGCGGTGTGTTAGATATAATGCACAAGTACCGTACCATATTTTCATCATACATTTTTACATTTCATTATTAATTTAACTTCACTTTTTAAGTAGGGTCTGGATAATGCATAAGTGTACTTATGCTTTATAACTAAACCAGCGCTATACACGAAAGAAGTCAAGTTTGGTTAATGCTAATGAAATAAAATAAAATAGCATGGATATATAATAGTTTAGAAACAAATTTGGGCTATATATTTGGACATTAGGGGAGGGGCCCCTAAACCCCAAAAAACAGTCGTTTAAATATAGTAAATTCAATGGGAAACCACGCTTTGCCATCAATTCATCTAGAAAATACCCGTTTGTCTGGTTTCCTTGTACGGTCTATAGCGCTGGTTTAGTTATAATGCATAAGTACCTACGTAAGTGCCGTGAATCAAGACGTTTCAGGATTTTTGGTAACTAAAGGAAATGGGAAATTCATGGGAGGCCCGGAGGGTTTAAAAAGGGAGGCTTTGAATAGTTTGAGATGGAGGAGGAGCGTGTGTAGCTGTGTTGACCTCAGGCGGTTTGGTGCTGAATTGAGTTGTTAATAGTAGTAGTAGCATTTTTTCTACTTGCAAATAAATAGGACAAAGGTATCACTTTAATATTTACAATCTAAAACAAGACATAGTAGGTTTTGGTTTTGTTCCAACAACCCCTCAAAAAATTTCATATTAATACTCTTTATCTGCATTGAAAAAAACGGTGTCTTTACTTGATTTGAGATGGATAGCCTTTCCCTTTCATGATACACAACTCATTCCAATAGAAAGTTGTTTTTATAATATTTGTAGAGGCAAGGTGAACCATTCGTTAATAAAGCAGTTTATATCGCAAAGGATTTTGCTACTTATTATGAGTGGGATATAGTGCCTTTTTTTGGCTTCGCTAACCTAATTCAGCAGACTGAATGCATGCACTTGTTATGATTCAAAGGGAGAATGTTATATTTTATCAGGTTGAAAAAATAGCGAGAAATAAAATTTAAACTTACATCTCCAAATTTCGGCTGCACTTGAGTGCCGGATGGTCCTGGCAATGCATGATGGAAGGTGGACGGGCCAGCGGCGATGTTAAATTCTTGTATAGATTGGACTGCGGCTTGTGCAGTAGGACCAGTGACGGTATGCACTTGAGCAGGCAACACTTGTTTGGGGGGCTTTGGCCAGCGACCATATTGCATAACTGTCGCCTTCGCAGAGGTTTTATTATTACCCCTTGCTCTCTTAGGTGGAGGGGCCGCAAATTCTTCATAATTTGCCTTAAAAGAAGAGAAAAATTTTAGTATTGAAATAATTTCCCCCTTTTTCACAGAATAAAAATTAGTACCCCCTAGCCATAATTTTGTCTAGAAAGCATTTGTCTCAAAAAGTCCCCTCCCCCTTTTCAGCAAAGCAAAAGGTAAAATTTGCGACAGTCAGAAATGCTCCTATTTTTACCATTTAGAGAAAAAATTAAATACACAACTTGTGAGAAAACTGAACCCGAAAAGCATAGAAATCCTATTTTTACCATTTAGAAAATAAATTAAAAAAAACTATTATTCCTTAGGGCCAAAAGCTGCATCAAATCCAAGCCAATGATTTAAAATCTAGATCTCAAAATAGCCAACCTGATAAATATGGTATAAATAAAAGCTAACCAAACACTAAACTTGTCAGGGTTATATATATATATATATATATATATATATATATATATATATATATATATATATATATATATATATATATATATATATATATATATATATATATATATATATAATATATATATATATATATATATATATATATATATATATATATATATATATATATATATATATATATATATATATATATATATATATATATAGGAATGACTACATTAGTTTTCTTGTCAAAGGGTGTACATGTCTGTACAATGAATCCATCCCCTTGCGGTTCATGGGGGGAAACAGTTTGGTTTCACCTTGCAGCGAAGCTGCTAGAAGCGAGGCACTGCCCCCTTCCCCCCTCTCTCCCATATAAACACTGAGTACTCAAAATGAAAAATAAATTTTTTATATGAAACTATTTATCATAACTGTCACCAGCTCCCCTTGCCATTTATAAGATTTACTGTATCGCTAATTCGACTGGAAAAAAAGTGTCTTTCTGTGAAACCTACAAAAAGCTTAATTCCCTTGGTTTCGTAGATACCGGATGACCATTGACAGGATGCGATAATTAACCCTATTTAAATCTTTTACGGAACTGATAAAAGATAGGGTGACGGCTTAAATGGAATCAGCATATTAATAGCTAAGGGTTGACAGAAGTCAGTCGTCACTTTAGATAGAAATGGAGAAAGCAAGAATTTATCGAAAAAGAGAATTATTTCCAATGAAAGAATTAAAGTCGTAAACAGTGGGGGTTTACATGGTAAAAAAAGCGTATTTTACGCTTTCTAGCGAGCATAAAGATAGCATAGTGGAGTTTGTATTAGAGGGGGAGGGGGGATTTACCTTAATTTACTGGAGGGACTACTAAGTAAAATGATTTTATTTGAAAATAAAGAATGAAAATGTACTAAACAGAACTCACATTGTAAATCGCTGTATCCAAGACTTCTAGCTCATCAATAATATTCACTGTTTTATTCATTGTGTCTTGGAACTTTATGAATGTTTAATCACAACGCATGTCCGTTATATATGAAATCTCAAGGGCAAATTGCGATGTAATGGGGAAACCATATGTAAGGAGTCTCTGATTGCTTAGAAGGAGATGTAACCGACTCTCTGATTGGCTTAGAAGGAGGCATAAACTTCCTATTTCCTATTCCTGGATCAAAACATTCTCCCTAGCGTACACCTGGACGAACAACAACAACAAATCAATTGACCTTGGAAATTTAGTTCACCTAGTCGAGTCCTGAATCAATACATTCCCCCTAGCGTACACCTGGACGAACAACAACAACAACAACAAATAAATCGACATTGACATCATCCATTAGACATTAATAAACCATGAAAATACATCAAAGTGAGAAAAATCCTGTTTTTTCATTCTTGGTGACAAAAACCATAAAAACATGCATAAATTGCTGTTGACATCCATAAAAAACAACAAATAAATTGACAAACACTCATAACCATCCAAGAAACATACATAAAAGTGAGAAAAACATGTTTTTTCAAGTGAGAAAAATCCTGTTTTTTCATTCTCAGTGACAAAAACCGTAAAAACATGCATAAATTGCTGTTGACATCCATGAAAAACAACAAATAAATTGACAAACACTCATAACCATCCAAGAAACATCCATAAAAGTCAGAAAAACCTTGTTTTTTTCATTCTCAATGACAAAAACCATAAAAACATGCATAAATTATGTACTCTCAGCGTTAGACTTAATTGTAGATGGCAGCAGTGGTGAGGGGTGGGAGCTCATGATAGGTTCCTACTATCATAGCGCGCTGACTGGGAAGTTCCCAGTACGACACAGCAACAGTTTTAGTTGCTTCTTGGCATTCAGTTAGAACATAGTATATGCAATGCGTTAAACATTTGTCATTATGCGTGTGCGAAGAAGCGGAATCATGAAGAGAAGTCTAGACTTATATGTGTCAAAAATCTTTAGTGGAGAGTATAGGACTTTTCGCTACTGTTTATATATACTTATACTGTGCAATGGGAGTAGAATCTATTCACGGTAAAAGTGAAAGACACTATATTTACTCTGGTTAAACAAACAGGATCTCCACAATATTTCAAGATCGCCTTAGCAGATCAAGTTGAAGATTTCAAGAGGTATTGTGGGGTCACATGGATCTCAAATTTTGACATGAGAGAGGGGACATTGGTGCAACTAAAGAATTGTGCAAATCCAGGCTGTCAAATTAGTATACCTGCAATATCTTTGAATAGTTTAGTTTAGGGTCTTCAGCCCAAAACTTCCGGCGGTGAGGATGGGGGAAGGCAAGGAGACTAAAATTTGTGTTAGAGGGGACAGGATAGATAAGATTTGTTCGATCAAAAATCTTTTGCACTAGTAGCACCCATGGAATAATTTCTCACGCGTGAGTAGGAATGTAAATCGAAGGATACTTATTTTGGTTTATTAATTCTTGATTCCAAAATATACTAAATTGAATTTCCAGAGTCAAAAATCTATAATATCATTTATTGATAATTTGGTTTAAGAAACAAATGAGGTGTCTTATGTTATGTCAGTCGTTTTTGTATTGTCTTTTTGGATTTTCGGTTGCAATAGTAAATTTTTTTTTCCTATGATTGAGTTTCTTATGAAGATTTAAATTTTTTACCAAAAAATATTAATATCATGACTGGTAAGAATTTTTGTGAGCCTTATGATTTTTTTTTTGGCAGACTATTTGAAGACTTTTTCTCCTCCTAAAAGAACATTCTGTGTTTTTTGTTTGTATTTTCGCGTTGATTTGGTATTTCGCAATAAGAAAACGACCTTAAGACCTGTGCTATCTCTCAATACAAGGTTAAGCCTCTGGCACCTAGACCAGAATTATTCGCTTTGTCCAATAGTCCTGTACCAGAGTTACATCATTTGTTGCTATTTTAGTTCCTGGGTTTTATCATGTGTTTGTTGCTGCTGTATTCGTACTTGCATTTCTTCGCTCCTGCAATTCTTCTTTCGTGTATCTTTTCCTTTTTTTGTTTCTGTGTCTGTCCTGTTTTCATTACAGTGTTTGTTCTCTTCTCTACCCCTCTTTTGTTGCTTAGTTCTCATGCTTCTATGTTTTCTCCTACTTGTGTTCCCTGTTTGATCCTATGCTTGCTCCTCTTTTCGTTTTTTTTCGACTTTGTTACTTGTTTCTGCTTGTGATCACTCCTGTGCTAAATCCCTCATCTCTCTCTGCTAAGACGAAATTTGTATTTGGCAGTCACAATACACTCCCTAAAGGCTTAAACTCGGGCCATCTAGCTGACAGGGGTGCCTTTCCTTCTCTTTACGTGCAGATAAGCAAATTAATGTAATTTTACATGTTATTTCTATTATCAATCAAACATATTAAGTTGGAACTTTCAGAATATATAGAGTAGTTAAGAGTATTGAATTAAATGCTACTGCTAAGCAGCACGTTTTTTTAAATAATAATAATCCAATTTTTTAAAAATAAGGTGATTTAGACACTTTGAAAATAAGCTATTTTTCATTTATAGGTTGTTCTAATTCCATACTCGCCATCTCCCCCCTGCTTGTCAGTTGGAGAAGGAGAGGACGCGCCTATGGGGCTTTACAACAACAATGAAATATCTCAGCAGGTCAGCGTTAATTCACTTGAATTTATTCCTGATAACATTAATGACTTTTTAAGTGATTTTTTTTAAATGTTGATAATAGTACAGTTGGGCCGGAGGGGGGGGACTTGAGTCCAAACACACTAAAAATTTTAGACGATTCTTCCAGTGAATTAACAGGGAACCCTCCCCCCACTGATTACATTTCCCCACTTCAAACAACTGAAGTGCCTTCCCATAGCCCTATTATTGAACAATGTGGGGGAGGGGTGGTGATAATAATAATATACAAGAGGGGGAGGGGGGTAATATCCAATTGACACCATTTCTCGAATTTCAACTCTCAAGCACAATTTTAAATACAATAGTTGTCTACACTGCAACCTTTGGAGACCCATTTAATTCGCTTTTGTGTGGTAATTTTGTGTTTGACCCTGTAGAAATTGTTCATGACTATGTAGATAGAATTCGTGCACTGCTAGAGAACCAAATTCAGTTGTGGGGAGGGGGGAGGGATTGAATTAAGGTTTCTATTGTTGTAAAGGTGTTTTATTTAAATGAGGGAAAAAGTGAAGTTTACCATCATTATGTACACACCGAGATGCGAGTGATCTATCCAAATTTAGAGAATTTTGAGGGTGTTTTTTTTCCGAGTGGATAGATCATATTATCACGCATCTCGAGAATTATAGCGTAAACGGGAGCGGGTCTGTAGTTATTTATGTTGAAAATTTAAGCGTTAATATTTGTAAATTTAAGAAAGATTTTATTTTAAGAGGGGGGGGCAGTGGGGGTATGATAGGGATACAGTTTTAAAATATTCCAAGGAATCTGTTTTGAAACAGGTCAAAAATGTTTCAAGTACGCTTTCCTCATGTCAGCATTTCAGCCTCTAGCAGATGACGCTACCAAAACGAATTTAGATCACTGGGCTGTACATGGGAAGGAGGGGTCCAATTTTCCCATTGTAGATTTCACTTGTTTAGAGGGAAAATACCCAGTAATGCTCAGATCTATTGATATTTTTGAAAGGGCCAATGCCCATTTAAATATTGGCGTTACTGTGGTTTAGTATGAAACTGAATTTGGAGATGGGGTTCGTTCAAAAAGAAGGGGGTGGTGTTCCCAGTAAGAGGTCCGTTGATTGAATTGGTTAAACACTAGGTTTAGTTGTTGTACACACCACCATCTAGTGACCTAGCCAATTCAATTGGCCATTTTAACCCAATTACAGACATCAGTAGAGTTCTGGGGGAGCGTAAGACTAGGGGGACACGTTTCTACTGTCAAACATGCCTGTCTCGATTTTGGACAGAATTAAGGTTACAAAATCATATGAAGCACTGTAGACGGCAAGGCTACCAGTCGGTGGAAACGGTTTCAGGGGATAGGGCCATTTTACGTTTCAAAAATTTCCAAAACACCCTCCTCCAGAGCAACAAAATCTCGTTGGATTGTGAAGCGAAGCTGGTGGAAGTGAACGATCCTCGATTTCCAAACCGAATCAAAGAACATCAAGCTATTGCAGTCTCTTACGCCAACGCACAAAGAGACAGTTCTAACACCATGCAGTTGTTAGAAATAGTAGAAACACTGGATGAGGGAGCGTGCATGATCAATGCACTGACTAAATTAATTTGCACAGTTAATGGCGCTATTTCTCGTTTGAGAAATACGCGTTACCCTATGTTGTTGTCCGCAGAGGATCGTCTCGCGATTAAAAATCAAAAAATATGTTGGGTTTGTAAGGGGGAGTTTGAAAAGGGGAATAAGGGGACTAAAGGGAAAAGAGGGGGGCAGGGGAAAGTCAGAGACCACAATCACTTGTGGCAGGAAATATCCTCGGGGGGTAGTAATTTTAGAGGGGTAGCGCATCAATCGTGTAACATAAACGTTAGCCAGCAGTTTTTTATTCCAGTTTTTATCCATAATTCAAATTATGATTTAAAATTTATTTTACCGGCACTGGCACGTATGCACAGGGAGGGAGGGGAAGTAGATATTCCATGGGTAAATAATTCATTTACCTATAACATCATTCCCAAATCGGCCGAGAAGTTGGTGCTTCTCGAGCTGAAATGGCAGGTAGTAAATAATGGGCATACGTGCTGGAATAAAATCAGGTTTTTAGATTCCTTTAGTTTTTTTCCAAAGGCATTGAGTCAATTGATTCAAGTGCAGAAAAGCGACAATTTTGATAGTTTTCCTTTGCTTAAACAGCACTTTCCAGACAGTGAAATGTATGACCTATTGACCTGTAAAGGTGTATACGCATACGACTATTACTGCTCTGGCGCTCGCTTAAGCGAGGTGAAACTACCTCCAATTGAAGCTTTCTATAATTCACTCACCAACAGTGAATGCACAGCCGAGGAATATGAGTTTGCCAAGAAGGTGTGGTTTAAATGGAATTGTAAAAATGGGTGGGATTATTGTAGACTGTACTTGGCCAGTGACGTTTTAATTCTGTTAGACATAGTCTGCAAGAACACAGACCAAATCTATTCAGAGTTCGGACTAGATATAGGCTATTTTTTTCCACACCACATTTGGTGATGGACTTGATTTTAAAAATTAGTAGGGAGGAAATAGGCTTAATCACCGACGTGGATCAACACCTTTTTGTAGAAAGATCAACGAGGGGAGGGTATGTTTTTCATGGGGATTGCGTCTTGACAGCCGATCCGAGTGGACAAAACACAACCGATGCAAAGTCAAATGCAGTGTTCTTGGACATGAACTCATTGTACCCCTCGGCAATATCTCAATACTCTTTGCCGTGTGGGAACTATCAATGGCTTGAGAATCCTTGTGAGTTCCCCAACATTACCACCGTCGAGGACAATGGGCCACAAGGATGGTTCTTTGAAATTGACAGGCACATTCCATTGGCGCTTCATGATTCAGTCAGAGATTTTGTTTTTCCCTGTATCAATCGACCAGTGAGCAGGGACTCACTGAGCCCCTACAATCGATCATTGGTTGAGGATATGGGGAAGCACTGGACCCCGTCTAAGCAAAAACTGATTGCAGATCTGGACCCTAAGGAGAATATCGTTGTTCACCATGTGCTTTTGCACTGGATGGTGAACAATGGTTTCAAGATCACCAAAATACATAGGGTCCTGCAATTCAATCAGAAACCCTACTTAAAGACGTTTATCGACACTTTTGTTGATAAACGCTCTCGGGCAAACAGTAAAGTAGAGAAGAAAATGTATAAACTCATTCTAAATTCAGCGTTTGGCAAAATGTGTGGAAGCGTACGCAACAGATCTCACTGCGACGTCGTAACCTGCCCTCAAGAGTGTGCACAGATTATTGCCGACCCCAATTTTACAACGTTCACGAGCATAAAGGCTGGCATGGTTCTTCTACACAGGAAAAAGGGAAAGGTGGTACTGAGCAAGAATATAGCAGGAGGTAGTTCAGTACTTGAAATTTCCAAAAAGCTCATGCTGTCGTTTTTTTTACAATGTGTGCAAAGTGCAATTGCCTCGGGAGGGGGAGTTTCAAGTTTACTATGGGGATACAGATTCTCTGCTGTTAAAGGTAGGGAAGGGATTATCGTCGCCGTTTGAAATTAGAAAAGGAGTAAATCAGGGTAGCAGTATTTCACCTAGGTTGCTCACGTTGCATATAAATGATATTGTTGACCATTTTGAAAAGGTATGGACCCCTACGGTGTCATTAGGGAACCAGACATTACCTCTGTTGATTTTGTTGATGGTACGGCGTTGATAGGCAAGTCACCAGAGGAGCTCCAGATCTTATCGAGTGTATTAGAAGAATATTTAGATAGAAAAAAACTAGTGTTGAATATCAAAAATACTCAAATTGCGGTTTTTCAAGGAATTCATATGAATAAAGACGATCAAAAAATAGAATTTTATTATTAAGGTGAAAAAGTAAAAGAGAGCGGAAATTTTATATATTTGGGAGCAACACTTTGAGCAAAAGGAGTATGTAAAGATCATGTAAAAGAGATGATTAAGAGAGGGAAAGCAGTTTCAGCTGCCGCTTTACGTAATTCAAGGCCTTCAAGTATAAAAGGTCTCAAAATGCATAAACATGTTTTTGATTCTAAAGTTTTACCTACTATCCATTACGGAGCTGAACTCTAGGGACATAACCCGACAGAACAATTGGACTCAATTCAGCTGCAACACTTTAAAAGATTAATTGATGTTCACGTAACGACCCACAATCAGGCAATAAAAGGTGACCTAGGAATATTTTCGCTCAGAATGAGTAGATTAGCACAGATGATCCGGTATTTGCTAAAAGTTCTGTGTCTGCCAAAAGATAGGTTTGCAAAAACAGCTTATCTGGAGATGCTACGGTCGAAACTTAAAAGATCGTGGCCGTATCAAATAAATTTTTTGTCTAGATGGAGTACGATTATCTTATATTTGGAATGAGAGGCTAAGACCCTCAGATCAGGATGAGCCGTTTTTGGCTAAGCTTATAGAAAGAATAAAAGACCATGAAGTCCAAATGTGGACCCGGGCAGTTAAAAAATCTGAGACATTGAAGTTCTATTCCCAAGTAAAAGAGATATTTGGATTTTAATATTATTTTAAACTAGGATTACTGGTGGAGACACTAAGGACTTAGTTTCGGATCCGAGCTAATTGCCTGCCACTAAAAACGGAAAAAGAGTATTCGAAAGAAAAAGGATGGCCCCAGATATAGAATGCGGATAACTCTTGCCCCAGATGTTACCTAGGTATTGATGATGTGGCCCATATAAAGCCCATATATTTAAGGACAGTGTTTGTCTGCATATGAGTTTTAATCCTTGCTGGGCGAATTTTTTCTCAAGTGATTGTGACACTTTTTTTTGGGAGGGCGACGAGGAGGTAGAATAGAATGAATGATTTTTAGTTTTGTGTCTTCGGTATCCAATTAGGTCGTGAAATTTTTAGAAATTAATTTATTTCGTTTATTTTTATTTATTTATTTTCTTATTATTATTTTTTGCCCTTTTTTTTTGGGGGGGGGGGTCTAAGGATGGCTGGTAGTAATTGTGTATGTAGGGTTTTGTAAAGGGTGATGTTTGCCCATACAAGTTTAATAAACTTCGGGTTTTGTTGTTAATGTGTTATATTTTCTCTAATAAAACCTTTTTCTCTCTCTTTTTCTCTCTCCATATTCTCGCTGAGTGCCAGCAACTTTCTTTTTTAAGGGGAAAGTATTTTGAGGGTGGTAACTAGGAGTTCCCGGGGATCCTGAAGACGAATGCAAAAAGGACAATCAGGCAGTTATATAAATATGTAGATGAAGCTTGGACATCATTGAGTGAAACTTGATATTTATGTTATTTTTCTTGTGGAGTGCATTGAAGAATACTGTGCTGTATAACCTTTTTTAGCTTATAATAAATTTATTATTATAATTATTATTATAATTAAATTTATAACAACCCGCATATGGTATATTTCAGATACTGTAAGCTTTTGCTTCGTTTACCAATTTGGCACCAAAAAAGCAATTTAGTGTTTGACCTCAAAACAAAGGTCTCAATAAACCTTTGTGCTTGAAAACTCTAAATTTTATCCTTTGACATTACCGTATTTTTCTGTTTTTTCCATGCCTGGAGTGGGTTGAAATTAATTTTGCGCTGTTTCTGATTTTGTTCAATTATTGTTTGTTCTCTTTTGTGTGGTTTCTGATTTTGGTGGGTAAAAAGAAATAATAATAAATATTGTGCGAACGGTCAATGATGGTAAGAGCAAATAAAAAAAAAAGTTTTTCAATTCAAAGTAAGGAGCAACATTAAAAATTAAAACGAAAAGAAATTGTTATGAGGAGGTTCAACACTCTGCAACACCTTGCTCTTCACGCTAGAGCGTTTTGATACTTTTAAAATAGCTTTTTATTGTTCTAAATTAAACGACTCTTGAGTTTTAGGAGTTGTTATTAAAGAATTTCAGCAACATTCAAACCTTAGCGCAAAGAGCGAGGTGCTATATGAGGAGCTATATGAGGAGGCAACCCTCCGCGAGGTGCTATATGAGGAGCGAGGTGCTATATGAGGAGGGGGCAACCCTCCTCATATAGCACCGATTTATGTAACGTTTAAGTTTTAATGTTGCTCCTTATTTTGAGTTAAAAAAAAATATTTTTTAAATTTAATTTCTGATAGTTTTTAAATAATTTAGAGAAATCCGGCTATATCTCCACGAAAAATTCCTCTGCCCCCCCCCAGAAAGGCCCTCTGGACAATTAAATTCTGGGGAAAATTTCCCCTGGACAATTATCTTTAACATCTCCACACGTAAAATTGAGTCGGAAAAGAGAAAGTAAGGCAAATAAAAAGAATCCCGTATAGGAATTCTGGCAATTTCCCTTGGTGTAAAATTTCCCCTGAAAAGTTTACCCCCCGGAAACTTCCCTTCCCAAGGAAAATTCTGTCCGTGGAAAGTACCTCCAGCAGAAAATCCCCCCTCCCTCCCACCTGAAAAATGTATGCACACTTCCCAATAACAACCACTATACGTACAAAATGGGCAAATCTTATAACTTTATCTTATAACCTTTCAACAAATCTTATAAGCTTTCAACTCTGCAGAACAAAATGGCTGTCTCAAAATTTTGATATGACGATTTTGGGCCAATAAATATGTATCTATGAGCATTCTTCTTGGTAAAAGTACAAACAGGGGTTTTACACTGAGCTAAAACCTCCCATCTAGGCATTTAACACTTAGTGTTTGAATTTAGTGTTTGAATTTGAATTTAGTGTTTTAATTCGGAATTTAGTGTTTTACTTTGTGTTTAGTTTTTAGTTTTGCACTCGTTCATGAGGATATTTTTTCTCACTTTTTAATATTGCGCAATTTGCATTTGATTCTAACCGATATTTAGACCGATAATCAAATGCAACGGGGTTAAGATATTCTAAGTCAGTGTAAACGCTACATCAGGTTAATTTTTATATTGTTTTCAAATTAAGCTATTTCTTGTTTTTATTTCAGTTGGGTACTAACAAATAGCACTGTTTGTTTATACTTCATTATCAAGAACGGTTTGGTTCTGCGTTGAAGTGGATCAAAATTTTTCAATTCATTGCAACAGATAAGCGAAAAACTGTACTTTTTAGTCTAGAGTAAAATATAACCAGAAATAAGGAGAACCAAGAGACAATGTAAAGGTAAGGATTAAGGATTGGCTTGCAGTGATAAAGTGAATTCAACATTGTCATTAGATAGATTATATTAAGATTATTTCATAATTTATTACGATTGTAATTTTAATCAAAGGTCAAAGTTTGTTTGAATTTCACCAAAAATTCCCTGAAATTAGTCTAACCATCGACATGGTAATTTCATAGCTATTATGCAACAAAATTCGAATGTTTATATAAAACTTTTCCCTATTCAAGGATAGGGCCTTAATTCCTTCAATTGGCATCACTACTGTCCATGAATTGCATAAAAAAAACCTAGTCTACTTTTATATACTTCTTTAAAGTTCAATGCAACAAAACTACATTTAAAAAAAAACGAGTCTGAGGAAAAAGGAGATCATTTTCATTTTCGAAAATTGTCTATTAAAAGCCTGGATGGGCTGAATTTGCCCTTCAGAGTTGATAAACACAGAAATAAATAAATAAAAATATGAGAAGGTTGGTGAGAAACAGGAATCAGCATATCAAAACGGTAAAAAAAGAAGTAAAACTCGCAGAATTTATAAAGGAATTAGATTAATTAAAACAAAAAGACAATAGTGACCTGTGACTAAAAAATACAAAACACAATTTAGCAAAAGAAAAAAAATGACTAAAAAAGTTCCAAATTTGTAAAGTAAACAATGCGCATGGGTACTAAAAAGGGAGCGGGGAAGAAAAGGAGATTCACTTATTTAGTTTCCCCGCTGTTTATAGAGAAAAAGTCTTTAATATCTGTGGAAAATTTTATTAGGGTAAAATTGGGAGTTAATTAGTGCCATATCAGACATTTAATATTTAAACGAAGTTACCAGACGCTACATTGTAAGTGAAAACAGAGGCGCTATTATTTCCTCCCTAGCTATGCCATTAAGTGACGCTAGTAGTTTTTAATCCCTATCTTCTTAGGCTGAATATAGCAAACTAATCTGAGGCGGTTGAAGATCCAATTCTTATCCGTTTCCTCATTGTCTAAGAGCAAAATATTATGCGCCATCTATAATAGAACAGTGTTTAGCTCAAGGTATCCTGAATTTAATGAGTATATCAAGAGAAAAATCAGGAACGCTGCGAACAGGTAACAATTGACAGTTTTTTTTTTTATATTGTATGTTAGAGGCAGTCATTATAAATGTCCGACATTAATGAAGAATTTGAATTAATTCATAGAATCTAATTTTGAACCAAAACGCGCCATCTTTATGATAAGTTATGACGCTAAGTGGCGAGATCTTGATCTAGCCTAGTCAGGGTTGCCACCATGACCTGGAAGAATTTACTAAATCGGAGAGAAAAAATTTACTAGATCGCATCTGTTTTTACTAAATGCTCAAAAAAATTTTTGCGCACGCGCACCATCAAGCATCGATCTTTACTATAGGAAGATAATCAATACGATTTTCACAATCTTTTTTCTTCTTTTTTTCTCTTTTCACCGAAAAAAATATATATATCATATATATATATATATATATATATATATATATATATATATATATATATATATATAATATATATATATATATATATATATATATATATATATATATATATATATATATATATATATCTATATATATATATATATATATATATATATATATATATATATATTATATATATATATATATATATATATATATATATATATATATATATATATATATATATATATATATATATATATATATATATATATATATATATATATATATATAATATATATATATATATATATATATATATATATATATATATATATATATATATATATATATATATATAATGTTACATTTCTACTTACTTTTAATTTCTCTCAGCAGGCTCCTTTTTACTCAATATTAAATAAAAAAAACAAGTTTTTTTTAACTGAAAGTAAGGAACGACGTTAAAACTTAAAACGAACAGAAATTATTCCGTATATGAAGGGGGCTGTCCCCTCCTCAACGCCTCGCTCTTTACGCTAAAGTTTTTTTATTGTTTAAAAAAATAGAGTTGTGAGAAAGTCAAACTTTAGCGTAAAGAGCGAGGCGTTGAGGAGGGGACAGCCCCCTTCATATACGGAATAATTTCTGTTCGTTTTAAGTTTTAACGTCGTTCCTTACTTTCAGTTAAAAAAACTTGTTTTTTTTATTTAATTTTTGAACGTTTTTGAATTAATGCAGGTTTTGATTTTGGCTCACCGTACATGAATAATTAAAACAAAATTTGCATATTATATTTGGTTAAATGGCTTTCTCGAAACTTGTTTAATTTTATTTACGAACGTTTTTATTAGTAATAAATATACGTAACTTAGAATTAACTTACGTAACGAACTTCTATATTCATAAATTTTTAACACGTATATTAGGGGGGTTCGCCCCCTAGTCAATACCCTGCTCTTTAAACTATAGTTCGAATTTTTTTTTCCAGTTCTTTAAAAATGAACCTCTTAATCACAATCAGTTGATCAGTTGAAAAACTTGTTTTTTTTTTATTTAATTCCTGATCTTTTCTTTAATAATGCTGGGAAATCCGGCGCCCCCTTCATAGCAATATCCCTTCCCCCATGAAAACTTCCTTCATGGAAAGATCCTTCCATATAGCCCCCGACCCTCTCCTTCCCCCACCTACCAGAAAAAATCTCCTCTGAAAAAGTCTGTATACTTCCCAATAACCAATACTATATGTTAACATTGAGTAAAGTTCATAACTTTCAGCCCTCTCCCTGGGGACTTTGGGGGATCAAGTCATCCTAAAAGACATTTTTATCATATTTTCGACCATGCTGAACAAAATGGCTATCTCAAAATTTTGATCGGTGACTTTGGGAAAAAAATGAGCGTGGGAGGGGCCTAGTTGCCCTCCATTTTTTTTGGTCACTTAAAAAGGGCACTAGAACTTTTAATTTCCGTTCCAATGAGCCCTCCCACGATATTCTAGGACCACTGGGTCGATACGATCACCCCTGGGGAAAAAAAAACAAACAAACAAACAAACAAATAAACACGCATCCGTGATCTTTCTTCTGGCAAAAAATGCAAAAATCCGCATTTTTGTAGATAGGAGCTTGAAACCTCTACAGTAGGGTTCTCTGATACGCTGAATATGATGGTGTGATTTTCATTAAGGTTCTATAACTTTTAGGGGGTCTTTCCCCCTTTTTTTGAAAATCAGCCAAATTTTCTCAGGCGCGTAACTTTTGATGGCTAGCTCTAAACTTGATGAAAGTTATATATTTGAAATCAGCATTGAAATCTGATTCTTTTGATATATCTATTGGTATCAAAAACCCGTTTTCTAGAGTTTCGGTTACCATTGAGCCGGGTCGCTCCTTACTTACAGTTCGTTACCACGAACTGTTTGAAAAAATTTCAAGCTGAGGAGATTCACCTAATCACTTTGGGTGGTTGGCTTTTGTTTTGATTCCAATAGATTCCCAATCATCACAAACCCAAGTGTCATTATAGCTTCATTTTCAGTTGGTAAGATTTGATACACAGAAAGCCGATTTTGTCGACCTTTAGACGCCGGAAGTGAAGGGTCTGTTTATGAAAATAGGTGACTGCTTGTTTGTCTCTGAGACAGACAAACAAATTGTAAATTGTAAAACAGACAAGCAAAAATTGTAAATTGTCATATGTTTACGATAATTTTTTTCCCTGAATTCATGGAAAATAAAAAAAAGTTTTGTTTACTATAAGTCATGACTTTTTACTAGTTTTTACTAGATTTTGGGAAATTTACTAGATCCTCTAAATTTACTAGATTTTTTTTTACTAGATCTAGTAAATCCTACTGACGGTGGCAACCCTGAGCCTAGTATCATATCATTATGCTTTCTCACAGTCTACTTCAAAGCCAGTTTTGAAAAAAAAAAATCAGATATTCTTGAGCGCTTAACTTTACAAACTCAAAAATTAAGTTTATAACTAAGGAGCACTAGTGGCATCAGTTCATAAGGGGGTGGATGCATTTTCTGAGACATTTGGGGGGAATTTTTTTGTTTTTCAATAAGAATATTTTAAAGCCTAGATGCTTATACGTAAGAATCTAGCCTCTTATTTGTCTTTTGGTTCAAAAAGTAGTAAGAAAACTAGTTCGATTTCTACTTATGTTTGGCCTTCAGCTCTTACAGACGTAGTATTTGAAACAATATCTTTAAGAGGGTAAAAGGAATTTTAGGCATAATACTTTTGCATTTGCATCTTTGGTTCTGGTGGTCTAACGAATTCATCTTCAGTGGAACATCTCACGCAAGGAAAATCCCCTTTCCTCAAAGAGAGAAAACACTTACTGATTACTTAGGTCCATAAAAACATCTATTTTCCCGATATCCTATTTAAACGGCTTACTTATTCATGTTTATATTCGTAAACAGAAATGTAGGAGTGTCTGAAATCCACAATGCATAGTTAATGTTTCTTTACTATCAGAGGCAACGCTATAGCATTACCTATAGTAAAGGCCATACGGCTCCAATGTTTTATTATTATATTTTTTCCCTGAGGCACTTCATATGGAAGGGGTCGTTGTATAAACTTCAAAGGGGGCTCATTTGATTGGAAATCGAGAGTTCAGGCGCCCTTTTTCAGGGTCAAAAGTGATTGGAAGGCAACTAACACCCCTTCCACGCCCACCATTTCCCCAAACACATCCAATCAAAATTTTGAGATAGCCATTTTGTTCTACATAGTTGATTTCCCAATAGGAATTATGTTTTTGAGGAGGACACTCCCCCACATCCCTTAGGACAGGGGTTTAAAGTTATACCATGGGCATACATTATAGAAAGCTTTGTCTTAGAAACATCAAAAAGGAATCATTCGATTGGAAATTCAAGTGCCATTTTTAATAATCGAATAATCGGGGGCATATAAGGTTTTTATAGAAAGCTTTGTCTTAGAAACTTCAAAAAGGAATCATTCGATTGGAAATTCAAAGGGCTAGTTCCCTTTTAAATAGTCGAAAGTGATTGGAGGGCAACTAACCCCCCTCTCACGTCCACCTTTTCCCCAAACACACACAATCAAAATTTTGAGATGGCTATTTTGTTCAACGTAGTTTAAAGTTCTGCAAACTAACCCCCCTCTCACGCCCAGCTGTTCCCCAAACACATCCAATCAAAATTTTGAGATAGCAATTTTGTTCAACGTTGTTGAAAATTCTGGAAATTAGGTCTTTGAAGATGACACCCCCCCCCAGGGGTTGTAAGTTATACCCTGGGGGCATATAAGGTTTTTATAGAAAGCTTTGTCTTAGAAACTTCAAAAAGGAATCATTCGATTGGAAATTCAAAGGGCTAGTGCCCTTTTAAATAGTCGAAAGTGATTGGAGGGCAACTAACCCCCCTCTCACGCCCACCTTTTCCCCAAACACACACAATCAAAATTTTGAGATGGCTATTTTGTTCAACGTAGTTTAAAGTTCTGCAAACTAACCCCCCTCTCACGCCAACCTGTTCCCCAAACACATCCAATCAAAATTTTGAGATAACCATTTTGTTCTACATAGTTGATTTCCCAATAGGAATTATGTTTTTGAGGAGGACATTTCCCCCACATCCCTTAGGACAGGGGTTGAAAGTTATACCATGGGCATACATTATAGAAAGCTTTGTCTTAGAAACATCAAAAAGGAATCATTAGATTGGAAATTCAAGTGCCATTTTTAATAATCGAATAATCGGGGGCATATAAGGTTTTTATAGAAAGCTTTGTCTTAGAAACTTCAAAAAGGAATCATTCGATTGGAAATTCAAAGGGCTAGTGCCCTTTTAAATAGTCGAAAGTGATTTGAGGGCAACTAACCCCCCTCTCACGCCCACCTTTTCCCCAAACACACACAATTAAAATTTTGAGATGGCTATTTTGTTCAACGTAGTTTAAAGTTCTGCAAACTAACCCCCCTCTCACGCCCACCTGTTCCCCAAACACATCCAATCAAAATTTTGAGATAGCAATTTTGTTCAACGTTGTTGAAAATTCTGGAAATTAGGTCTTTGAAGATGACACCCCCCCCCCCAGGGGTTGTAAGTTATACCCTGGGGGCATATAAGGTTTTTATAATTCGATTGGAAATTCAAAGGGCTAGTGCCCTTTTTAATAGTCGAAAGTGATTGGAGGGCAACTAACCCCCCTCTCACGCCCACCTTTTCCCCAAACACACACAATCAAAATTTTGAGATGGCTATTTTGTTCAACGTAGTTTAAAGTTCTGTAAACTTGGTCTTTAAGGATGATAACCCTGCCCACAGCCCTCAGGGCAAGGGTTGTAAGTTATGCCCTGGGGGCATATAAGGTTTTTATCTAAAGCATTGTCGTAGAAACTTCAAAAAGGGCTCATTCAATTGGAAATTTAAATGGCTAGTGCCCATTTTGATAGTCGAAAGTGATTGGAAGGCAACCAAAACCCCTCCCACGCCAACCATTTTCCCAAACATATCAAATAAAAATTTTGAGATCGCCATTTTGTTCAACGTAGTGGAAAGTTCTGGAAATTATATCTTTGATCAGGACACTCCTCCCACAGTCTTCAGGGCAAGGGTTATAAGTAATCCCCTGGGGGCATGTATGGTTCTTATGGAAGGAATGCTCGTATAAACTTCAGAGAGAGCTCATTTGATTGGAAATTGCGTCAGAAGATATCGGAGGGTAACAAGCCCCTCCACTCCCTTTTTTCCCAAATGCATTCGATAAAAATTTGAGATAGCTATTTTGTTAAAAATAGTTCAAAGATCATATAACAAAACTCCGGTGTCGACACAACCTCCCAGGGCCCGGGGGCAGGCGTTTTAAGTTTTGCCCTGGGGGCATATATGGTTCTTATGGAAGGGATGCTCGTATAAACTTCAAATAGTGTTCATTTGATTGGAAATTGAAAGTTCTAGTTCACTTTTTAAGAGTAATTTTTAAGAGTAATTTTTTTAAAAATAGTTCAAAGACCATATAACAAAAACTCCAGGGTCGACACAACCCCCCAGTGCCCGAGGGTAGGCGTTGTAAGTTATGCCCTGGGAGAATATATAGTTCTTATAGAAGGGATGCTCGTAAAAACTTCAGAGATGGCTCATTTGATTGGATATTGAAAGTTCTAGTTCAGTTTTGAGAGTCAAAAGAGATTGGAGGGCAAGTAGCCCCCCCCCAAGCCCCCTTTCCCCAAGTACATCTGATAAAATTTGAGATAGCCATTAAGTTAAACATTGTTCAAAAGTCAGATAACAAAAACTCAGGTGTCGACACAACCCCCAGGGCCAGGGGGCAGTCGTTGTAAGTTATGCCCTGGGGCATATATGGTTCTTATGCAGAGAGGGCTCATTTGATTGGAAATTGAAAGTTCGAGCTCACTTTTTAATAGTCAAAAGAGATCCAAGGGCAACTAGCCCCCCCATGCCTTCTTTTTCTAAACCCATCTGATGAAAATTTTGAGATAGGTATTTTGTTAAAAAACAGTTCTAAGGTCGGATAAGAAAAACTCTGGTGTCAATACAACCCCCCTGGACCCGGGGGAAGGCGTTTTAAGTTATGCCTTAAAGGCATATATGGTTCTTATGAAAGGGATACTCGTATAAACTTCATAAAGGGCTCATTTGATTAGAAATTGAAAGTTCTAGTTCTCTTTTTAAGAGTCAAAAGATATAAGGGTAACTAGCCCACCCCACGCCCTTTTTCCCCAAACCCAGCTGCTACAAGTTTTGAGATAGCCAGTTTTTTGAAAATGGTTCAAAAATTAGATAACAAAACTCTGGAGTCAACACAGCCCCCCAGGGCCTGGGGGGGTAGGCGTTGTAAGTGTTGTCCTGGGGGCGTATATGGTTCATATGAAAGGGGGGCTCGTATAAACTTCAGAGAGGGCTTATTTGTTTGGAAATTGAAAGTTCTAATTCACTTTTGAGAGTCAAAAGATATCCAATGGCAACTAGCATCCCTCCCCACACACACTTTTTTTTCTCCAAGCCCATCCGATAAAATAGCCATTTCATTAAAAATAGTTCAAAGGTCAGAACAGAAATACTCCTATGTCCACGCAACCCCCCAGGGCCCGGAAGCAGGTGTTGTAAGTAATGCTCTGGGGGCATATATAGCTCTTATGGAAGGGATGCCCATATAAACTTCAGAGAGGCTCATTTGATTGGAAATTGAAAGTTCTTGTTCACTTTTTAAGAGTCAAAAGAGATCGAAGAGCAATTAGCCCCCCCCTCCCCGCCCTAAATGCATCAGATAAAAATTTTGAAATGGATATTTCGTTAAAAATAGTTCAAAGTTCAGATAACAAAAATTCCGGTGTCGACACTGCCCCCCATGGCCCACGGATAGGCGTTGTAAATTATGCCCTGGGGGCATATATGGTTGTTATGGAAGGGATGCTCGTATAAACTTCATACAGGGCTCATTTGATTGGAAATTGAAAGTTGTAATTCACTTTTTAAGAGTCAAAAGTGATCGGAGGGCAGCTAGCCTCCCCCCCCCATACTCCAATTTATTTTTTTCCCAGAGGCACTTTATATAGAAGGGGTCGTTGTATAAACTTCAAAGGGGCTCATTCTATTGGAAATAGAGAGTTCTAGTGCCTTTTTTAAGAGTCAAAAGTGATCGGAGGGTAACTAGCTCCCCTCCCAAGCCCTCTTTCCCCAAATACATCTGATAAAAAGTTTGAGGTAGCCATTTTGTTAAAAATAGTTCAAAGATCATGTAATAAAAACTCCTGTGTCAACGCAACCCCCCAGGACCCAAAAAGCAGGCGTTGTAAGCATTGCTCTGGGGGCATATATGGTTCTTATGGAAGGTATGCTCCTATAAACTTCGGAGAGTGCTCATTTGATTGGAAATTGAAAGTTCTAGTTCATTTTTAAAGAGTCAAAAGATATCGGAGGGCAACTATCCCCCCTCTCCATGCCCTTTTTTCGCACACCCATTTGATAAAAATTTTGAGGTAGCCATTTTTAAAAAAATAGTTCAAAGATTATATAATGAAATCTGCTGGGTCCACACAACCCCCCAGGGTCCGGAGGCAGGCGTTGTAAGTAATGCTCTGGGGGCATATATAGTTCTTATGGAAAGGATGCTCGTATAAACTTCGGAGAGGGCTCATATGATTGTAAATTCAAAGTTCTCGTTCACTTTTTAACAGTCAAATGAGATCGGAGGGCAACTAGCACCCCCCCCCCTGTCCACGCCCTATTTTCCTCAAAACCATCCGATTAGAACTTTGAGAGAGCCATTTTTGTTCGAAATGGTTCAAAAATCATATAACGAAAACTTCGGGGTCGGCACAATCCTTCAGGGCCCAAGGTAGGCGTCGTAAATTATGCCTGGGGGGATATACAGCTGCTGTTGAAGGGATGTTCGTATAAACTTCAGAGAGGGCTCATTTTATTGGAAATTAAAAGTTCCAGTTCAGTTTTTAAGAGTCAAAAGAGATCAGAGGGCAACTATCCCCCATGCCCCTTTTACCCCACATGCATCTGATAAAAATTTTGAGATAGCCATTTTGTTAAAAATAGTTCAAAGTTCAGATAAAAAACTCCTGTGTCGACACAACCATCCAGGGCCCGGGGGCAGGTGTTGCAAGTTGTGCTCTGGGGGCATATATAGTTCTTATGGAAGGGATGCTCGTCTAAACTTCAGATAGGGCTGATTTGAATGGAAATTGAAAGTTGTAGTTCAATTTTTAAGAATCAAAAGAGATCGGAGGGCCCCTAGCCCAGCACGTCCTCTTTTCCCCACACCTATCCGATACAAGTTTTGAGATAGCCATTTTTTTAAATCAGTTCAAAGGTCAGATAACAAAAAACTCCGGTGTCGACACCCCCCCCCCCCCTTCCAGGGCCCGGGGGCAGGCATTGTAACCTATGTCCTGCGGCCGTATGTGGTTCTTATGAAAGGGATGCTCATATAAACTTCAGAGAGTGCTCATGTGAGTGGAAATTAAAAGTTCTAGTTCATTTTTTTCAGAGTAAAAAAAAAGATTGGAGCGCAACTACCCCCTCCCACCCTCCACCCCTTTGGGTTTATCGGATGGATAAACCCATCCGATAAAAATTTGAGGTGACCATTTTGGTAAAAAAGTAGTTCAAACATCAGATATTAAAAGTCCGGGGTCGAAACAACCCCCAGGTCCCAGGGACAGGCGTTTGTAAGTTATACTCTGGGGGTATATTCTCTGGGGCTCGTATAAACTTCAGAGACGGCTCATTTGATTGAAAATAGAAAGTTCAAGTTCATTTTAAAGAGTCAAAAGAGACCGAAGGGCAATTAGCCCCCCCCCGCCCTCTTTTGCCCAAACCCATCGATAAAAATTTTGAGATAGCCATTTTGTTAAAAATATTTCAAACATCAGATAATAAAAACTCCGAGGTTGACAAAAATCCATTTTTTCACTTTGATACCAGTTTTGATCCTTTGATGAACATTTGATTTTTTTTTTTTAAGTTTGATTTTAAAATAAGGAATTTTCAAAAACTTGAAACTTTTTGCAATCAAAAACGAACAAAAACTAATTAAAAAAAAAACTTTCCGAAAAATAAGTTTTTCAAAGAAAAATAAAGGCCATTTTAAACTTAAGCTCAGCAGAAACAAATATCTGTTAAAATTCAAAATCAAAACGACCAGAAATTACTATTAAAGAATAAATGAAACCCAAAACGAACAAAATTAAATAAACAATCATAGAAAATAACACACAACAAGTAATAATATAAATAAATAAATAGATCTTAAAGTGAGTAATGCTTAGATTGAATATGAAAATCAAGCTTAAAACAAAAAAAAAATATTTTGCCATTGAAGTATAAATGTAACTTAAAACGAACAGCAATTAAATAAACAATCAATGCAAACAACTATACAATAGATATTGATGTAAATGAATAAATAAATCTTGAAACGAGTGAAACTTAAATTGAATATGCAAATAAAGCTTGAAACGAACAAAAATCACTACAAACAAGAGTTTGGGTTTCGCCTCCTTCTCTTACTATACAAGTCTAAAACCTACTGCGTCATTGGCGCTTTACTGAAAACTATATGCATCTTGAACATGTCTTGGAAATTATAAACAACATCAAATTGAATATTTGATGCGTAATGATATTAATTGTTGAAAGATCCATCAGTTCAAGAATTTATTTCACTGTAATTTTATTTTTATTTTCAATGCTGTAAGAACTGGAAACGAAAATATTTGTAATATAATTCGTTTTCAGTTAAGCGCCAATGACGCAGTAGGCTTTTGGTTTTTACTTACAGTTAAGGAAGGGAGCAGTATCCAAACTCTTTTTTGTAGTGAAACTATATTTGTCTTGAACAACTATAGAAAGAACTAATAAATTAAATTGAATATTTGATGTATCATGATATTAATTGCTGAAAGCTCATCAGTTCAAAATTTTACTATAATTTTAATGTTTATTTTCAATATTCAGTGCAAAAGAAGATATTTGTAATAAAATTCAGTAAGGTTTTCAGTAAAGCGCCAATGACGCAGTAGGTTTTAGGCTTTTACAGTAAGAGAAGGAGGCGATACCCAAGCTCTTGTTTGTAGTGGTTTTTGTTCGTTTCAAGCTTGATTTGCATATTCAATTTAAGTTTCACTCGTTTTAAGATTTATTTATTCATTTACATTAATATTTATTGTATGTTGGTTTGCATTGATTGTTTATTTAATTTCTGTTGCGTTTTAAGTTTCATTTATACTTCAATAGCAAAATATTTTTTTTCGTTTTAAGCTTGATTTTCATATTCAATTTAAGCATTACTCGCTTGAAGATCTATTTATACATTTATATTATTACCTGTTTTATGTTATTTGCTATGATTGATTATTGAATTTCTGTTCGTTTTGGGTTTCATTTATTCTTTAATGTTAATTTTGGTCGTTTTGAGCTTAAATTTTTACGGGTATTTGTATCTGCTGAGCTCAAGTTTAAAATGGCCTTTACTTTTCTTTGAAAAAACTAATGTTTCGGAAAGTTTTTTTTTTAATTAATATTTATAAGTGAGCAATAATTGTGTATATATTTATAAATATATTCTATTTTTCGAAAACAGCACCATATTTTTTTCTGGAAAATTGGCATCTTCGGATATTCTCGCATAAAAAAACGATCTAGATAGGTCGGAAGTCTGAGAAAATTCGTTCATAGCCTTAATTTTGGTTTTTGAAAATGACGTCATGTACTATGTTAGAACATCATATAAGCATTTCTTATGACATTGTATATGGCATCATATAAGTATTTGCTTATATGATGTCATGCATAGCATAAATAAGACTGTTTGGTTTCCAACGCAACGGTTACTTATATAATATAATGTCTGTTGGAAGGCCCAAAAAATGAAAATTTGCAATTGCAGTTACTATAAATGATGATTCTTTGGAACCCACCTCTGAACTTTCATACATGATAAGATTTGAAATTTGACAACCTGGACTCTCAAATGTGACAACACTAATACGGGCAGCTAAAGCAAAGACCATTGCTAAATTGTCTGAAGTATTCGAAATCCAAAATCGTGTCAAAAATGAAAATGAAGAGCAAAGACACGGGTGGTTAGAAGATGTACGAAAAAGACAATTAGATCATGTTAAAAATGAAAATGAAGAGTAAAGACACACGCGGTTAGAAGAATGGATATGGTCATCAATGCCTACCATACCTTTGTATGGTAGGCATTATAAATACATACATATATATATATATATATATATATATATATATATATATATATATATATATATATATATATATATATATATATATATATATATATATATATATATATATATATATATATATATATATATATATATATTATATATATATATATATATATATATATATATATATATATATATATATATATATATATATATATATATATATATATATATATATACATATATGTATATCAGACCGAAATCTGATGAATGCTGACATTCACTAGGGAAATTCCGAAATAAGGATAATTAACAAATATTTCAGACATACACTAAGCGACTATGTATTTGTTGACGTTCATCATGCACTAATTGTGAGTATTGAGCATTTCTGAGATTCTAACCTAATATCTAGCTCATTTCAGAGATTTATGACCTAACCTGTAACCATCAAAGCTTGCAAAAGACTGACAAAGCTGACTGGTCAACAGACACATTGTCGCTTGGTGTAATATTTGTTAAATATCCTTATTTCGGACTTTCACATTTTAAATGTTTTAACTTTTTTAAGTTTAATGAATCGAAAATTATTAAGACTTTAAGGAATAAATGTTAGCATATTTATATTGAACTGACAATGTAAATTCATTTGTATTTTTTTTTCAGCAAAGTGCAAATTATGGTCTGATCTTGACAAGGCATGGGGGTTGTCAGCCCTACTCATGTTAATTTCTGCACGTTTTGAGTTTGAGTCGGCTATTTATTGTAATTTCTGTTTGTTTTGTGTTTTATTTATTTATTGAGGGTGATTTTCGGTAATTTTACGCTTCGTAGATTATTCAATTTTATTTCTGCTCATTTTTGGTTTAATGGCGTTCTTTATTTTTCTTTGAAAAACTTATTTTGTTGAAAATTTTTTCAAATTAATTTCTGTTTGTTTTTATGGACATGGTCTTTTTAATGGGAACCATTTGTAAGTTGGAGAAACTTTTTCAACAATTTTTAAGAACATACACTCTTTTGAAAATCTTGGCAAAAATAATATTGTTTAATTTAGTTTTATACCTCCTCTAGTTGACCGTAAGAATAGAAATTAATATTATTCCCCAAAAATTCTATCTATGCTCTTTTACAACCTGATACACTTACACTCCTTTGGTTTAGTTAAGTTGTCAACTTTATACCATCATTTGTTCTTGGGATATTGCTGAGATGTCTTAATGGCAACCACCATACACACCGTGCCTCTTGATTTAATTTAAAGCAACATTTAGTTTTAAATTATAATGGACAAATTTCATAACTTTGGGGGCTGACATACCCAATATCCCTAGAGACATAGTTACGTTCTGGACCGTTCAACTATGATGAACAAAATGGTTGTTTCAAAATTTTGATTGAAAGCTTTTGGAAAACTATGAGCTGGGGAGGAGGGTTTGCTTGCCCTCCAATCACTTTTGACTCTTAAAAAGGGCACTAGAACTTTTAATTTCCAATCAAATTAGCTCCTTAAAAGTTTCAATGATATTGTTAGCTATGATAGAGTAGCGCTGCCTATGACATCGCTTATATGCCCTTTTGAAAACCTGCTTGCATACAGTCTTTTCGTTTAATTGAAACTCCCCATAAACGTTCCCTAAAAGTTTCACTTAATACCCTTCGTGTCATTAGTTACAGTAGCCGTAAAGTAGTATTAAAGGATACACATAGTGCCTTCTGGTTAGTTCAAAATCCACCACGACGTACCCTGAAAGGTCTAATTGAATAATGTATGTCGCTCCTGAGATATTGCTTCATCACCCTTTTGACAATCTACATGATCATAGTTCGTTATAATTTAGTTTAACATCAGCCTAAATGTTCCTTGTAAGCTAAAACTTAAAGCTTAAGACCATCAACCCTTCCTGAAGCATTGCTGATACGTCCTCTTAAAAACCTTTGTTGGCATAGTGTGTTTCGATTTAGTTCAATGTAGTTTCAATAAAGCCCAAAATTTTCGCCTTAATACCCTTAGCTTTAGTAGTAGTAGTAGAAACACCGGTTGTAATAGTAGTAGTAGAAGTAGTAGAAGCAGTATCTCCCAAAACAAGGCATGCAAGTTTCAACTTCACACACAAAACTGCTACTAAGATACTACTGATAACCTGATACTACTGATAAACCTTTTGACAACCTGTATACATATGGTGTGTTGTGATTCAGCTCACCTTCCCCTTTAAAAATTCCACCTTCATACCCATAGTAATAGCTGTAATAGTAGTCACAGTAGTAGTGTTAGTGTTAGTAGTACTAGTAGTAGTATTAATAGTATTAGCACTAGTACTGGAAGCAGCAGAAGCATTAAAATATTGCATTTTGGTCAGTTGACCAGGCCTCCCATCATGTACTTGAAGTTTCAATTCAATACAATTAGCAATTGCCGTGACACTGCCGGTATGTCCTTTTGATAACCTATATATTCATATACTTCTTGAAATTTTCATCTTAATGCTCTTAGCCTTACAAGTAGTTTCAATAGAAGTAGTAGCTGGAGTAATAGTAGTAGTAGAACTAGTAAATGTAGCAGTGGTAGTAGTAATAGTAAAAGCGTGCACATATTGCCTTTTGGTCAATTATCTTCCCCTTTAAGTATTCTCTGAAAGTTCCAACTTAATACCCAAACCAGTTCATGAGATACGCTCTTTTGACTACCTGAATGCACATATTTTCTTTTGATTTAGTTCAAATTTGCCCTCAACATTCTCTCAAATTTTCAGTTTCATAGACTTAGCCTTAATAGTACTAGTATCACAGTAGTTGTGGTGGTAGAAGGAGCGGTAGTAGCAATATTAGTATTATATTAGTGGTGGTAGCAACAGTAGTAGTAGCAGTATTAATATCAGTAGTAGCAAGTACAAGTTTCCTTTCGGTCAGCTGAACATCCCCCTCATGATGCCAAGGAAGTTTCACCTTGACACGGTAAGCAGTTCCAAAAATATTGCTGATGTGCCCTTTTGACTCTCTTTTCATGTTAATACTCTTGCAAGTTGTTGCAATTGAAGTAGTAGTAGGAGCTGTTTAGTAGCAGTAGTAGTGTCAGTAAAAGTAGGAGTGGTAGTGGTGTTAGTAGTGGTATGTACATATTACCTTTTTGTCGATTCATCTTTGCCTTTAAGCATTCTCTGAAAGTTCCAACTTAACACCCAAATCCATCCTTGAGAGACGCCCTTTTGACAATCTTCATGCACATAATTTGTTTTGATTTAGTTAAAATTTTCCCTTAATATTCTGTCAAATTTTCACTTTTATACGCGTAGCCTTATTTGTACTAGAATCATTGTAGTAGTGGTAGTATTAGGAACAGTAGTAGCAGCAGTATTAATAGCAGTAGTAGCAGGTACATGATGCCTTTCGGCCAGTTGAACATCCCACTCTTGATGCCCCATAAGTTTTCGTTTGATGCGGTAACCCATTCCAAAAATATTGACCATACGCCCATACCAGCAATCTGTATTTACATATTATGTTTTGATTTAGTTCAATTTTCCTCTAGAAGTTTCCTCAGATGTTTATTTCAATATCATCAACCCTGGTAGTACTCGCTACAAAAGTAGTAGTTTTAGTAGTAGTAGTGGCAGTGGTAATAGTAATAGTGGTTGCAGTAGCAGTGGTGGTAGTTGTAGTAGCAATAGTAACGTGCAAATATTGCCTTTGGTCAATTGATAATCTCCCTTATCATTTCCCAAAAGTTCCAAATTAATATAGTCAGTCATTCCTGAGTTGCTCCCTTTTGACAACCCGTATACACACACCGTGTTTTGATTTAGCTCAACACTTTCCTCGACATTCTCTGAAAGGTTCACCTGACTGCCCTTTGTCTTTTTGGAGAGTGAATGTCAAACATGCATACCTTTCTCAATAACGTATACCATATGTAAAGAATAAACGAATTGCCTAACTTACAGCCCTTGACCTGAGGGCTGTAGGGGATTTGACATGCCCAAAGGCATAATTACTGGATTTCAACAATGCTGAAGAAAATAGATGTCTCAAAATTTTGATTGGATGTTTGTTCGGGAAAATGATGGGCGTGGAGGGGGCTGGTTGCCCTCAAATCCCTTTTGATTCTTAAAAAGGGCACTATAACAACCAGTTTCCAATCAAATAAGCCACCCTATCCAAAGTTTATACGACCACCCATTCTGAAAAAAACCTTATATGCCCCCAGAGCATAACTTACAACCCTAGAGCATAAATTACAACCCTTGCTTCAGGGCTCTGGTGGGTTGTGTTAACCCTGGAGGCTTTGTCATATGTTCTTCGGACTGTTTTGAAGAAAATGGCTGTCTCACAATTTCGATAAGATACGTTTAGGGAAGTGAGGGTGCTCGGGGGGGGGGGGCTAGCTGCCCTCCATCATTTTTGTGTCCCTGGGGCATAACTTACAACCCAGGTTCTGAGGGGTTGTTTAAACCCCAAAGGCCTCGTTATATGATCTTTAGACTCTTTTGAACGAAATGGCTATCTCAAAATTCCTGTCGGATGCATTTGGGAAAAAGAGGACGTGGTGGGGGGGGGATAGTTACCCTCTGATCACTTTTGTCTCTTAAAAAATAAACTAGGACTTCTGATTTCCAATTGAATGAGCAATTTCTATTGAATGAGCAAGTTTATACGACCACCCCTTCCATAAAAACCCTAAATGTTAACAACGGGCAACTAGTTTAACTTATAGCCCTTACCCTGAGGGCCTGGGAGGTTGTCATAATTTATGAACCTTTCAAATATACTGAGCAAAATGACTATCTCAAACTTTTGGTTGGATGTGTTTGGAGAAATGACGACGGGGGGGGAGAGGGCTGTTTGCCCTCCAATCACTTGACTATTAAAAAAAAGCACTAGAACTTTTATTTCCAACCGAACGAGCTCCTTTCGAAATTTCTACGGCAACGTCTATACGAAGTTCCCTGGTCTAAAAAAAATAAATAATACATTGTGCCAATTTCGTTCTTTCCTTAGGTAGCATTATTGTGCTGCCTATGATTTGGGGTACAAAATGGATAGAAATGGCACTTTACTTAGGTTTGATCTTCTTAATTGGCGAAAGAGTACTCAAATTCCAAATTTCCGTTTGAATGAGGCTTTTATATTGTCTACGAGCATCCAGTCTAAAACCTTGTTTGATCAAAGAGTTATTTTTCATTTACTGGTTAAGTATCGGGAAGTCTAGGTATTTAAAGCCTTCTCCCTGGCTACGCCACAGCCTCCACCCTGAACGATATTTCACAATAAGTCCCTTTAGTTTCTCGTACTTTTGTTGGTAAACTTACTTTTTCACCAATTTACGGCTTTATCTTTCTAGATAAATATAACACAGCCTAGGAAGTCCTGAAAATAAAAGAAGAAAGTACTTGGCAACCCCAAATTCATCAACAAATTTCATTGGACAAACACTTTGGTCTATACAATATGGACATAACTTCAGGAAATTTAACAAACCCGAAAATTATTTCTGTCCCAGACACTTCGGTAAGTAAACCCTTCGGTAAGGATCATTATATTACCTTCGTTAATATATGACTACGTGTAATTATTGTTAACTTCTTTAATTTTAATTAGCTTCCTTAATGGATTTAATAAAATTATCATTACATATCATTTACTTCGGCAAGTAAATCCTTCAGTAAGTAATCAATTGGATAAGTAAATTCTTCGGTAAGTAATCAGTTAGATAAGTAAATTCTTCGGTAAGTAATCAGTTGGATAAGTAAGTTCTTCGGTAAGTAATCCGTTGCATAAGTAAATTCTTCGGTAAGTAATCAGTTGGATAATTAAATCCTTCGGTAAGTAATCAATTGGATAAGTAAATTCTTCGGTAAGTAATCAGTTGGATAAGTAAATTCTTCGGTAAGTAATCAATTGGATAAGTAAATTCTTCGGTAGGTAATCAGTTGGATAAGTAAATCCTTCGGTAAGTAATCAATTGGATAAGTAAATTCTTCGGTAAGTAATCAGTTGGATAAGTAAATCCTTCGGTAAATATTCCACCGTAATGAAACCAACGTGTCGTTATCGTTAATGTCTATGTGTTCTGAAGACTGAACTTCTTTCTATAGAAATAAAAGTGGCTTTCTCGGAGATTCTGTGGAAAAATTTGACAGGGACATATATTTAGGAATAGTTTAGGGGTTATGATGACAAAAGTTAAATGCATATCCTGTCGAAAAAATTGTAAATCTCCTTAGGAGTATTATCATACTGAAACTGTCAGTTCCTCACCAAGGACTAAGGTATATAAACAAAAACAACGGGGGAAAAAGGATAAAACATGTCTAAGTTTCATCTTTAAAGATTATTTTGAACTTTGATATCAGGACATAAACAAATGTTATTTCTTTTTGATTGTTTTTGTTTATTTACCCGTGTTGGAGTAACCTTCCACGAACTGCTGTCCAGCGTGTCGTGTACTTTTTCGTAAGGACCGGAATCGCTTTTCTGCCATGTGTATCTTTTCTAGTTCTGTAGTTTTGTTCTTTTATTTATTTTTTAATCTCTTTCTTTCTCACTGATGAGTCAAGTGCCACAACCAGCATGTTCGTGGCAACCTATATAAATTTTTCATAGAGGGTGTAAAGTTTTGTTGCTTAATGTGCATTTTATAAGTTGATAGAATGAAAATTAATTCGTAATAATTCTAAGAATAATTTTTAAAGTATGGACGAGTGACCACTAGCCCATTTTTAGAAAAACCGAAGAAAATAATGTCTTTCCTGTTGTCATAGTATTTTCTACTAAAGTTCGCAAACTTGATGAATTCTCTATTCAAAAAGTTTGTAAATTAATCTTATAAAAAAAGGCTCTTGCGTGAAATAAACAGAATTATCAAACAGTTCGTGATAACGAACTGTAAGTAAGGAGCGACGCTGCTCAATGGTAACCGAAAGTCTAAAAAACAGAATTTTGATATCAATAGATATATCAAAAGAATTGGCTTGTTATGTTGATTCCAAATGTATAAGATTCATTAAGTTTCTAATATAAGATTCATTAAAATTTTACCCATCAAAGGCTACGAGCCTGAGAAAATTTTCCTGATTTTCAAAAATAGGGGGAACGCCCCTTAAACGTCAAGGAATCCTAACAAAAACTATACCATCAGATTCAACGCATCAGACAACTCTAATGCCGTGATTTCAAGCTCCCATGAGCAAAAATGTGGAATCTTGAATTTTTTGGCAGAAGAAAGATCAGGGATGCGTGTATAGTTATTTTCTTTTTTTTTTCCCAGGGGTGATTATATCGAACCAATGGTCCTAGGATATAGGACAAGGGCTCATTTGAACTGAAATTAAAAGTTTTAGTGCCCTTATTAAGGGCCATTTTGAGATATGCCTTTGGAGATAACACGACCCCCCACATCCCCTGGGGAAAGGTTTTTAAGTAATGAAATTTGCCCATTGTTTACATATAGTATTTGTTATTAGGAAGTATGAATACGTTTTTCGGTTGGGGGGGGGGGGGTGAATTTCTTTGGGGGATTTTCCAGTGGGGGAATTTTCCATGGACAGGGGGGGGGGGTTGCGATTGGAGTTTTTCAGGAGAAATTTCACACTTCACACTGGATGAATTTTCTACGAAATTCTTTTTATTTGTCTTACTTTCTTTTAGCCAACTCAGTTCTACATGTGGAGACGTTAACGGTAATTGTCCGGGGTAAATTTTCACCGTGATTTAGTCGTCTAGAGGATCTTTCTGTGGGGGGTTTTTCCGTGGAGGGGAAGACGTTTTTCCTGGCATTATTTAAAATACGAGCAGAAATTAAATAAAAAAACAAGTTGCCATCTCCTCAATATCGCGCTCTTTACGCTAAAGTTTGACTTTTTATCCCAAGTCTCTAAGAACAACTTTTGAAACACAAGAGCCGTGTAATTAATGCAATAAATAGCTTTTTTAAAAGTACCAAAAAATTTTAGTGTTAAGAGCAAGGTGTTGGAGAAGGGGAAACCCCCCTCATATACGTAATAAGTTCTGTTCGTCTTAATTTGAATTTTGCTCCTTACTTCCAGTCGAAAAAACTTGTTTCCTTTTATTTAATCTTAACAAGAAACCAATCTAAAAAATAACAAAGTAAAAACTATTCTCAAGTAAAAATTGTTAGAAGTGAGATATGGCCTTTTGAACCAACTGAAGGTCGGTTTTCCATCGTGCAAAATGCACATTTTTAGGTGTGTTGTCTTTGCTTTTACTAGGGAGAGTCTTTTTTTTCTTCTGAATTAGAAAGATGTGGCTATTTTCTTTTCTCTTTCTGGCGAATGTCAATTGCGGTAGTGTCTTTTGCGGTATTACGTTTGTTGTTCTGTAAGTATCTTTAGGTAAAGTTCTATATTGTTAAGTGCTCTCATGACTAAAACTGCTGAGCTTGCCTTTTGTGTTGAAAAGTATCCTAAAATAACTCAAATTAAATATAAGATATTAAAGAAATCAATTCATCCTTTGATAATTCAGTAAAAAAAGATACTTAAAAGATGTGTAAATAAAAGCTAGGTAAAAAGGCACCATTCGAAAAAGCATGAAACAGCTCGCTGTAACGAACTGTAAGTAATGAGCAACTCCCGTGTAATAGTAACTGAAAACTAAAAAAAAGAGTTTGCTAGGTAAAAAGGCACCGTTCGAAAAAGCATGAAACAGCTCGCTGTAACGAACTGTAAGTAATGAGCAACTCCCGTGTAATAGTAACTGAAAACTAAAAAAAAGAGTTTTAATTAAAGTATAGGCATTAAAAAATCGGCATTTTACGCTGATTCTAAATGTTATTAGGTTTAAAGCTACCTACTAAAAGTTACAATCCTCAGGAACTTTGCCGTTGTTTTTAAGAAGGAGGAAGATACCCGCGAAAGGGAAAATTTAATGAAAACTGTACCATCGAACTCAGCAAATCAAAGAGCCCTGTTGCAGAGAAATCATTGCCTTATCTACAACAATGACAATTTTTGCAATTTTTGTGAGAAAAATCATCACAGATGCTTGTTTGTTTTTTTTCGAACGGAAAAGAGATTCAAGGATTTCAAAAGGACCAGAGATTTGAACAGAAAAAAAAATCACTACTGTCATTTTTTAGTAGTACAGAAATTGCACTACAGCAAAGTGGTGTTTTCTACCTTTTTTTGGAACAAAACAACAATTGAGCCCCAAAGGGGGAGAAATAGCTATTGATTAAAAATTTGAGATAGTCCATCGATTTAAAATTATCAAGAAGTTGCACATTGAGTTTTCTAGTTTTAGAGGCACTTATGGCGCGCGATGGCGCACTTGTTCCTAAAAATTCACGCTGTCCCTAGAAAGTAAACGGTTAACATATACATGTATTTTGAAGCTTCAATTAACTAAGTTTATTCATTTGAGGCTTGGTAAAATTACGTACAGTGATGTGTGAGTGTGTGTCAGCCATTATTGAGAAGGGTTGGTGCATATTTGTGTAGGGTGAAGTCCATAAGCTCCTGGATCGGGAAACTCCTCATGCACAAAAAGTTGGTCCATAAAAACTGGGCATAGATTTTTTTTCGATTGACTTAAACCATATCTGAATATCCCTGGGCCAAGGGGACCCAATTGAAAAAAAAAACAGACAAAAATATTGGTTTGCCTAAAACTGAGGCCCTAAAAATAGCCCAATAAATTCTATTCTTTAAACAGCTAGAAACATAAAATGTAAGTTCCTGGCTAAGTAAACCCAAATAGGCAAAGACATTTCTGGGGGGAGGGACACGATTCCCCTCCAAATTACAATCTAAGAAGGGGAAATATTTTTATCCGATTGCTTGAAAAATTCAAGGATGGTTGCATGGGCTAATGAAACTCCACACTTTGTTTGGAGGAGGGGATGTTTATAGGCCTGGATATGGGTAGAAAACCTTGTTTTCCCTGATCAGTTTGAAATTCGCAGCCGAAAGTCTATGGGCCTCGAGGAACTTAACATAATCGAAATTTAGTTTTGGGCATGGTCCCCCCTGAACCTAAAATCCTAATCTGGTCAAATCTCATATCCATAGCCCTTGGACCAAGAGGATTCCAATAATGAGGAAGAAATAGAAAAAAAAAAATCAAAAACATGATTAGATTTGCTTAAATGAAAGCTATGAAATCCTAAATCGGTGAAAAAATAACGCAAGCTCAATCTGCAGTAATGTGAATTTACTAACGATGCCGAAAAGACAAAATGAAAACAAACAAAGACTAAAAATGGAACTAATTTCAGTTGTATCGATTCGTGACACCCAAAAATGGATCTAAAATTTGTTTTGTCTCTGATAGACTTGAAATTTACAGGGAATGTATCCAGGGTCGAGTAGACATCAATGAAGACGAAGCATTTTTTAGTTTGGTTGCATCGATATGTGACACCTGAAACTAGGCCCACAAATTTTGCTTTCTACAACTGGCTTAAAATCACAGGGCGTGCAAACGTGATAAAGAAAAACCTCTAATTGAAGAGAAAGAACTATTGAAAAAGGTTGTTGCATTGATTCTTGACGCCCACGCCCATGACGCCCAAATTTGTTTGTCGCTGTTTTGCTGGCGACTTACTTAGCACATGCATTGGGCAAAATGAACCTAAAAAGAAAGAAAATATTTTTGAAAAAACGGGTCATATCGATTCCTGCTTCTGTTCGATCATGGCTGAAACTGAATTTTTTGAACTGGCCTTGTATTTCCACACATATTGTAGCGAAATAAACTGCCGTGATACCACAGTTGACTGCTTCTTTAAACACTGTTTTTATGAGATGCACCCACTGACTTGGGTGTTTGTCAATGCTGAACAAGAAGGTTGATTTCACTGGTTACTCAGACAGCAATTTACTATTTACGAAGTTCAAGTCTTACTGATTTTGATCGCTATTCGTTTTACAAGATGGTTTGTCAGGTATCCCATACATAATCAATTTTTTTTGTCTGCTTGTAAAGTCCGTAAGTAAGTCAACTGATCGTGCTTCAGGTGCTTCATCCTGAATAGCTGTCTCTATTTTCTGCGCTATAGCCGTATCCAGCTTCTCGAGTTCTCTACTAACGTGTTGTTTGACACCATGACTCGAATACTTGGAAGTATAGCCCGCTGTAGCGACTCTATCTTCTCCTTGATAGGTTTCATTGTAGCATCGAGCTCATTACATATTTCAGATTTAAGCTTTCAGATTAACTTCACGAAATGAGAAATTGCTGAGACTTCCAGGAGTCAGTCACGGTAAATTTTAAACGACCAATCTGGGTTTGTTAGTCTTATTAATAGTAAAATTTTATCCATTATTTTTCCTTTTAAAGCCGTTCTTTTCAATAATTCACAATATTCACTTTAAAAATTTTCTTTGGGCATCAATTGTCTATATGTTTGAATGAAATAGAATCAAAAGAAGGAGTTTTAACAAAAAAGAGATTTATAAAAATAGTGAAATTAAATTAAAACTCACAAATTCAAAAATTCTAAGAATTTTTTAATGTAATTTGATTATTACCGTGACTTCCTTTGCTTTGTCGTTGTTGTCGATGTTTTAAGGCCTCAGTGTTCAAAATACATACGGTTTTCGCTAAAACACAAATGACACTCGAGCCTTTTAGAGGGTTCGATGGGAGAGTGGGCATCCCAACCGTTATTTGTAGTAGCTCTTTTTTTTGAACCCTTGATTAGCCATGTGAAACTATTTTATTGTTGTTGATGCTATGACAGATATAAAATACAATGCTTGACATGCAAATCATTTCTACTAAAGTGTAAATCATAATCTGATCTTTAGGAGGTCCAGGAGGGTGGTAGCCCTCTCTTTATGGTAATATCTGTTTGTTTTAACGTTGATATGATTTATCAGTTTAATTTCAGTTTGCTTTAGAATTCGAATCTTCAATTCAGAGCAGTGTCTGTTATCTTTGTGTTTTATACGGTTATTCACTTTAATTTCTGCTCGTTTTAGGGTTTTAATTTTTTCAACCATTGTAGTTTCTGATCGATTTACGTTTGAATTAGTATATGACTTTATTTCTGCTCGTTTTAGGGTTCTATATGGCTCTTTACTTTTCTTTGGGACATTCTTTTTGGAAAATGTTTAAAAAAATAATTAGTTTCATTATAGAGCCATAAATATTTGGACATACGTTTGTTCAAGTACTGAAGTGATATTATTCACATGTGTCTTCCCTTTCTAGCAGTGTTGCAACAACTTTATTTTGGGAGGGGTCATATAAATTCAGAGAGAGGCGATGGGGTCTGTATGGAGATGAAATTCTGATAGGCGCCCGATAATAAAGTGTTCGTCTTTTACTAGGTTGCAGCTGCCGCTGCACGCAGGATATCCACGTTTAAATAGTTGTCTGCATTTGAAGAGGGCTGATAAACCCCGCCCAAATAGCTCCAATGGCTAAGCCACGGTTAATTGCATCGTTGCAATTTCAAATGCAGCAGCAACTTGACAAATTAGATAGCTAACCAAGTCGTTTGTTTTACAGATCCTATTTGAGGTTTGTGTAGACAGTATTGAATCAGCAGTAAATGCTATCAAGGGCGGAGCTGATCGTTTGGAACTGTGCTCTGCTCTATCAACGGGAGGACTTACTCCATCAACTTCGCTACTGAGGGAGGTTAAGAAAATTGCTGTAAATAAACCAGTTTTCGTCATGATACGCCTTCGTGACGGCGACTATCGTTATACAGATAAAGAAATTGAGGTAAGGACATTAATTTCTGGCATAAAAAGAGCCATAAGCGGACCCAGAGGAAAACAATTCTTCCGATCGTCTGACCTTTTACGGTGTCCTCAAATAATAAAAAAAGTTTTAAAAAGAAACAAAAACAAAAAACGCTTCATTAATAGTCGTTGCATTAGTAGTTGTTGCTTGTTGCTTAAAAAAAAGTGCAGTTCATCCTCTTTTCTGAACTAAACATAACATTAAAAAAATGTATATTTATTGGATTTCCCGTGTTATTTCTAGTTTAACTGCATTTCAAGCTTCACCCAGTGCCGGAATACATACCTCAGTTAAATACACGAGTTAGCTCAATTTTGTTCTTTTTTTTCAAATGGACATTGTTTGGCATTATGAACCAGCTTTTGATTGTGGGGGGGGGGAATATAGAGGCTAAAAAATGGGGACCTCGATGCCAAAATGTTTAATTCATTACAATTAAAAAATTTCTAATTATTGTATTTTCGCATTTGGATCCAGTTTAAGTGCATCCTAGTCCCTTCCCCTCTTAATACCAGGACGTAGCATTAGGCTTATACAAAAGACAGCTGTTTTTTTTTTGTTATTCTTATTTTTTGTACTTATTTCTCATCTAAAGTTGGATTGTAATGCTTAGTTCGTAAGATCATAATGCTTAGATCGTAATTTGCCTTTCGTTTTTGATATTCCCAATTTTACTAGATAATGAAGATGGAATTGATTGACCTAAAAAGCTGCGGAGCAGACGGTTTCGTCTTTGGGCTATTAAAACAAGATGGCACAATTGATGCAAAAGGATGCTCAGAGCTCTTAAGGTAAGTAAATCTTAGAGAGTAAATTACCTTAGACCTTAGATCCTGCAGAGCCAGGAATGGTGCATAGGATGTCTACAAAGCCTCCCCAGACATCTCTGAACTGGGCTACTGCCGTGACATCCTCCCACTGTTGTTGAAGAGACAGCTCCGCACTTCTCAGGTCCCGGTCGTACTGCCGTCGTACGGTGTGTCTTGGTAGACTTTTTACACGTCTCCCGGGCACCACTCATATAATGATTTTGGGAGACGGTCTTCTTGGATACAAAGGATATGACGAAGGCAAGCCCATCTCCTACGCAGCAGGAGATCACTAACTAATGGCTGATCGCTTCGCTGACGGACTTCTATGTTGGTGACCTTATCCTGCTTCAACATGTTCAGGTACTTTCTAAGACCCATTTTCTCAAAAGCTAGGACACGTTTTTCCTGTTGGTCGTTCAATTTACAGCATTCGCTAGCATAAAGGAGGATGGACATCACATTGCTATTTGGGAGTCGGAGCCTTAAGTGATGAGAGTAGTTACTGCTGTGCCAGACTGGTTTCAACTTGTTGAAGGCTGATGTCGTCTGTCTTATTTTCCTCTTGATTTTACTAGCTATTTTACCATCATATTCAATCCAGCTCCCAAAATACTTAAATTCTTTGACCTGCTCAATTGCTTTGTCTTCACATTTCAGTATCAAGGGACAGAAAGATGTGGCCATGCTTTTTGTCTTACTGACATTCACCACGAGCTCCATTTTTTTCGGCCTTTCATCTATGGCGCCCAGTAGCAGCTGCAGTCGCTGCTTCACTTCTTCGAGAAGAACAACGTCATCTGAAAGTCCAGATCAGAAATATGTCTGCTGCTGATCTTCACTCCACTGCCTGAAAACTGCCGCAGAATATTATCATATGTTTTTGAGGAGGACACTCCCCCACAACCCTCGGGGCAAGGGTTTTAAGTTATACCCTGAGGGCAGATGTTGGCACAGTGTATCATTATTATTTTTTCCTTTAGAGCAGGGCACTTCGTATCGAAGAAGTTGTCGTAGAAACTTCGAAAAGAGCTCATTCAATTGGAAATTGGAGTGGCTTGTGCCCTTTTTAATAGTCGAAAGTGATTGGAAGGTGACTAACACCCCTTCCACGCCCACCATTTCCCCAAACATATCCGATAAAGATTTTGAGATAGCCATTTTGTTCAGCGTAGTTGATTTCCAGATAAAAATTATGTTTTTGAGGAGGACACTCCCCCACAGCCTTCAGGGCAAGAGTTGTAAGTTATGCCCGGGGGGCATATAATTTTTTTATAGAAGGCGTTGTCATAGAAACTTAAAAAAGAGGCTCATTCGATTCGAAATTCAAAGGGCTAGTGCCCTTTTTAATAGTTGAAAGTGATTGGAGGGCAACTAACACCCCTTCCACGCCCACCATTTCCCCAAACATATCCGATAAAGATTTTGAAATAGCCATTGTGTTCCAAAATTTTAAGATAGCCATTTTGTTCAACGTAGTTGATTTCCAGATAGAAAATATGTTTTTGAAGCGGACACTCACCCACAACCCTCGGGGCAAGGGTTGTAAGCTATGCCTTGGTGGCATATAAGGTTTTTATAGAAGGCGTTGTCGTAGAAGCCTCAAAAAAGTCTCATTCGATTGGAAATTCAAAGGGCTAGTGCCTTTTTAAGAGTCGAAAGTGATTGGAGGGTAACTAGCCTCCCCCCCCCTCCACGCCCATCATTCCCCCAAACACATCCAATACAAATTTTGAGATAGCCATTTTGTTCAGTGTTGTTGATTTCCAGACAGAAAATACGTTTTTGAGGAGGACATTCTCCCAAAACCCTTGGGGCAACGGTTGTAAGTTATGCCCTGAGGGAATATAAGGTTTTTTATAGAACGCGTTGTCGTAGAAACTTCAAAAAGGGCTCATTCGATTGGAAATTGAAACGACTAGTGCCCTTTTAATAGTCGAAAGTGATTGGAAGGCAACTAACACCCCTTCCACGCCCACCATTCCCCAAACACATCCTATAGAAATTTTGAGATAGCCAATTTGTGCCACGACGTTCAAAGTTCAGGAAATTATACCTTTGAGCAGAACACTCCCCCATAGTCTTCAGGGCGAGGGTTACAAGCTATGCCCTGGAGGCATATAAGGTTTTTATTGAAATCTTTGTCGTAGAAACTTGAAAAAGGGCTCATTCGATTTGAAATTCAAAGGGCTAGTACCCTTTTTAATAGTCAAAAGTGATTGAGGGCAACTAAACCTCCTCTCACGCCCACCTTTTCCCCAAACACGTCAAATCAAAATTTTTAGATAGCCATTTTATTTAACGTAGTTGAAAGTTCTGGAAATTTGGTCTTTAAGGATGACAACCCCTCTCACCACAGCCCTCAGGGCAAGGGTTGTAAGTTATACCCTGGGGGCATATAAAGTTTTTATTGAAAGTTTTGTCGTAGAAACTTCAAAAGGGCTTTATCAATTAGAAATTGAAAGGGCTAGTGCCTTTTTTAATAGTTGAAAGTGATTGGACGGCGACTAACGCCCCTCTCACGCCCACCATTTTCCAAAACACATCCAATCAAAATTTTGAGATATCCATTTTGTTCAACATAGTTGAACGGTCTGGAAATTAGGTCTTTTAGGATGAGAACCCCCTCAGAGCCCTCAGTGCAAGGGTTGTAAGTTAAGCCCTGGGGGGCATAAAAGGTTTATATAGAAAGTTGTTGTATAAATCATAGGCAGCGCAATCGCGCTGCCTAAGTAAAGAACAGGGACACTCGAGAACGAGACCAAAAAGGGGGAATAAGTAAAGAGGAGGACACTCTCCCACAACCCTCAGGGCAAGGGTTTTAAGTTATGCCCTGGGGGCATATAAGAACGATGTCCGGCACAATGTATTATTTATTAATTTTTTCCTTTAGAGTAGGGCACTTCGTATCGAAGAAGTTGTCGTAGAAACTTCGAAAAGGGCTCATTCAATTGGAATTTGGATTGGCTTGTGCCCTTTTTAATAGTCGAAAGTGATTGAAAGGTGACTAACATCCCTTCCACGCCCACCATTTCCCGAAACACATCAAATCAAAATTTTGAGATAGCCATTTTGTTCAGCGTAGTTGATTTCCAGATAGAAATTAAGTTTTAGAGGAGAACAGTCCCCCACAGTCCTTAGGGCAAGGGTTGTAAGTCATGCCCTGGGGGCATATAAGGTTTTTTATAGAAGGTGTTGTCGTAGAAACTTAAAAAAAAAACGCTCATTCAATTGGAAATTCACAGGGCTAGTGCCTTTTTTAGTTTTGGAAATTAGGTCTTTGAGGATGACAACCCCCCCCCCCCAACAGCCCTCAGAGCAAGGGTTGTAAATTATGCCAAGGGGGCATATAAGGTTTTTATATAACACGTTGTCGTAGAAACTTCAAAAAGGGCTCATTCGATTAGAAATTCAAATGGCCAGTAAACTTTTTAATAGTCGAAAGTGATTGGAAAGCAACTAACACCCCTTTCACGCCCACCATTTCCCCAAACACATCCGATAAATATTTTGAGATAGCCATTGTGTTCCCCGCAGTTCAAAGTTCAGGAAATTATACCTTTGAGCAGGACACTCCCCCCACAGTCTTCAGGGCAAGGTTTATAAGTTATGCCTGGGGGGGGGGGGCATATAAGGTTCTTATTGAAATCTTTGTCGTAAAAACTTGAAAAAAGGCTTATTCGATTGGAAATACAAAGGGATAGTGCCCTTTTTAATAGTCGAAAGTGATTTGAGGGTAACTAACCCCCCTCTCACGCCCATCGTTTCCCCAAACACATCCAATAAATATTTTAGATAGCTATTTTATTCAACGTAGTTGAAAGTTTTGGAAATTAGGTCTTTAAGGATGACAACCCCTCCCCCCTCCACAGTCATCAGGACAAGGGTTATAAGTTATGCCATGGGGCATACAAGGTTTTTATTGAAAGCGTAGAAACTTTAAAAGGGCTCATTCAATTGGAAATTGAAAGGCCTAGTGCCTTTTTAATAGTTGAAAGCGATTGGAGAGTGACTAACGCCCCTCTCAAGCCCACCATTTTCCTAAACATATCCAATCAAAATTTTGAGATATCCATTTTGTTTAACGTACTTGAAAGTTGTTGAAATTAGGTTTTTTAGGATCATAACCCCCCTCAGAGCCCTCAGTGCAAGGGTTGTAAGTTATGCCCTGGGTGCATATAAACTTTATATAGAAAGTTGTTACAGAAATTTCAAAAATGGCTCATTGGATTGGAAATTGAAATTGCCCTAATTAATAGTCAAAAGTGAGTGGAGAGTAATTAACCCCCCTCTTACGCCCACCATTTCCCCAAAAAATTCAATCAAAGTTTAGAGATAGCCATTTCGTTCAACGTAGTTGAAAGTTCTAGAAATTATGTATTTAAGGATGACAAACCCCCCAGAGCTCAAAGGGCAAAGGTTATATATTCTGCCCAGGGGGCATTTAAGGTTTTTATAGATAGAGCTGTTGTAAAACTTCAAAAGGGGCTCATTCAATTGGAAATTGAGAGGGCTAGTGCCGTTGTAATAGTCGAAAGTGATTGGAGGGTAACTAACCCCCCTCTCACGCCCACCATTCCTCCAAACACATCTAATCAAAATTTTCAGATAGCCATTTTGTTCAACGTAGTAGAAAGTTCTAGAAATTAGGTCTTTGAGAATGATACCCCCGCCCCCCCCCAGCACTCAGGACAAGGGTTGTAAGTTATGCCATGAGGGCATATAAGATTTTTATGAAAGTTTTGTCGGAAACTATAAAAGGGATCATTTCATTGGAAATTGAAAGGGTTAGGGCCATTTTTCATAGTTGAAAGTGATTGGAGAGCGACTACCGCCCCTCTCACGCCCACCATTTCCCCAAACACATCCAATCAAAATTTTGAGGTAGCCATTTTGTTTAACGTAGTTGAAAGTTCTGGAAATTTGGTCTTAGAGGATGACAACCACCCTAACAGACCTTAGTGTAAGGAATGTAATTTATGCCCTGGGGGCATATAAGGTGTTTATATAAAGCGTTTTCGTTTCCAAAAGGGCTCATTCGATTGGAAATCGAAAGGCCTAGTGCCCTTTTTAATAGTCGAAAGTGATTGGAAGGCTTGACATTTTTATAGTAAAGATCGTAGTGGGTATAATATATTATTTTTTTGCTGTTGTTGTTCCCAGTAATGGGTTAAATTGCATGGTGATGCAGAACACCATCGCGGGAGGATCCTCTATAGGAGAACAACTGCGGCAGGGCGTAAGATCTAGATCTATGGACAACGGCCTGTGCAAAGGGCTGCCTCGACCCTCTCGGGGTACCTGCAAGACTGGGGACCTTACGGTCAACTCTACTCCCACTTGAGGAGTGAGGAAATTATAGCCTAGTAAACGACACAGCATTCGCTCGGGATTCTGACTAATGGACAATTCTTCTGGGATTGGTAAGTTTTGACGGGCGTCTTCCGGCTGAAAAACCTCTTCCTAGCTAATTTATCTATTATGGGCTGCCTCCACGTAGTAGCATAATATTTGTAGGCATGAATATATAATGAGTCGGAAGTAATAGGCTTTAGGTTGTCTGTGCAGGATTTTGACTCTTGTTGATAAAAGAGCATTGCCAAGTGCTGAAAACCATGTTTTGACCAAGATGGGCCCAGGATTGCACAAAGCATCCATTCATGGAGGTCCCAGGGACTTCTTGCTGTCCCGTTCTAAGCCAGCTTAAGCACTTTGGTGTAGACTTGAGAAGGTATGTTATCCCCATCTTGCACTGGTATCCGGGATCATTGCTTTTCCTGAGGCGAAAATAATTTCAATGATATAAAGAACATGAAAATTGAAACTCGGAATGTTACGACATTAAAAAATGACCATCATATCGAAATTTTGACTGACGAATTCAGACGATTCGAACTGGACTTATCAGGAGTTTCAGAAACTCATATGCCAGGGGTAGGAAGCATGAAATTAGGTGATAGAGAATTGTTTACTCAGGTAGGAAGGATGGAGTATATAGACAGGGAGTAGGGCTCATGATGAATAAGGAAGCTGCTAAGTCTTGTTTAGGCTGGGAAGGTATTAATAATAGAAAACTAATTGCTCATTTTATGACTAAAAAGTTCAGGGTATCAGTTATAGTAGTATATGCCCCTGTAGAACCGACTGACGGAGATACTAGTGACTCAAATGAATTTTACTTACAGTTACAGGAGCAAATAGACAGGATCCCAGGTAGAAACGTGATGTTTTTACTAGGAGATTTTAATGCCCAAGTTGGTAGAAATAGGGATAGATGGTATCCCAGCATAGGTGAATTTGGTGTAGGAAAAGAAAACAGTAATGGATACAGACTTTTGCAATTTTGTAGGTATAACAATCTAGTTATAACCAATACGGTGTTTGGTCATAAAATGGCTCATAAGTTAACATGGTATTCACGTGATGGTAGGACAGCAAACCTTACTGATTATGTTATAGTAAACCGAAGACTGGCAGGATCAATACAAAATACTAGGGTATATAGGAGTGCTGTTATTGATGTTAAAATTAAAGATCACCATCTAGTAATGTCAAGGGTTAATTTAAAGCTGAAGTATCGGAAGGGTAACTACTTCCCGGGAAGTTATGATGTTGGAAGACTCCAGGATGAGAATTTGAGGGAAATTTTCCAAGAACAGCTGAATACTAAACTTCATAGTTTAAAATTTGATAATGTGGAAGATGGTTGTAATAATTTTAGAAAAATAATTTGTGAAGTTGCTGAAGGTGTCTTAGAGAAGAAAGCTAGAACTGCAACTAAGAATATCAGTGAAAAAGCTTTGTGTTTAATAGAAAGGAGAAAGGACTTGTACAAGAATTATCTGAGTGATAGATCATATGAAAACAAAAGGAATGTAAGGAAAGCGGAGGAAGCATTAAAATATGAACTAAGGAGATGGTGGGAGCAGTGAAGATATTAAAAGTATAATAGCCAAGGATCAGGGTGTTTTCTCACAGTTAAAAAAAGTTTGGAAGAATAGGAAGATAAGCCTGCAAACCAAGATTAGAATATTAGAAGCTACAGTGATGACAATGGTCAAATATGGTTCTGAAGCATGGGCGCTCAGAAAAGCGAATGAAGATTTGCTAGATGTTTTCCAGAGAAGTTGCTTAAGGATTGTTCTGGGTACCCGGCTGACTGACCGTATTTCAAATAATAGGCTTTACGAAAAATGTGGCGCTCTCTAGGGCTATAATGAAAGAAAGGCTGAGGTGGCTAGGGTACATTGTAAAGATGAAGGATGACAGATTGCTGAAGATTGTTCTTTCCGGCCAACCGTCTAGGGCTAAACGGAGAGCAGGTCGTCCTCGTGTGGGGTGGGAGGACCTAATAAAGAAAGATTTAAAGGAAATGGGAACTTCGCGGGCGGTTGTAAAAAGGGAGGCTTTAAATAGATTGGGATGGAGGAGGAGCGTGCGTAACTGTGTTGGCCTTAGGTAGCTTGGTTGTGCGGTCAGTTGTTATTAGTAGTAGTAGTAGTTGTTGCTGTTTAGACCAGGGCACTTCGTATTGAAGGAGTTGTCATGGGAACTTTGAAAAGGGCTCATTCGATTGAAAATAGAAAGGGGCGATGCCCTTTTTAATCGTCCAAAGTGACTGGAGGACAACTAATCCCCCTTCCAGTCCCACCCTCCCACGCCTACCCTAAAATTTGACCATAATGTTTAAAAACTAAATGTTTCCTTGAGATTAAATCAAAATGCACTGTGTTAATGCTAATTCCCAATAAGGCATCTAAGCAGTATCCCAAGAACGACTGAGGGTATTATGTTCAAAATTTCGGGGCTGCTTCTGCTCTTAAAATTTAACCAAATCAAAATAGTGTAAGTGTATCCAAGCTATCAAAGAAAGTAAACAGATTTTTTTGCGAATGGCATCTATCTTGTCCGAAGAGAAAAGTCGTACCAAAGTTTGGCGCAAAACCCCTATGCCTTCCCAAGGCCAGAACAAAATTTGCACTTTGCTGAAAAAATACAAATGAATATGCATTGTCAGTTTAATATACATATTAAAAACATTTATATTTTTTTCAGTAAAGTGCAAATTTTGTTCTGGCCTTGGGAAGGCTTAGGGGTTTTGCGCCCAACTTATGTTAATTTCTGCTCGTTTTGTTTTGAATTTTAATTTCTGTTCGTTTTGGGTCAAAAGTCAAAAGTTATTAATTAAGAATAATAAATCGAATATTCTAATTCATTAGTCGAGGACGTCAAAAACTGAAGAAATGTATAAATCCAGATGATCAAGTCATCTTGATTTTTATAGTTGTTGATTTTTATGTTGTCATGAATGTTTCGAAATAGTTTTCAACCGTCAACTCGCAAATTTTTCACTATATTCAGTTACTGGGAAAGTATTTTTTTTCTTTATGCAAAAGTATTTTAATGATTTTATTTGACTGTCTACAAACAACTTTTTTATTTCCAGCATGGCATTCCCTTTGCCCTGTACCTTCCACAAGGCATTTGATGTCGCTGATATTGATATTCAAACTCTGGTTGAACTTGGATTCAAAAGAGTTTTAACAAGCGGAAAAAAGAAAAATATCATAAAAGGGATAACAGAAATTAAAACATTGACTACTCAATCTGGAGGAAAGATAATTGTTCTGCCAGGAGGCGGTATTACGAAAAACAATATTTGTACGATAGTTAAAGAAACAGGAGTAAAGGAGATACATGGATCTTTCTCACTGGAAAAAACAGTCAGATATGCTAAATAAGTATGAGTTTTTTCTTAGCAGCTTCAAAGGTGATGTAGAATTTACCATTGAACGAATTTTTTCAGATAGGATAGCAATTTGCATTATCTCAACGGCCGATAAATGTTTTTAATGAATATTTCTCAGAGATGTGGGTAATCCTGCCTTGAAATACTTTGAATCAAAATTTGAATCAGGGATCCGATACAAATTTGTATACGTACGTACTGTTTTGTGCGGAAGATTTGAATCCAATCTTAATTTCAAAAAAATCTCATAAGGATTCAGTTTTATATTGAGATGGGACAACGCCTTTTACTCCCAATCCTCATTTCAAAAAAGACTTTTGTACGCTACTATTGTACATTTTCAAAATGGTTGAAAAGCAATATTGTGGATGTGTACGCAATTATGTCTCCATTTCTCCATACCACAAATGCCTGTCATGCAACTAAACCATACACCTCTGATGAATCTGTCTTAAAACTAAGCCCTTGCAATCCTCGATCATTTCCCTAATCTTTTACAACTCGGTAATATAATATTTTCCTATTGAACATAACTGCCAAAGATGTACTTCTTCACAATATACCTTGTAGTCTACTAAATATCGAAGCGACCACAAATGTTTCTCGTGTGTATAATTTAAAAACAACAAAGTTTTTCTCATAGAAGTTAAGTGCAAAGTTGAAACTTAAAAAAAAAAAAAAAAAAAAAAAAAAATCCAGTCCATGCAGCATACATCGATAAAACTAGTGCAAATACAGCGATAGATGCTATTTTTAGGATTACGGAAAACCCACGCTTCACTGAGGACATATATGAAAACTTGTTTTCTTTAAAATTTAATTTCTGGCCTTCTTTTAAGTTGTACTAAGAACTTTCCCTCGCTACGTTTAAATTTTCCCCTGGAAAATATCCCCTCCGCAATTTTCGTTCCTGTGGGAAGTTCTTCCCATGAAAAATTCTCCCGCAGAAACTATGAAAGGGGAGCTAGTTGCTTTCCAATATTTTTGGTCACTTAAAAAGGGACTTTCTAATTTCCGTTCGAATAAGCCCTCTCTCAATCTTCTAGGACCATTGGTTCAATGCGATCACCCCTGGGGGAAAAAATAAATAAAAAACAAATGTACACGCATCCGTGATCTCCTTCTGGCAAAATTTTTTGGGAAGATACAAAATTCTAAATTTTTGTAGATAGGAGCTTGAAACCTCTACAATAGGGTTCTCTGATACGCTTAATCTGATGGTGTGATTTTAATTAGGATTACTTGACATTTTGGGGGGTTGTTCTCTCCTTTTTCAAAAATCAGGTAAATTTCCTCGGACTCGTAGCTTTTGGTGGGTAAAATTAAACTTAATGAATCTATTATATTAGGAATCATTACAAAAAGAAAATTCGTTTGTTGTATTAATTGTCATCAAAATTTCTTTTTAAGAGTTTTCGTTACTACTGAGCCGAGTCGCTCCTTGCACTTCGTAACCTGTTTAAAAGTTGTCTCCCGGCATATAGTTGAAGTGTTTGCTCATTGATCCCTAAGAAATTGCCCTAGAACACTCTCTTGTGGGTTTGCTAGCGGCTCATTAACGTGCACTATTGTCTAGTCTAGGATCGAAGCACTTCTTGACAGTATAGCAGAGGTTCTTGCGGCAGCAGTTGAGAACAAACCCCGGCCCCGTACTACCAAGTAGAGATCAATCCACTTTGCCACCACAGGTAACCTGCACCATAGTAATGCGTAATACTGACTATATAAACGAAGCCAAAAAAAATTGCTGGAAACACATCCTTATTTTTTCAGTCCATACCATTGCACAGGCTATGATAAACTATTCAGCTATTATTTAAGAAATTAGAAATACAATAAGAACTGCCGATTTTTTTCCATGTCAATTGTTAATTGGTATGAGATATTTTATTCTGACGATGCTGGTGCTGCGATATTATGCCCAATTACTTAGACAGAAAGAAATAATTAAGAAAAATCTTGGCTCTATACGACACGTAACACTAAATTATTACCCAAGCATTTCTTCAGAATAAGATGAGTTTGGAAGCTCAATGGACGTCTTAATTGCAGGAAAGGCTTAGCTAAGAGTATATCTTTAGGGTTTTTTTTTCTCAGATATTATCTCAAGAAATAAATGTTTCTGAATCACTTTTAATGCATTTTTCATGATTTTATGTCGAATACGCTATTCGACGCCGTATTTCTGTATATATCTCTGAAACATTTGGCAAGACAAAAATGAAAGTTACTAAGATTTTGGGGGAAATTTTTCTCTTTGCAACAGGCGGCATTTAAAACTGACCACATTCACGAGTATATTATGATCAAATCAGCTAAAATGTACATGATTTCAACCTAAAAGCAGCTTTACGCGATAAAATATAATATTTAAAACTTGGTAAACAAAGTTAAGTCAGTAAGTTCACAATGAGCCAAGTTATTAATATGCTTTTAACCACCACCACCCCCTCCTACCACCGCCCAATCATATACTCCAGTAATACCAATAGATATAAAATCATACATACAGCCAGTATTACGCAATACCAGGATGCAGGCCACCTGTGGTGGCACAGTGGATTGATCTCTACTTGCCAATACGGACCCGGGGTTTGATATCAATTGCTGCCACAAGAACCTTTACCTAATGTTCACACAGACAGGTGTGTTGCAGAAAATTAAGTTAAAAAAAATTCAAATATTTTCTTTTTAACTTATCTAAAAATATCTCTAGGTTAAAAGACAAACATTCCTTATAGTGGATTGTGAGCTTTGGTCATTCTTTGGTGGATAGCTTGCTGTTAAAAAAGTCCCGTGGACTGTTCACCTCATCCTTACCTGGCAAACTTTTCTCTCTCGAGACCTGATCCCAAGCTTTCTGAATTAAACTAGATCTTATATGTTCAGCATGACTTTTGTCATATATTATTTGATGAAATTTGACAGCTGAAATCAGCCTTTCAATTGCCTCTTTTCTTCATCAATCACAAGCATTTAACCGCATGTGTTGGATTTTTTTAATGCACGAGTCTTGCGGAAAGCCGCAAGGATGAGCGGCAAGAGACCCGTGCGTTCCTCCACAAAACGCAATCCTCAGCAATATTCCGCAGATTCGTGCTGTGTTTGAATAAAGGGATAACAAAGGGTTTACTGTCAACAGAAACTTCAATCTTAGACTATACCACATTCCACATTAATGAGCCGCTAGCGAACCCATGAGAGTGTTCTAGGGGTAGTTTCTTGGGGATCACTGAGCAAACACTTCAACTATATGTCAGATAACAACTTTCAAACAGGGTATGAACTGTAAGAAACGACATGGCTTAATAATAACCGAAACTCTTAAAAAAGAGTTTTGTTAATAATTAATACATCGAAAGAATTTTCTTTTTATGCTGATTCCAAGTATAATAGATTCATTAAGTTTAGAATTACCCATCGAAAGCTACCAGCCTGAGAAAATTTACCTAATTTCTAAAAAAGGGAGAAATATTCCTAAAATGTCAAGCAATTTAAATGAAAATCATACCACCAGATTCAGCGTTTCAGAGAACCCTACTGTAGAGATTTCAAGCTCCTATCTACAAAAATGTAGAATTATGTATTTTTTGCCAGAAGAAGATCACGGATTTGTGTACATTTGTTTGTATTTATTTTTATACCCAGGGTCATCGCATCGAACCAATGGTACTAGAAGATCGAGAGAGGGCTATTTCGAAGGGATATTATAAGTTCTGCAGCTAGACGGCATAATAGTAAAATATTGTACTGGCACGTTAACAAATTGAGAGGGAGTAGTCAATCCGGACTTGGCCCAGTTAAAGATAGGAATGGGGTCGCAGTTAGCGATAAGGAAAAAACTAAAGAGAGATGGGCCGAACATTTTCAGAATTTGCTTAACCGAGATAGAGTTGCAGGAAAAAATATAGAGGAAAATGAAAAGGTTTGTGATACCTTAGATGTGAAGGAAGATTTGTTTTGTGAGGAGGAATTAGCAACAGTACTTAAAGGACTAAAGAATAATAAGGCTCCAGGTGCTGATAGGGTGGTAAATGAGTTTCTTAAATATGGTGGCTCTGAGGTTAGAAATAAGTTACTGAAGATTATGAATATGATTTTTGAAAAAGGGGAAGGGCCTAACGATTTTAGGAAAACCTTAATTAAGCCACTTTATAAGAAAGGTGATAAAAGTGAGTGCGGTAATTATCGAGACATTGGTCTGGTCTCTGTAGGTAGTAAATTACTTAGTAATATGATACTTTTTAGACTGATAGATGCCGTAGACAAAGTTTTAAGAGAAGAGCAGTGCGGTTTTAGAAAGGGTAGAGGATGTGTCGACCAAATTTTCACTCTTAGGCTAATAATTGAGAAGTGCCTGAGTTTTCAAACACCTTTGGTCCTCAGTTTTATAGGTTATGAGCAAGCGTTCGATTCTGTTGACAGAAGAGCTTTAGTAAAGGTTTTATCCTTGTATGGTATACCAGACAAATACATAAAAGTGATTGTGCTATGTACGAGAATAACACTGCTGCGGTTAAGGTAGGAAATGAGGTTAGGAGCTGGTTTTGTATTAAATCAGGAGTTAAGCAGGGTTGTGTTCTTTCCTTCTTTGTATGGATTATTTGATGGACTTTGTTTTAAGGAGCACAGGAAAGGCGATGGGAGACCACGGAATCAAATGGGGAGGAAAAAGTCTCCTGGACTTGGATTATGCTGATGATTTAAGCATCCTAGATGAAAGTGTGAGCAAAATGAAAGAAATTTTAGAGGTTTTGCGAGTTCGGGGTGCTAGAATTGGTTTGAAAATTAATGTTAGGAAGACTCAGTCACTAAGGCTAGGAATAAGTGAAGATGAAAAGGTGACGTTGGGTAATGAAAAGATTGATCAGGTGGGCAGCTTCACTTACCTTGGTAGTATTATTAGTAAAGATGGTGGGAGCAGTGAAGATGTTAAATATAGAATAGCCAAGGCTCAGTGTGTTTTTTCACAGTTGAAAAAAAGTCTGGAAGAATAGGAAGATAAGTCTGCAAAACAAAATTGGAATATTAGAAGTTATAGTGATGACTGATCAAATATGGCTCTGAAGCATGGACGCTCTGAAAAGCGGATGAAGATTTGCTAGATGTTTTCCAGAGAAATTGCTTAAGGATTGTTCTGGGTACCCGGCTGACTGACCGTATTTCAAACAATATGCTATACGTAAAATGTGGTTCAATACCGCTCTCTAGGGCTATAATGAAAGAAAGGTTGAGGTGGCTAGGGCACGTTGTTCGGATGAAGGATGACAGAATGTCGAAGATTGTTCTTTTCGGCCAACCATCTAGGGCTAAACGGAAAGCAGGTCGTCCCCGTCTGAGGTGGGAAGACGTCATAAAGAAAGATTTAAAGGAAATGGGAACTTCGTGGGCGGGTGTAAAAGGGGAGGCTTTGAATAGATTGGGGTGGAGGAGGAGCGTGCGTAGCTGTGTTGGCCTCAGGCGGCTTGGTGCTGCGGTGAATTTTTAGTAGTAGTAGTAGTAGTAGTATTGCCCTTTTTAAGTAACCAAAAAATTAGAAATCAACTAGCCTTCCTTCCATGGTCCTTTTCCCCCCAAAGATATCCGATCAAAAATCTTAAATAGTCATTGGGATCAGCATTAACATAGCAGAAATTAACATAAGTTGGGCGCAGAACCCCTATGCCTTCCCAAGGCCAGAAAAAAATTTGCACTTTACTGAAAAAAATATAAATGTTTTTAATTTTTATAACTTTAATAAATCAAATAATTTTAACATTTTGATTACTAAATATCAGTATATGTATATTAAACTGACAATGCACATTCATTTGTATTTTTTCAGTAAAGTCCGAATTTTGTTCTTGCCTTGGGAAGGCATAGGGGTTTTGCGCCCAACTTATGTTAATTTCTGCTCGTACAGTTTATTATTTTTTTTTTCTTTAAAGTAAAAAAGGATGTTGGCACAATGTAATATTATTTCTTTGTTTTCTTTTGCCATACCAGGGTACTTCCTATCGAAGGAGTTGTCGTAGAAACTTCGAAAAGGGCTCATTCGATTGGAAATTAGAGAGTCCAGTGCCCTTTTTGATAGTCGAAAGTGATTGGAGGGCAACTAGCCCCCCGACACGCCAATCATTTCCCCAAACACATCCAATCGAAATTTTGAGATAGCCATTTTGTTCAGCGTAGTTGATTTCCAGATAGAAAATGTGTTTTTGAGGAGGACACTAACCCAAAACCCTCGGGGCAAGGGTTTTAAGTTATGCCCTGAGGACACATAATATCAATGTTGACACGATGTACAGTTTATTATTTTTTTTTCTTTAAAGCAGGTCGTTGTAGAGACTTAAAAAGGGGGTTCATTCGATTGAAAATCGAGAGTTCTAGTGCCCTTTTTGATAGTCGAAAGTGATTGGAGGGCAACTAGCCCCCCCCCCTCACGCCAATCATTCTCCCAAACACATCCAATCGAAATTTTGAGATAGCCATTTTGTTCAGCGTAGTTGATTTCCAGATAGAAAATGTGTTTTTGAGGAGGAAACTCCCCCAGAACCCTCAGGGCAAATGTTTTAAGTTATGCCCTTGGGGTATATAAGGTTTTAATAGAAGGCGTTGTCATAGAAAATTCAAAACTGGCTCATTCGATTGGAAATTCAAAGGTCTAGTGCCTTTTTTAATAGTCGAAAGTGATTGGAGGGCAACTAGCCCCTCCCCCCCACGCCCATCATTCCCCCAAACACATCAATTCAAAATTGTGAGATGGCCATTTTGTTTAGCGTAGTTGATTTCCAGATAGAAAATATATTTTTTGAGGAGGACAATCCCCCACAACCTTCAGGGCAAGGGTTTTAAGTTATGCCCTGGGGGCATATAAGGTTTTTATTGAAGGCGTTGTCGTAAAAACTTCAAAACAGGCTCATTCGATTGGAAGTTCAAAGGGCTATTGCCCTTTTTAATAGTCAAAAGTGATTGGAGGGCAACTAGCCCCCCTACTCCCCCCCCCCCCGCACGCCGATCTTTCCCCCAAATATATCCAATCAAAATTCTGAAATAGCCATTTTGTTCAACGTATTTGATTTCCAGATAGAAAATAGGTTTTTAAGGAGGACACTCCCCCACAACCCTCAGGGCAAGGGATTTAAGTTATGCCCTGGGGGCATATAAGGCTTTTATAGATGTCCTCAGGCCATAACTTAAAACCCTTGCCCCGAGGGTTGTGGGGGAGTGTCCTCCTCAAAAAGATATTTTCTATCTGGAAATCAACTACGTTGAACAAAATGGCTATCTCAAAATTTTGATTGGATGTGTTTGGGGGAATGATGGGCGTGGGGGGGGGGCTAGTTGCCCTCCAATCACTTTTGACTATTAAAAAGGGCACTAGCCACTCTGATTTCCAATCGAATGAGCCCTTTTCGAAGTTTCTACAACTCCTTCGATACGAAGTGCCCGGGTATGGAGAAAAAAAAAACAAAAAAAAAAACACATTGTGCCCACATCGTTCTTTAATTAGGCAGCGCTAGCGCGCTGCCTATGAAAGAACGAGGTCTGAGGAAGGGACAGCCCCCTTATATATGAAATAAAGTCTGCTCTTTTTAAGTTTTAATGTTTCTGCTCACTTTGAGTTGAAAAAACTTGTTTTCGTTTTATTTAGTCGCTATCGATAACTAGCCATTATGTAGATCCGCAAAATACCTTCAGTACGCGTTCAAGGTATTTAGTTGACTAATCTAATATAATTTACAGGGCAGCGAACTTCAGCAGTGACTTTCGACCGGGTGGCTACTTTACCAGAAAGGTGACAAGTCATGAACTATTGGAAGAAGCGAAACTGCTTGTACAGAAATCAATAAACCACTCTTGTTAAGAAAGTCGTTTATTCTATATCAGAAGATTTGCATGTTTTTTTCGCAGAACTTAAAGATTAGATGGTGCGTTTGTTTAATAGTAAGTCTGTTAAACAATTATATATATATATATATATATATATATATATATATATATATATATATATATATATATATATATATATATATATATATATATATATATATATACTGATTTTGAAGGTAAACTGATTTGAAGGTAAACTATTCAAGCTGTAAAAATAAATTTTTCTGTAATTAATCCTAGACCACGGGAGTGCAAATTAGGCCACAAAAAATTAAAAAATAGCAATAAAATATATTAACTGGAAATATGAAGACATTAAAAAAATGTCTTTTGAGTAAATGACATTTTATAAATATTTTCATGTATTCAGACTGTTGTTGAAGAAAGACAGTTCACGCTTGTTTTCAGGCATTTTATAATATTTTATTTATAAATATAAAGATTAGATATAATATTTATTTTAATAGTGAAATATTGTTCTAAGAAAAAGAGAAAAAATACGCATGCATGAAGTGTACCCACCTACACAGGGTTTGAAAATTTTCTTCCTCCCTTTCAAGACTGATCCAAGGGACTCACTATACCAGGGAAATTGAAAAATTGTGGTATAAACTTCACTGGTTGGTGCTATAGAAAGAAACCTGTACATTAACATAATCAAAAGAAAGTCGTATTATAATACCTACAAAAATAATGACAGATTCACATAGGATGTCCCCCAAAAAAGGACAACTGAAGAGCCGAAAGAAAAGAAAACAAGACAAGAGGCTGGGAAGAAAAAAGATAAGCAGAAAAAAGGCAACCGAGGATGCAGAGAAAATAAATCAAAGGCAAGAGGAAATGAAATAAAGGATTACAAAAATAAGTACTACGGTACTTGCCAAGTCACGTTTTGGAAAGCCCCATGCTCTACTCAATTAATACTTTAATCATAGCACTATAAAACTTTAGCCTAAAGAGTGAGGGGGTAAAGGAGGGGATTCCCTACCTCAGGCGCAGAAAAATGTCTGTTTGTTCTAAGTTATAATGTTGTTATATAAAAAACATACTAACTAAGTTATTATAAACTTGTTATTTTCATTTAATGTATAGTACACAAAGAGGTTTCAAGTTCATTTTTTTTCTTCTAACTTGTCCGATGAGTATCTCAAGTTTTATTTTTCAATGAGTGTAAGTAATGACCTGACCTTGGGCAAAAAGTTCACCAAATTTTAACCACCCAAGGCTGCAATAGACATATTTTGCTGTTTAAGGAAACAAATGCTTGTAATTTAGTTTGTGAATAACGTCAATAACTTACAAACAGATCTGGCAACTAAACAGCCCGTATGTGGAGAAATACATATAAGCCAATAAACTTTACTGCCGAATACAAAAGCCAGCTATCACTTGAAAACAATCTAAATTTACTTAAAACTAAGTATAACCTCTACTATCTTAGCCAAGTTAGAACCAATTTGTTCTTAAAGGTAGACCCTTTCTTTCTTCTGTTTTTTTTTACTAAATTTCCCATAATGTTTGAACTATTTTTGGACAGGAAATTATGACACTGATTTGTTTATAAATCCTATCCAATATCCATTTGGAGAAATGTCAAAACACGTCAGGGAATTTTCTCCTAGCTTTTTCAAGCAGTCATATAGAGTGGAAAAAAGAAAAATCTAACTTAACAACCATTGAACAAGCCGATAAACACCGACAAAAAATTTCCTGGAAATGTCAGTACATATGGTCTTTCGAGTAAAAAGGCTAATAAAATAAAGAATATATAGACCTTTATGTTGATTTTATGGATACTGACTCCAATTGGACTTTTTTTCCAAATAAAAAATATTAAGGTTCTGTGAAAGCAAGGACAGAAAAAAGTCTAGATAACATGAATAGTACTAGGAAAAGAAAAATCAGAAACGCTTTTCAATAGAACAAATGAAAAAGCGTCTTCTAAGCTTAAAAGAAGAACTAAGGAAATTATAATATAATTGCCATTAAATAATCACTTTATGACAATGACATTGTCTACCAGTGCTCAACAACAATAAACTTTTTTTATTTTCAAGAATGAAAATAACAAATTCTAGAAGTATTTTTCATACTGATTTCAAATATCGTTTAAGTTTTCCCCATCCTGTAGGAGTTTTTTGTTGCATTAAATTTAATCTCTTATATCGTAGTAAAATCGGTAACTAGCTGTAAACCTGTAACTTACTTATAAAGTGGTAGATGTCGAAGTTTAGGTATATTGTGCATCTGGGAAATCTCTCTTCTAAGTCCAACAGTAGTCAGTCAGTATGTCTCAACTCGACTTGCGTAGTTACCTCTTTTCCATAGTAGAAATTTGCTGATGAACCCGCTCTTTGTGCTCATTACTGTCGAGCCCCAGATTCTACGGGAAAAATCTTGAGTGAGAGTCCAAGAAGTGAATCTTAAAGACATGTTACATCCCACTGCTTTATGTGAATGCAGAAGATCAGCCACTATGTCATGACAGTTTTTCTGCTTTATGGTTTCCAAGAAAATTGACGCATACATTTTTGAAAGACTGCCAGGCTGCTTTTTCCAGAGGATTTAAATGTTAATGAGTTGTTAATGACCGTATTTGTGGCCCTATAAAAATCATTTTTTTTAGTTAGCACCACCGGCCTCGGGTAATTTCAAGTTCAAAAATCGATCAGAAAGTTTATCCATAGCTTCTACGAAATTTTTCACAGCTCCTAGTTTAATATGGAATGAGGGAACATGTATTTTTTTACATTTCAGTAAAGGGTCTCATGACAAATTTTTATGACCAAGTATAAGAGGTTCACGTTTAGGCCATGCTTTTTTAGCCTAGTGAGACTTCTTGTCTGTACTGTCTCGTTTTCACAGTAAATAGCAAAATTTGGTAAAAACAGCTAATTTAGCTCCATATGTTCATACCTCTCTTTCATACCAGCGGCATGTGCTACAGGTATTGATGCAAGTCCATTGTCATTATATAGCAGCACAGCCTTCAAACTGACCCTAGAGGAGTCTATGAACAGTAGCCACTCATCTGACTAGTGTTGATTTTCAAGAGGATCCATAAGAGAAATAGTGTCATTACAAAATACAATACCATTTTCTTCAGAGAAGCAGTCTTTGGAAACACTACGGCGGGTACGATAACCACAAATTCTTATAACTTTTTGGAGTAGATTCTACCCTTGAAGTCTGGAAATTACAACTTCAGCTTACCGTTTAGACAGTTTTAAGCCCCGAATCAGATCATTTAAGGTCTTTTTGATTAGGAAAGTATATTCATCTAAATTATTTGAAAGTGTATTCATCATCTACATCATTTTCCAATTGGGCTAGGTCAAAATTAGTTTTATAGCTTAGGTTCATATCAGCATATACTGGCACAGAGAATTTTTCGTTGTATAAGATAGGCCTCATTGCAGGTGGCAAAATCGGATATTTAGCTATATGCTTTGTTTAGATTTTATTCTTTTTATATTTGTAGAACAAAAACATGATCTTTTTATGTTCTGGGGGCCCAGCATATTTGGGGTCGAGCATTTTTCAAAACCACCAACTTGACAGTCAAATAAATTCGTGCTAACAAGCTCACAGTTACCTGAATAATGCACATCCAAATGCCAGAACAGGTCTGAGCATGTTGAAACTTGCAATGAGCCTGCGTATTGTTGTCTGTTGCTGTTTCAGCATAATATCACATATAACGTCCTTAAATATAGCTTGAATAAATTTGTCGCGTATAAGCCAAAAGTAAAGAACGATGTTGGAACAATGTATTATTTATTATTATTTTTTTCCCTTTAGACCAGGGTACTTCGTATCGATGGAGTTGTCGTAGAAGCTTCGAAAAGGGCTCATTTGATTGGAAATTGGAGTGGCTTGTGTCCTTTTTAATAGTTGAAAGTGATTGGAAGGCAACTAACACCCCTTCCACGCCCACCATTTTCCAAACACATCCAATCAAAATTTTGAGATAGCCATTTTGTTCAGCGTAGTTGATTTCCAGATAGAAATTATCTTTTTGAGGAGGACACTCCACCAAAGCCTTCAGGGCAACGGTTGTAAGTTATGCCTGGGGGCATAAAATGTTTTTTTTTTTATAGAAAGCGTTGTTGTAGAAACTTAAAAAAAGACTCATTCGATTGGAAATTCAAAGGGCTAGTGCCCTTTTTAATAGTTAAAAGTGATTGGATGGCAACTAACCCTCCTCTCACGCCCACCATTTATCCAAACACATCCAATCAAAATTTTGAGATAGCCATTTTGTTCAACGTAGTTGAAAGTTCTGAAAATTAGGTCTTTGAGGACAACAACCCCCCCCCCTCCCACAGCCCTCAGGGCAAGGGATATAAGTTATGCCCTGGAGGCATATAAGGTTTTTATAGAAAACGTTGTCGTAGAAACTTCAAAAAGGGCTCATTTGATTGGAAATGGAAATTACTAGTGCCCTTTTTAATAGTTGTAAGTGATTGGAAGGCAACTAACATCCCTTCCACGCCCACCATTTATCCAAACACATCCAATCAAAATTTTGAGATAGCCATTTTGTTCAAATTAGTTGAAAGGTCCAGAAATTATATCTTTGCGGATGACACTCCCCCCACAGCCCTAAGGGTAAGGGTTGTAAGTTATGCCCTGGGGGCATATGAGGTTTTAATTGAAAGCTTTACCGTAGAAACTTGAAAAAGGGCTCATTCGATTGGAAATTCAAAGGGCTAGTGCCTGTTTTAATAGTCAAAAGTAATTTCAGGGCAACTAACCCCCCTCTTACACCCACCTTTTCTTCAAACACATCTAATCAAAATTTTTAGATAGCCATTTTGTTCAACGTAGGTAAAAGTTTTAGAAATTAGGTCTTTGAGGGTAATAACCCCCTCAGAGCCCTCGGGGCAAGGGTGGTAAGTTATGCCCTGGGGGCATATAAGGTTTTTATAGATAGTGATGTTGTAGAAATTTCAAAAAGGGCTCATTCGATTGGAAATTAGAAGGAATTGTACCCATTTTAATAGTCGAAAGTGATTGGAGGATAACTAACATCCCTCTCATACCCACCATTTCCCCAAATACATCCAATCAAAATTTTGAGATAGCCATTTTGTTCAACACACATCCAATCAAAATTTTTCGATAGCCATTTTGTTCAACGTAGGTAAAATTTTTAGAAATTAGACCTTTGAGGATAATAACCCCCTCAGAGCCCTCGGGGCAAGGGTTGTAAGTTATGCCCTGGGGGCATATAAGGTTTTTATAGATAGTGATGTTGTAGAAATTTCAAAAAGGGCTCATTCGATTGGAAATTAGAAGGAATTGTACCAATTTTAATAGTCGAAAGTGATTGGAGGATAACTAACATCCCTCTCACACCCACCATTTCCCCAAACACATCCAATCAAAATTTTGCGATAGCCATTTTGTTCGCCGTAGTTCAAAAGTCGGGAAATTATGTTTTTGAGGATGACACTCCCCCCACAGCCCTCAGGGCAAGGGTTGTAAGTTATGCCCTGGGGGCATATAAGTTTTTTTTATAAAAAGCGTTGTCGTAGAAAATTCAAAAAGGAATCATTCGATTGGAAATTGAAACAGCTAGTGTCAATTTATATAATTTACACTTTACTGAAAAAAAATACAAATGAATGTGCATTGTCAGTTTAATATACATATACTGATATTTAGTAGTCAAAATGTTAATATTATTTGATTTATTAAAGTTATAAAAGTAAAAACAATTATGAATTTTTTCAGTAAAGTGCAAATTATGTTCTGGCCTTGGGAAGCCATAGGGGTTTTGAGCCCTACTCATGTTAATTTCTGCTCGTTTTGAGTTTGACTCGGTTATTTATTGTAATTTCTGTTCGTTTTGGGTTTCATTTATTTATCCATGCTGATTTGTGGTAGTTTAACGCTTGGTAAATTATTTGATTTTATTTCTGCTAATTTTTGGTTTAACGGAGTTCTTTACTTTTCTTTGAAAAACTTATTTCGGTGAAAAAGTTTTTTTTAATTAATTTTCTATAAAAGGTTAACGAAAATGTTAAGATCATATTTTACGCAGTAGCTGTTAAATTTTTTTTTTATCATAATCAGAAAAAGCTAGTAAAAAAATAGACTGCTCACGAGTCTAGATTAAAGAAGTGCATCAAGATACGCGGAGGAATATTTTTATGTAGCATTTTATTAAAATATTTGATAATTTAAAATTATTCAGACATCGAATAGGTGGTAGTATAAATAGCGAGATTTGCAACGTCATTACATAAAAATTAAAAAAAAAATATATTTGAAAAAAGTGCAACTGCTGACACAAAATAGTAAAGATTAGAAGGTTTCCCCAAAAACCTGGTAACTTTCATGAACGTTATTAAATAGGACCTTTTTGGTTTTAGACAACTTTCCTTGTCAATGAAATGAAAAGTACTGAACACGGACTTACGTCAGGCAAAACCTTTCGAAAAAGGATAGCCGCTCAAAAAACCGATAACCCAAAAAATTCAAAATTTAAGTTCTAAAGACAATTTAAATAGCTTGAAGATTTTCAAATCATGTGTCACACTTATTCTTGTTTAACTGGTTTTATCTTGTTAATAGTTTTAATCTTACTGTAATGAAAAATTAGATTATTTCAATATAATTATCTAAGGTCAGACTGATCCCACTACCCCTCCTCAAAAAATTTAAGAATTACATACAAAACAAACATTTCCGTTGTATGGCTAAAACACAACCATAAAATGATTGTCTCGGTAGTTGGGACCTCGTATCTGAGGAAAGCAGCTAGGAGGTAAGTAAACTAACTTGACATCACAGGAATTGACTGTGTAGGAGGGAAGGAGGTCAGAAGCCTCAGCCTCAAATTGACCAGGTGCCATGTTTTCCTATGACGTTGGTTGTTCCTTTAAATAACTTATAAAAAGAAAAAATATTTGTTTAATTCTGTTTTATTATTCCTATTTATGGTATCTAAGCCAAATACTGATGGTTTAATCCTAGATAATTTGCATACTTTTCTAAAGTAGGAAATGCAATAGAGTCAGCAATACCACGTTCTTTAGGGAGTCTCAAGGAGCAAGGAGTAGCACATATTCTAATAAGCCCTCAGGCGAAAAGGTAAAACAAAATATAAAACTTGTATTCAAAAAATTATGAAATCATTAAATTACGAATGGATTATTAAGCTGCTTTTATTGTTGATTCGATCATGTAACTTTACAACTAGTTCACTACCTGACATATGAAATAGTTGTTGCTCAACCAAATTCTCGGTCGAAAATATTTTTCACTTTTAGTTAAACGGGTTTTTCTCAATCTTTAATTAAAAAAAAAAACTTTCCGAGAAAGCAGTTTTCTAAAGAAAGTGAAGAGCCGTAATAAACTTAAGAGCAGCTGAAATAAATCTCTATAATAATTCAAACTCAAAACGACCAGAAGTTACTATTAAAGAATAAATGAAACCCAAAACAAACAGAAATCAAACAAACAATCACA